>JAVJGG010000007.1:21552439-21565747 GCA_035590195.1 Aviceda cuculoides
ATAAAAAAAAAAAAAAAAAAAAAAAAAAAAAGGGTCTGTAGAAAGCCTGTTGCCAGTTAGGTCATTCTGCAGCCATTCTCACACAACCTCCGAGAGTGTCCCAGAATAAAACTGAGCTTATAAATGAAACTAGATAAATGAGGCAATTAGATAAGGGCCTCCAGAAGGGATTTTATGTATGTGTTCAAGTTGTCTCTGTCTCTGTCTCTCTCTCCTAATCTTTTATTCCATTCATTTCTTCCTTTATTCAGAGATACTGCCTCTCTGTTCCCAACACATTGTACATTTCAAGCATTCTTTGAGGCTTTCTACTGTTAAAAGACAGCAAACATACCTGTTGCAAGAAACATAACTCTATTCCTAAAGTCTGCTAGTTTTCAACCCTCATTTTATTATTTTGGGACAGAAAACCTTCATCTTTCTCTTTTTAAATGCCACTTATGAGAAAGAAGCCATGTTATTGGAATTTAGGAGAAACGCCTTTACTTCATAGATAGGTAGGGAGACAAAAAGATGTTATGTAAAATCAGCTCCAAATTGTTTCACTCCATTTCAGAAAAACAGTAAACTCGTTTTTCTAATGCGTCCAATAGGAAATATTAACTTAAACCCTCCCCCTCGAGGAAATAAATTTCTTCCGTTAACAGTCAGGGACACAGACGCCAAACCCTTTGTACCTTTAAATCCTCACAGGTTGTTCTACTTCATGCAAACTGTAAGTTAGGTATACATAAGAGTATAAATTCTATATCACCAACATGACACCTCTGTTTATCTCCTTCTTTCTTCCACTTCTCCACATTTTGACCTTGCAGCTCCTTCCTTTCTAGAACCACAGCAAACGTCAACAAATAATCCCCGGTTACTGCAGGTGATGCTTATTATTTTTGAAACTGCCTAACAGACGTGTGCATCAAAGAGGCTTCTCAGCAAGCTAAGATTTTTCTCTTTTGATCATTCCACAGAACTTTGTTATTTTATAGTGACTTTTAATACTGTATCTTAGCTGGACATTTACAGTTCGGGAGTACCAGCCTCGAGCGGCTCAGTCTCAGGCCGTGAAGCTCAGCCACAGGTAGACTGAAGCTGGAGGAAGGGAGAAAGCACCTGGTCACTGTACAGTCACTGTGCTTATCAGAAAGCTACTGATTTAAATCCAACCATCAGATACCTCAAGTGAACAGCAGAACGATATTCCTGGGATGATAAAACGCTGCTTTTCAGCGTACACTTTCTCTCGTTTGGGGTTAGAAACGGGGACCTTTTCAGGTACAAATATGCAAAGTGGAGATTCTGAAAACACTTACGAACAAGTAATTTTTCACAGGTGCAAAGTCCCACTAAGGTGAAAATCAATATTTGTACATGTAATTCTACTTGCATTAAATGAAATAGGCATTTATAAGATTGGGTCTGCATGGAAAAAACAACTCCGAGGATATCCTGCTCTGCTTATTTTTCCTTAATTATGTAAATCCTCTAAAAGACATTAATGCATTTTAATTTACTATCCTTTAGTGTAACTGTGTATCAGTTTAATTAGGAATTATACTGTTTTGATCTTCTGTCCAACTGAAAAGGCGATCTTTCAGAAAAAAAAGGAGTCGTGAAGTAAATAAAAACTATTTTTTTCCCATTTTGCAACATTAAAAATTGACCAATATTTTATTTTTGTCACTTAAAAAAAATTAACTAAGAATCCCACCAAAAAGGCAATCAACCCTTTAAATTTATTCTAATCCAATTTTCCAGAAAATGTGTACCAAATAATCTGGGTTCTGGCTACAAAAAACTCATTAATATTTCCATAAGTAGTTTCCGGGCAAAAAGTTGTGGAAACATTGAAAAAAAATGTTAGGACCATTTTGCTAAAACATTCATTGTTTTCAACAGCATTCAGTGAAACGACACGTGTACTTTTTAGGCTATAGGTGTGAAACAGCAGAAGCCACCTGAAAGCTTAGTACAGGATTACTTTAATCTTTGGGGGCCTGACTCGAAGTCCATTGATGTCAACTGAAAATCTCCTATTGACTTCATTAGTTATAGGATTAAGTCCTTAAAAGATATCCACTTAGCTGGCAGATCGTAACTTCAGACATCAGCGTAGACATGACCCCTCCGTGTCTGTGTCTGCAGTCATTAGACACCCCAAGATTTTCTGGAATAAGACTGCAGATTCAGCCCTGCGCAAAGCCGTACGGAGCGTATCCTACTTTGAGATGTACGGAGCCTATCCGATCCTCTTGGGCTTCTTTATAGCCATTGCCGACAGTTACACACAAGGGGTCTATTAAACCTGCCAGACTTCTTGATACTTCTTTAAAAATGTTGAGCAATTGGCTCACAATTTTTCTCTTTCACACATATGTGCTTATTTCAAATACGTAAGCATATGCCACTAAGCAGGAAAGTAATTAAAATACCAAGTCAGTGGCCCCGTTTTATGAAATAGCCATAGTAAGACAGGGCCCAGAGTTGCCCCCGCAGATGCTCGCAAACATCCATGGAAGACTTCCCTCAACTATTTTGAGTCCAGTATTACAAAGGCTGAATTCAGCAGCGTTAGGCACGTTTTCAAGCCTTTCTTCCTGTATTTAATAGGGCTGGTGTAATATTTCAATCAAGTCTCTACCCTAATCCAAAAAAAATGTTGTTGCCACCCTTACTAATACGACCAGTAAGACTGAAAGCGATGAGACTCCTCAGTACTGAAATGACAGGCGTAAGCGATTATGGGGTGGGACGTGAGCAGGCGTTCTACAGATGCGTGCTAGGCAAAGGGATAGCCGCTCGCCTTTGTACTCATTGATTTCAATTACAACTCTACGCGCAGAATTTATTGTGCTATAAAATGCACAACACCCAAACAATCTTAGCACAGCAATTAATTCTGCACAGCTTTACACTGGGCAGACTGGCTCATCAGAGGGTATTACTAACGCCTTATCTGGGAAAAGAGAAACTTTACTATTTTATAGCACTGTACAAGTGGTTCAACTGACACATCAACCTTTTTCCTTCAGGTCACTCATAAGTTATTAATAATTACTACTTTGGTCTCTATATTTGCAAAGGATTATCATGTAGTCCCATAACCCAAAGAAAACTCCCATAGCCTTCCATAGGAAATTTTTCTTCACATTACACTGTACAGTTTGATTTGAAAGCCAAGTGACACACCTGCTTACCAGAGCTCTCAGTACTGAAAATATATCATTCTAGTGGTCATTTCATGCTATAGGAATTCACAAAAAAATAATATTCTGTGTTATATACATTTAATGTGTGTCTTTACCTATTGTCTACTGTACACACACTGGCTTCCACAATCAAAAATGTCAGAAATTATTGCTAAGAATGTGCACAAACAGCAATCTGCATTATTGGAGAAGAGTTTTATTTCTACTGATAAAAAAACCCCTTTCCATCTGTTATAAGTGATCAATAGGGTCCCATGTATCATATAGTTAAGTTCCTTTTAGAGTCTATGAGATTTTCCTATTTATCTTCATTTTGCAATGAAAACAAAAGTGAAAAAAATATTTAAATGAAAAATTGCTTAAATTCCCAGGAAATTTCATAAAGAAGGTGCCAGCTAAAGCATGTGAATATACGCCGTGGCTGTGTTCACAATATTCTTGGGTGGGAAGGAGGCAGAGAGAGGTGGCTGTTTTGGAGGGGTGTTTTTAATGTAGGATGAGTTTCGCTGTAGGACGAAAAGGCGGTTTGCATCGCAAGGTAGTAGCAAATAAACCCCATTTTCTGAATGTTCCTAGGAGGAGCAGCTAAAAGGAAAATGTTCTAGGCAGAGTTAAAACTGGTGTGCAGAATGAACTTAATTCATAACAACATATAGTGGGACCAGAAACCATCTGGTATTAAGTCACCAGATGTATCTTGTAGTGATCTCCATTAATACCAGAAGCAGTAACCCTACCCTGTGAATTATCCAGAAATGCTATTAGCTGTCCCCCACAAAATATACTGCAGAATTAAAACTTCAATTCTCTTTTGAGAACAATTAGATTTTAATGGGACCCAAGCAGAAAAGGAAAAGGAAAGAAGAAAATTCTGTCACTTGAGAACATTACTGTTGTGATATTCCTCTGTTCGATTAGTTCTATTTTATAGTAGCTGTCAGGTACTGTATGTACATTTGAAATGTGGGAAAATAGCTTAGAAAATATCATTCAAACTATGTTTAAGTATCTTCTATAAACTGTATTATACTACTAAGCATATACAGGCACCAATCTAGCAGAGCACTGGAGCACACAAGTAATTTTAAGCATATGAGTCTCCCTGAAGTCATGTGCTTAACATTATTAACATAATTAAGTGCTTTCTTGGTTTGAGACCTTACAAGTCTTTGCAGGTCTACCTATGTAGACTACATATGCTATATGTGTATTTCTTTTTAGGGAGACAGCATGGCTGAAGTTCACAACGAGAGCATTCAGTTACTGTCTGCCACAAATTCTATATAACCTGAAGTAATTGCATCTTTGTGCCTCCATTTTCCATCTGAAAATTAGTGAAATCAATCCTTGTAAAGCGCTTTGAGCTCTTCAAATGAAAAGTGCTATAAAAAGTACAAATTATTATTATATTATTGAACACCATGTATGTATACACACTATTATGTAATATATAATATATGTATAATGCATATAAATTCTAACAAATGTATTTGTGTAATATCTGAGAAATGGAACAGTTGTATCTGGAAGTGATAAATGCATAGAGTTGGATTTATTGTTAATCTGTGGATTTAATGATTTTTCTAGACAAAAGGATGTTTAAGTGTATAATTGCTTTTCTTAATTTAATATATTTATGTAAATGCATGCCTGAAGTTCTGGATAGATAGTTATTCTGTGTCCCTTAAGCTAATAAAATATATTAAACTTTATCTTACTATATAAGGTACACCTGCTGCTTTAAATTTTTTTGGTTTTAATATTTTTGTTATGACTAAATGCATAATTTAAAATTCATGAAATTTTAATTTTAATCAGCTCTTTGATCTTTGCAGTAAAAGCAAAATGCCAGCATTTTATATATTCTTTGAAATGTACACTAGTTTTATTTATATAAATTCTAAGATGCTTTCATAAAATGTGACTGAACACTGCTATTATTTTTGGAATGGGAAGTTTGGAATGGGGTTTCCCGTTTGCTTCTGCATAAATGAGAGTGAAAATTAAGACCTCCATATGGAAAAATACCTGTTTCATTGCAAGCAATACGTGAATGCACATACAGCTTGAACAAGGGGATTTCATGTACAGGCTTTTCAAGAATAGATATCTTGGAGAAATAGTTCAGTAGCAATGGGAGAAAAGTCGGGGGTCATTTCTTTGTTTTGTTTATTTAATATCTTCAGACAAGTATGTCGTCAAATCAATGTATGTTAAATTCAGATGTACCGTTGCCAGTGTTTTACATAAGGACCATAAAAAACGGATGCACTGTGGAATTCTTTCCAGTTCTCCCCATCTTAAGTAACAGGTTCTGTTCCATTGAAATCAACACCTAAGCACATTATGGGAGCAGTGCCAACTCAATATATCAACTCACTATAGTTTGTGATACAAAAGAACATTTAATCACGACACTTAAACACAAACTACACTTGCAGCTTACATCTGTGAGAGTAAAAACCAGTTTGGACAGGGAGCACTAAAAAGTCAAGGGCTTCTCCACACACTAAGTTTACCTTAATGGGTTTGAAATGCTGATGAATTAGTCTTACACATTTCACTTACCTAAAGTGTTTAGCCCATCCTGCGTTTATTTTTTAGACTAAAGAATGAAGCATTACTGACACTACGATATTGATGCCATCTCTACATTTCAGATCTAAGCCAAAATAACCTTGAAATTTTCATGAAATTGTTTTTCCATTTTTCAGCTAGTTATACTATTAGTGATATGGGCTGGTGGCCAGCCAGAGAACTAGGATCCAAAGAAAATTTGAACTTCACCCAAATTTGAGGATATTTGAAAACTGTATTTTACTTCAGCTTTTCAATGAACAAATATAGCAGTTGCAGCAATGTTCTTTTAAATACATTTACTTTAAAATGCTCTTCATTTGAAGAAGGGCTCAGAACAAGGAAACAGCTAAAAGATAGCAAATAAAAAAGAATTAAGAAGTCAATGAGGATGGTTTTAATTTTTTAGTGGGACCTATATATTCATGCAGAAAGTCAAAGAATTCTGTGAGGTATAGTACATAATTACAATAAATACAGTGCAGCATGTAGTTCTGGTGACATCATGAGTCACTGAGTTTGTTCTTGTAATTTATTAAGACATTATGAAAACCCACTGACATATTTATAAGCCTTGGAATTAATGGCTACCTTTCATTTCTTTTACAACACGTAAGACATGAATTTTACTTAAAGAATTATAGACACTCAGCTGTGTACAGCAAGACTGTAATTCTACCTAGAGCTTCTGATGGCCTGGGGGGCCAAATTCTGCTCCGCCTTTAGATGAATCAGAGGAGGTATTCTTGGGCTCTTGAACGAGGCTTGTGTGGTTTGTCAAAGTCATCGGAACTTTCAAAAGGAATTCAAAGCCTAAATGCACAATTCTGGAGCATTTCATTTTAGTAATATAGTTACTAATAACATCTTAGCTTTAGTATTTAATCACTATTCCCAAAATACATACTTCGAATAAGCTTCTCTCCTTATTGCCTTCTCTTTACTTCCACGTACAGCTCTGCTCTTTAAGTCTTTGGTTCTTTATTTGTTTTCTTATAGAGACGCTGCTTCTCCATTCTGTTGCACTAAATTTACTACATATTTACAAATTTTTAACAGGATTGATTATGGCACAAATGCTTTTTTTTCTGTTTTATTTTAACAAAAACACTAAGTAAGGGATCAGCCCCTGGTTTAACTCTAAATTAAAAATGCACCACAAGTAAGTAGGGTAGAACCTTTAAAATGCCAAAGAATCATTTCGGTCTATGTGGTTGCATTTATTTATTTTGGGGGAAGGGTTGGTTTGAGTCATATTTGATGACATGTCTACGGATGACATACATCTCTGGCAGAATTGGGCAAAGTGGGACATAGCTTTGGTTTTGTAAAACCTCACTGAACAGTGGCTTTCTTGTTTGCTTGGTTTGGGGTGGCTTCTGGGGTTTTTAAATTTTTTTTCTTTTTTTTAAATTTTTTTGTCTTTCAAAGCTAGGACCACTCCTGGGTTTTGTCTGAATTCCAAAATTCTGGGCTGAGACAGTTGAATGAATGTCTTTTATACTGGTTCAACATTCAATATTTAAAATTTGTCATTTCTTACTTAGGCTATTACTAATATCACGGCCTTCTTCAACTGTTGCTTGTCTTACATAAGTCCAAATTCGCTGATATCAGTGCTGTCAGGAGGTGAATCAGGTTATGTTAAGTAGTTGCTTCTCCTTCTCACTCATTTTATATCACTCTAAATACATTACACTCAGAAGTGTTTGCCGTATCATTCCACAATGAAACCAGTGTCATCATACTAGCAGAGTTTGCTCCAGTTACACACACAGTTCTACATGTTTCACCTTTCACATCAAGTGGTATGTCCTCCCTTCTATATTAGAAAATTGAAATTTGGTGATATATGTGCAAGCTATTTCTACTTCAGGGAAGGGGAACATACGTGTGAATCAAAGGGCTGCATTTGGTTCAGGAGATTTATAAAGAAGAGATCCAAACTCTACAAACCCTCATGCAGTGGAATTAGTGCTTTCCTGGTCAGATGAATAGAACAGGTGCAGGTCTAGCTTTCAGGTCTTTAAACTACACCAGCCCAAATAAATTACAGCTATGGAGCATGTTTAGCAATTCCAAATAACATTAGAAATGCAATGCCCATGGTACAGATAAAGTGCTTATGAAAAAGGTGGATGCAACATCTGTACTGGCACGGAACGCCTGTTCTAAAGTAATAGCTGCAAAATTCCTCCTATAAAACATACGACTGTTAGTACAGCTGCAGCTTTTAATAGCTATTGAATTTCTTGATCAGGGAGGCAGATCCAGAGCAAGGGAAATGGACAAGTGAAACTATAAACTGCTATTTTACACCTATGAATGTAATATCAAATAAATGTGGTCGATCCCACTTTTATTTTTCTAAGAAATTCATCCCTAGAGAGCCTCATGCTAGATCTTACCTAGCAAGCCATCAGAAGGCACTTATGTCAGCCTAACCCTGAGGTTTCCAAGGTGTATAACTACATATACCTGGTGCTTATTATATCTGTACCAGAAACCTATAGCTACGCACACATGCATAATACCTCATGCATCATTTGTGCACTTATTCAAAGCTATTTGGTTCTAGATCAATGCAAACAAGGAATAAAAAGTTACACAATAGATTAGAAGGTTTTTAAGATGGTTATGCAAGAGAAAAACTATTGTGAAGTGACTGAGATGCACAGAGACTTGAATATAGGCAACAGGCTGCAACCAGTAAACTCGTTAGCTTATTAGCTCATGTTAGCTTATTAAAATTATTCCAGAGATTACAGCTGTCTGACATTTTGGGGGGTTTTCTTGTGTAAATACCTTAGTAGTAAGATAAATTTGTGACTAAGAGGCCCCCTGCGATTTACTAGAATCATATTTACTTTGCATTTTTAATTACAGCTTTTTGTTTATGACGGAACTTCTACAGAATGATCAGATTTTCAGTATGCAGATAAACTGTCATTTTAGTATTTTCTAAACTTATTATTGTCTTGCAAATTCTTCACTTCTTTTATTAGCCTGGAAATAAAATATATAATACTCAGGTAGCAGTGACTGCTGAGATTGCAGGTTGGCCTGGTATGGAATTCACCCGAAATTACCCCAGATGGAACACTCTTAATATCTTACTTTTAATGTCTATCATACACAGATTGGACTGGGTTTTTTTGTTTTGGACCACTTTTTCTTCCAGAAGATAGCAGGTTTTAAACGGCATGCTGTTGACAACCACCCAAAGTGTGTCCCAAGCCCGTAAACCCTTCTGAGTCCCAAACAGCAATCCCATCTACCCAATTTCCAGTACTGCTTAAATTTCCTGGCACCTGAACTCACTACGTACCTTTTAATCTGGCTAGAAATTTTTCTGGCTGGCATATATCCTCAGAAGTACCTGAACAATACGGAGATAGATATTTATCTCCTTCTAAAAGCAATCCAGGATAAGACATACAACTGCCAAAGCTTGCTTGAGACCTTGGAGAATCCTGAAAAGTTAGTCATAGTCAGTACCTCAATTAACTTCATGGGTGGTGGTGCCAGTTTAATAATAAGAACACTACCACAATTCAGAAAGAGGTGGATCTAACTCTTCTGGTTACTTTCCAAGAAATTGCTTCGACTGCAGTCCTTCTGGTTTAATCCGAGCTGCAATGCAGCCAGAAATGATAAAAATCAGTGGGTCAAAAGAAGAGAGAGAAGAACGGAGTCAGAATCTTCTGGCCTAGAAAGCTTATTTGAAAGCAGAAAGGCCCACTAAATTAGTTCTGCTTAACGATTTAGCTACACACACTCCAGGAAGCAGGACCCAGTGCCTCAGTTCTTCCTCCTTCCAGGTGAGTCAAACTCCCTTTTCTGCCTCTCTGCTCTGCTTTTCCAACTGGTCCGTTTTCAACAGGCGGCACTGAGAATGCCTCTCCTCCACTTCTTCACTTACTCCTTACTGTGGCAGAGCATCTCTGAAATCTCCAAGAAGTTTTGTAAAAGAATTTAGGGGCAAGACCCAAAGTGTTTGCTTATAGGGAATAATCAGGGATTTTTTAATTATTACTCTTCTACAAATGATAAAACCCCCAGTCCATATCACAGGCATAGATTTACAAGGAAGAGAAGACTAAACAGAAAAAGCAAAAAGCCACCACACGAACAGCTAAGAAAACAGCCCCACATAAAAACTACCACCTGAGACCTAGAAGTTCTTTCTTTTGTTTTTCAAAACCCACCTGCGAAAAAAGAACACAGAGTAAATCCAGATTCGTTGATGTCTATAGGAGCTCTGCCTGTGATTTCAGTGGTGCCAGCATAGCAAACCACAGAGAGATTAAAATCTGATGAAGTTTAACAGAGTCTTTAGGAAGGCAAGTTGAGATGGCAGTGGGCTTCAGTGGAGCATGTGGCTATCACTGCGAGTTTTCAGCTTCAGCTCCCTGACAAATGAACACCTCTACAAAAAGCTCAAAACGAAAGATTTGTCAGATTACAGCCCTGAGACATTAAAAAACCCCACAAGATTAAATTAATCCTTTCATGCATCTTTTGAACAGATAACAGAACGTGCTGAAGTGTTTTCTATCTTATAAAAGGAAACGAAAGCGAAGACATGCTTTTGCTGAAGTTTTTAGTGACTACTGAGTTGTGCAGAGAAGATAGCTTTAAACCAGCTTGAGTATGAGCAGCAGTCTGGTAGTGGCATCAGGAAGTCTCGGGAAAAAAAGAAACATCTCAGCTAAGCCTGTGAAGCTCTGCATGACTATTTTTAACTGCGACCAGTCTCTTAAAGTGCTTATGGACACCTCCCTCATTCAGAAATTTATGCTATGTGCCGCAGTCGCTATTACCTGCAGTACAGCTGTGGCCAAAGAGTCATCTTTAATATCGTTACTGACTTAAGTAAAACCTTCCATGGATCAGAAAATGATCACTTCAAATTAACAGGGATTAATTAACAATTAATGTTAATCCTTTTATAAAGAGTAAACCCATGCAAATCAGATTCCTTCCTCTGCCTATTTTGAAAGCTACCTGGCTCAGAAAGAGATTTCTATCAATTATCTGTAATGGGATTATTAGCACATTTTCCCCAGTAAATTTCTCCTCAGAAATCAGTAAGGCTGATAAACTTTGCAGAACAACTATAAGAGACAAAAGATTTTTGAAAAATGAATGTTCACTGAATTGCAAACATTCAGATTAACATAATCAGGGTAGTAATTAGCACTCCTATAAAATGACAGTGCAATACACGATAATGCTTAAATTAAATTAACTGGATTTTGCCTATGTAAAATATTTGCACTGATTTCAATTAAATATAAAGTTCTCCTGCAATTTCTGCCTTCACAACTCTCCTGTATTTTCTACTATTATAAAACATCTGTCACCTTGCATTTCAACCGCACAGATAGGTTAGCTATTATTACTTACGTCCTGCTTTTTAATGTGGTCATAAAAGTATGAGTTTTGGCCTTCTTTCTGTTGATTCATGGTGACCAAATATTTCAAATATTATTTTGGCTACAGCGCAGTTTTGCACACACAGCATGTAAATTGCTTAGCACAAAGGAGAAAAGGGATCTGCGGGCCCATTTCCTGCCACTAACAAGTGAAAAGAAACATAAAGTTTAAACCAAAAAATCAAAGAATTAACTGAACCGTATCAGATGTGTACACTTATGTACGCAAGTGCAATTAACTCTTAACATTTTGCATGCATAAAAAAATTGTACTTATTTGTAATCTAGAAAAAGCTTCAGCATCAGCTATATATGTATAAAAGATACATTTATCAAAGTACTCTAAAGCACTGCCTCGCTTGAATGCAGACAGATCAACATATTAAGTCTAAGGACATATCTGCAGAGGGTAGTCACAGCTATCAAAAATTCTTCAAATAAACAGGGATGGAAACATCTGGGAGGTACTATCCAAATTAAAAATTTACATGACACGCTGCAGAAGACACTACTTCAAATATCCCATTCTTAAGATCAAGTGGCCATTACATCACAGATATGAAATGAAAGAACATGTCCCAGGGTTTTTTGCATCATAAAAAAATTAAGGATCAAACTAATTTTTTCAGTTTGCTTCTGTCAAGGAATGAGCATAAGAATTTCCAAGCAATATGCAGGGGAGTATTTTAATAACAGGAATAGGATAAAACTCTGAGAAAAGGAATTAGAACCTGATTTTTAAAAAAATCATTTGCACAGAAAAATCAATGTCTGAACAACCTTGGAAGACTGGCTTTTATTTCCTAATCCTTCAA
Organism: Aviceda cuculoides; assembly: GCA_035590195.1. Taxonomy (NCBI): domain Eukaryota; kingdom Metazoa; phylum Chordata; class Aves; order Accipitriformes; family Accipitridae; genus Aviceda; species Aviceda cuculoides. The sequence continues at coordinate 21,564,473 of JAVJGG010000007.1, forward strand.
ATTGCCTTGCTTGCCAGCTTCAGAACTATAAGGAGTTGGAATGAACACATAGCATCTGCTTATGGATCTAAAAGTTTCACATATATATCATTTTGACAATAAAAAGCTTCTTTTCACTCATGCTTTCCTAGTGTGATATGATAATCTCTCCAATATTCAAGACACAAGATGTAACTTTAAAAGTTACACAGCACAAAATGTGTTTATGCTTTTTTAGACATATTTTTCACTTACAGTAATTTTTTCTTCCTCTCTCTTGATTTGTTGCATCCAAAGGCTTCAGCAGCCCAAACATGAATGTGAATAGATAAGCTAAAATCTGAGAATTTCAGGAGTGGTGAAGTGCGTGCTTTCACCTCTCCCCCTTTTAAAAGTGTCAAATGCTTCCTGACACGCTTAGGTCCATGGAAATGGAACATATTTTCTCATTACATTAATTAATGGGTCTGCTTGGGTGGTATAATTCAGTATAAATTTCCTTTAGTATTCTGTCATACCTAAAAAGGATCTTATTTTTGTGATGTCTTTAAATTTTTATGACTTCTACTCTGTTTAGTCTGTGTGTAATCCTTCTTTTGAAACCTAATGTCCTAGAAAATCTGCAGGTTTTTCTCAAAACTGGCACACTCTCGAGTTTATAGTCATTTCTTTTTCTTGCCTTCTTAGAACTCCATGCGAGTCCTTAAGGTGTAGTTCACAGCTCGGGGAATTTATGATTACATAGTCAATGTAAACTAAAGCACTGCGATATATTAAAACTGACAAGATGCTGTTCATTAATCTCTGAAATACGGCCAGGTGTGACGTAATGAAGAGAGGCTTCCAACGGAGAGAAGCCTAACACAGCTCCCAGCTCAGCTTGATGGTGGCTTCTTTACCTCATCTGGGAGAAGGACGGCCTGGGTGGGGACTCGCTGGAAGCATAAGTTCAGAAAAATGTGGTTTGGGGAAAATGAGACAGGGTAATCCCTTGCCGTGCCAATGTTTCTCAAACAGCTCAGCTCCTGCTTTCCTTTCATTTCCAGGTTAGAACACTAACTTGGTCATGCTGTCGTGAACCACAACTTCCCAAGGAAATAGTTTGATGGGCTGGAGGTACATTTTTATGTATGAAAAAGAGGAGCATTTTAAGTACCGGAGTCTCAACTAGCAGAGAAAGCGATGGCAGGCTCGGAACGCAGAACAGCAAGTGCTGCAATTTACACATGCGTTGTATCTTGATCAGAACAAGGCTTTAATGTGGTTGTTACAGTTTTCGTCGTCTTTTTTTTTTTT
>JAVJGG010000007.1:21565847-21660293 GCA_035590195.1 Aviceda cuculoides
GTTTCTTCTTTTCTGTTCTATTGAACTGTTCTTATCTCGACCCACGAGTTTTACTTCTTTTTCCTGATTTTCCTCCCCCATCCCACTGGGGGGGGGAGCGAGTGAGCGGCTGCGTGGTGCTTAGTTGCTGGCTGGGGTTAAACCACGACAGTCATCAATCTGCTTGTTTATGTGTATGGTCACATAACTTTATAAGAACCCCTTACATGTGAGTAGAGATGAATAGCTCATAACCTGTTAAGATTACTGTACAGAAGTCATATCTAGCAGTCTGTCGTAAGATGTGAAATAAGCATACTTTTATTACTTCACCTTACAGTAAAGATATAGTGAGTTTTATTCAAACCAAATTCTTGATTGTTCTATTTAGAGCCTGACCCAAATCCGTACTCTTAAGCTTGTCATAAAATGCTTCAAAAATAGTCTTTTCAGTAAGGATTTTCAAAATTATGCCCATTTTTATCCAGTTGAAAAGTTTAGACTGAACAGAGCACAAACAGAAGCAAAGGGCCAGATTTATTGAAGCATAAAAAACTGCACAAATGGATGCCAGGTGGAGTTCAGTCATGAGTAAAGACTTCAGGATTTGGTCATAGTGATGATCTGCAGATTGCTTAGATATAGAGCAAGTTCACTTCTGGAAAAAGTGGGTAGAATCTATTGTGGTAATGACCCTTTCCCTGAAACGAAAAAAATTGCCAACCTTCCACCCTCCCATGGCACAATAATCTTTGAATAGCAATTTTAGTTATGGGGAGCTCTAGCATTGGGATTTGTCAGATAAATGTGACTTTCAAGTAAATGTGCACTATTAATAGTTTGATCATTTGGGTGATGGCTATTTTCAAAGGGGAGAAAAATAACACAACTGGGAAAGTGCTTCATTGTCTCTCTAATGAGTTTGATAATAACAGATCTTGTAGTTCTTCTGGTCTATTATACGGAGATAATCTCTGCCTGAAATTTTTAGTCCATTACATACTACTATGAATTAAATTAACTACATTTTCCTTTCAATACAGATGCCTGTTGCTCCTGGACTCACTAAGAAGGTAAGAGGGAAACACAGTGATGACTGGATATAAAACCAGGAGCAAGGACAGAAAGCAGAGGATGTATATGTACTCAGAATAGTTTATATATGTTTGCTTTGATCTTTAAATGTAAACCTAATGCTTATCGCAAGTTAATAATTGCTTACCAGAACCAGGTTTGCCTTTCACTGTAGCATCAAACTTGAGGTAATGATAGCAGCATGAAAAATAGCTTCTAAGTTGGCAACATGAAAAATAACTTCCAAGTCGTTAATGCTTTGGACTCCTTTGGCTTCTCTTTGCCTGTAGAACCAGAAATGAATGTATTATCCTTTCACATTGCTTTGATAAATCTCATTCCCTTTAGGGTTAAACATTCCTGAACATTTTTATGCCTCACTGAGCTCTTCTAAACAAACATAAATTAATTCTTTAGCTCAAAATTTATACTCATGAGACCTAATTCCCCTTGCCCCTAGCATGGGGGGCCCTCTCTGGAAGAAAATGGGAGTCCTGGTTACCTGGGATATGGAGAAGGCTGAGGTACTCCACAACTTTTTGCCTCAGTCTTCACCAGCAACTGCTCCAGCCACACTGCATAAGTCACAGAACAGAAAGGCAGGGACCGGGAGAATGAATAACTGCCCACTGTAGGAGAAGATCAGGTTTGAGACCATCTAAGGAACCTGCAGGTGCACAAGTCCACAGGATGTGACGAGATGCGTCTGCAGGTCCCGAGGGAGCTGGCGGCTGAAGTGGCTTAGTCACTATCCATCATATTTGAGAAGGCATGGTGATCCAGGGAAGTTCCTACTGACTGGAAAAGGGGAAACATAACCCCCATTTTTAAAAAGGAAAAAAAGGAAGACCCAGGGAACTACAGGACCATCAGTCTCACCTTCTGCCTGGTAAGATCATGGAGCGAATCCTCCTGGAAACTGTGCTAAGGCACATGGAAAATAAGGTGATTGGTGACAGCCAACATGGCTTCACTGAGGGCAAATCATCCCTGACAAATTTGGTGGCCTTCTGCGATGGGGTTACAGCATTGGTGGATAAGGGAAGAGCAGCTGACATCATCTACCTGGACTTGTGCAAAGCATCTGACACTGTTCCGCATGACATCCTTGTCTCTAAATTGGAGACACAGGGATTTGATATCCACTTGGTGGATAAGGAATTGGCTGGATGGTGGCAGTCAGAGTTGTGGTCAATAGCTCAGTGTCCAAGTGGAGACCAGTGACGAGTGGCGTTCCTCAGGGGTCGATATTGTGACCGGCACTGTTTAACATCTTTGTCGGCAACATGGACAGTGGGATTGAGTGCACCCTCAGCAAGTTTGCCAATGGCAGCAAGCTGTGTGGTGTGATTGACACACTGGAGGGAAGGGATGCCATCTTGGTCTAGTGGAAGGTGTCCCTGCCCGTGGCAGGGGGGTTGGAACTAGGTGATCATTAAGGTCCCTTCCAACCCAAACCATTCTATAAGAGTATGGTTATTCTAGTCATGTTCCTTTGTGCAAAGTGACCATAATGTTACTCTTCTGATGTCTTACATACCTGCTTTGTGCACTTGGAGAGGTACAGAGATCATGCATGGCACTGAGCAGTGGGAAGCAAGACTCAGTTTGATTCTGCAGTGTCCTACAGGGGCAAGTTGGATGTCAAACATTAATTTTGGATGCAAATCCAGGACACTTTTGTGCTTTATGCGAGTGCAAATGCAGGTTTAACCACTAGGTACTACCTACTCTGCAATTTAGCGTATCTCCACTGAATTCAGGCTAAGCTGAACGCACATGTAGACAAGAGTTAGTGCCTCATAAATACTTATACACAAATATTTCCAAAATTGTTGCTGGCACAACATGACTCAGCTCTCTTGAAATAATTGAGCCATCTGATTTATACCACTAATTTTAGTTCACCGTGCTGTAAAGTCCTGGAAGCTGACGCTGTTTGCAAAACTGTGATCTAGAAAACAGGGGAGAGTTTGGGTTTTTTTGTTTGATCGTTTTGGGTTTTTTTTCCCCGCAGGGAAGGTACCCCACTAAAAATAATATCAAACTTAAAACACTACAAATCTCTACAAGAATGCTGCAGTTTCACACAGCCAAGTTTTCCTTTGGCTTTATGGGCACTCTAGGTACCACTCGACTTTGCTGGTGTGTGTGCTCATTTATAGTCATGCAGACAGTGCTGATCTCATTAGAAATAATAGCATGTGCTGTTGGTCATCCACGCATGCTGCGAGTGGCCGCTACCATCCCAGCATGTGGTGGGAATCCTTTTGTCTAACTGGTTTGCTTGTTTGCAGCCTCCACGCAGGGGCTCCAGAGGTGGAGAAGCGTACGGCGAGGAGCTGAGGGGGACGACTGCTGCTGCCCACCCTGGCACCGCTCTGCGGGGCAGCTTCCGGCCAAGGTACTTGTGGGGAGCTGGGTTGTCCAGGCTGCCTTTGGAGGGGACCCGAAAAAGCTGAGCCCTCCCTGAGCATCTTTACTGCACGCTAACTAGGCCTCCTCTGAGCTGAGCCAAGCAGATGACGGGCAGTCAGTGAATTTGGCGTGGGAGAAGGTGGTTTTACAGGGTGACATGGCAGAGCTGATCAGGTTTTGAGCGGCTCTCCAGTGGTGACCTCCATTTCTAGCTCCTTGGAAGGATATCTTAACCAGCCACAGTCCTTTTGGTTCTCTGGCCCTCAGTCTTGGCAAAACAATTTTCTGAGGTGGCTGAGGTCAAAAAAATAAGAATTTTGTGAACAGATCAGGTTTTATATTATGAGAGTTTGCTGTGAGATGGCTTATCTGAAGCCATTCTCCATTTTTCCTGTTTGCTTTTCTAACTGCCTCATATATCAAACCTGTATATTTACACAAGGAAAATCCCAACAAACAGTTCATGTACAGTATTCAGTATTTGCATAGTAGCTTAGAGGAGGTAAGTAGCTGACAAAGTGCATGAAGGTGATATAGACTTGATAGAAGGTGAATTCTTGTCCCACCAAATCTTTGTAAAGAAATCAGTGCTCAGGAAGAAGGAAGGAATGATCCATCCCAGCTCAGACGGAGCCTGAAGCACCTATATATTAGTTTAATAATTCATCTTTTCACATTTAATCTTAATTTATATGTTCTAGTGATGTAGCAGTACTTGAATGAGTGAGATGACACACCAGATAATATGAAAAATAAATTCAAGTGAAAAGAAGAAAAACACAAATTGTGCTTTGGATTATGACTATTTTAGAATTAATGGGACTTTAAAAAAGGCTATCTGCTTTTTCCTTCACACGCATATAAAGGGACTGTGAATTCTCTGGTTCAGGAACAAGGCTTTATATATGATATAGTACAATTCTGAAGTACTGAGGTGTAATTGACAAAAACTATCTACAGTGAGATACATCTAATTTGTCTTTTACTTTGCATTTGACCTGATGTTCGGCTGCTAAATAGTCATCCTGTAATTGGACTTAGACAATTATGCTCTCATTTCCTTTAGTGACACGGAAACTGCTAAAGGAAGTCTCTGCCATACTGGGTTTAATTTAGATGATCATCCAAATGCACAGATGTTTATTCAAGTCTGCTCTAGAAAAGGAAGTAGGACTCTCCCAATCACACTGCTGTGACATTTCCAGTACTCTGGACAGGCCAGGATCTGTGCAAAAATGCTCTCCCTCCCTTGCGCTAAAGTATTGCTACACTGGTGGTATTAACTCACCCCCGGTAAGGAGTGAAAAAATGTTTTAAAGTAGCCTGCAAAATATATTTTTTTTCTAAGTGGCTTGATTTTGTGTTTAAAATGTAAAGTTTACATGATCTGCTATTCTATTCAAGTTGATATATGCATTTTAACTCACATGTTGTATTTTTGCATATTATGGATCTAGTTAAATCTAGAAGCAGATAAATGAATTCCAAAAGAAATTAGACTGATGTGACCCATAATATTAAACTGTAGTGCTTTCATATACTGGCTTCCTATTAGATTTCATGTAGTAAGTTTAGAATTTGCCAGTGCCATTATGCTTATACTTAAGCATTATTCCCTGCCATTGGTGCATTTTTACTAGTTACAAATTCAGTCATATTCCTGTTACATCTATTATCAACTGAATGCATTACATATTAAAAATTGGCCTCCTAAACCTTTCCAGTTAAAAACCAACCAACCAAAACAAACTAATAGTAAGTAAATGTGATTTCAATAGCAGTGAGTTTATGGCAATTTAATTCTGTTGAATTCGGAATTATACCCTTGGTATCATTGTCGTCGTCTTTTTTTTTTTTTTTTTTTTTTAAATGAATAGTTGTGCTGTTTTAACACAAAGGGCAAAATCAGAAGAGACCAAGTATAAGGAAAAGCTCAACATTTTCACATCATTAATTCAAACCTCAAAATAAATTGATAAATGTTATTGCCTAATTTTACTTCATTAACAGTGTATGTGGAATGTGTTGAATAAAAAAAAGACTTTGAAACTCATCCCTGCCACAGTAACAGAAGAGACTTTGTGAATGAAACTCATATTCCTGAGTGGAAAAAGAAACAGACATTTTTCCAAATATGGAAATAAAATGTAAAAATAAGTTTTTGTACACGCCATGATTTAGCATTTTGGGTCCACGCAACATTGAGGTCCACATTCTAAAGCAAGTTATGGCCATTAAATAGCTTTGCTCTCTGCAAAACATAACCAAGCCAGCTATTACAACAGCGCAAAACTGGTTGATTTTCACAGATTACTTGATTTGATCAACTTTATCCAGCTACGAACGATACGTTTTGAGTCTGACCGTAGTTCCTGCACTACATCCACCCGGGGAATAAAAGACAGCTCTTCTCGGAAATGTAGGGTTTGGGTAACCTTTGTACTACCTTCTGAAATTTCTAGGAAAGAATGCAGAGCAAGACTAGCCCTTGCATTTTCTTCTGACCATGGAGAAGTTGTAAGGAGAAGGCTCCTCTTTTTAACTCCTCTATTTTTTGTTATTGTTGTTGTTATCACTGTTCTATTAAAATCTCTCCTATTTATTCCAGAAGAGAGTACTGCTAGCTCCTCTTCCATGGACAAAGTGAAAAAGACAGGATAGAACAGCAAAAAGCCTGTGGAACTGGAAGCAGACAGACTGATGGGAAAAGCCTAGGGGTCTGAAAAATGGCAAAGAAAAGTGAAATGGAATGAAAGAAGGACTGATAGGATAATGAGCCCTGAAGACAAAGTCAAGGATATGAACAATAACAGTCTTCCATATATTTCATTGCTGTGAATTATTTGTAAATATGATAAATGTAAATACTTTTTAATACTTATCTCTACCCAGGCATCTTACAGACTCTTTTTGCTGATATCACTACCGGGTATGGCATTGGGTAGTACCGTAGCAGAACAGCAGTCAGGATCATTGCCGGTGGCAGTTTCTACCTCCGTGTCAAACTATGTACTACTCGAAGCCACTTTGTACATTACTGTGTTGTAGTAGCAGCAATTGTGAGTCCCTTATCTAGTTTGCACAGAGCTATCCAGGCCCTTAGATAAGCCTATCTATTCCCTCTTATCAGAATCCAAATCTTAGTAAAATATGACTCTATGTCAATTATTAGAATGTATGCCTTCCTTGCTCAGCTGTTTCTATCCTACCATGCATGACTCCAACCACTGAACACTATCTTTACAAGAGAAACTACATAAGTAAAGAGATATGAATACACTGGAATTAGTCTGCAGAAGGATATTATACCTAAAAATTTAAATGTCTAATGGAATTACAGTATCTGTGCTGGGGACTTTGAACTATTTTTTACAAATATTCTGGCATTTTACTTGCAGAAGTGATTTAGAGAAAAAAAAAAAAAATTAAGCAGATACTGGTGAACATTCCCAGAAAGTGAATTGTGCATTTAACAAGAAAACAGATTCTCAGCATTGTATGCACCCATTAGAGTAGATTAGAAATTTGTCTTATTAGCTATGTTATCTATCAGAACTAAGTTTGAATAGGATATCAAATAAGTACTGCACTGATTTGTTGGTTGATTATCTTTAATTTAACTATATATCCCTTATTTAAGTACATGAATTGAATTAAACGTATAAAAAATATTAGTCACTTCAACCACTAACCTTAAGCATATCTTAAATGTTGAGAATTACTTTGAATCCATTCACAAATAGACCAAAAGGTAATGTACATCTAATAAAATATCCCCTAACAAGAATTCACTCATCAATGATCAACATAGTGTTGCAACTTCCTGAGTTAGCATTACATTCTTGCCCTAAGTTAACATTACATCCATTCTGGACCAATTCCTGCCCTGTAAGATAATTTGGCACAAGAGTTCTTGTGTTTGCTAGAGTTGTACCACTCCTGTACAGTTAGCCCACAATACTTTATACAGAGCTACCTCAGTCTTTCACCAGCATGTTTTCTATTACAGAAAAGGCATTTGGCAAAGAAAGAAATATTTCTTGTTAGCTAAATATTTGAGAAAGCAATAATGTGAAACAAAAGTACTCCAAAACTTGTATCCACCGTGTTTTGATATATCATTTTTTTTCAGCATTAACTAGATTTATCACACTTCAAGACTACGGAAGAAATTTAAACTCTCTTGATGCCTAGCCAACAATCTTCATTAAACTACTGAACCTTGTAAGCCTTTTTCTACACTAATGCTACATTCATTAGAAAACTCATCAGACCAAAACATGATGATAAATATGTGGTCAATAATTTCAGGTGAAGGTGGACCCAAAACCATCAGTGAATTAGTTAACTAATCACAGGCTCTGTAGAAACTTGGATCCAGCATGAAAATAACTGGTAGAACGAATCTTTAGATTCAAGGATACATACTCACACTCTCCATCAGGAAAATATTAAACTGAAAATTCTGTCCACAAGAATGAAAATTGTAGCAACTGGCTGTAGCCTTAGTTGCAACAATCAGGAACCACTTACTCCATTTCATTAGGTTTTATTTGATAGACTGTAGATTTTTTTTAAGCTAATATGAGTCTGTTAGCCTTCAAATATTAACCTGATTTCCAATAAAATGATAACAGAAGCCTATGAAGTTCATGTTAATTGTGTACAAGTTCTTTTTTAATTGTTCATAGATGTTAGTATCTATTAGAAGGGGTTTAGCACAATTACATTTACTTTAAATCACCATCATCAAATTATATTGCAGGAATTTGAAAACTTAGATATTACTATTTAAAGTCTTTTTAATATTTTTAAAACATTAAGATTTATTTTGTTTTTTGAGACACTAATCAAATATCTAATTATGCACATAAGAAATAATGCGAGAGTTATTCTGAGCCAAGCTTTACACTCAAAAGTTCACTGATTTATGGTGAATTAAATCTGCCTCTTGTCTTCTTGTATTATGTGTGTATTTCCACAGTTTTTATGCTTCCCCTACAGCAAAATGATGTTCTGATGATTGTGTATTTAACACTAACTATCTAAAAATGAAGCATTAGGCAATAACTCAGAATACAACAGATAGATTAGTGTAACAATTTATGCTAGTAGCAAGGAAAGGGATTCACTCTCGATGGTCTCAGAGACTGTCAGAAATACCCTTTATCTCTTAAAAATGTGACTGCTGCCCCAGATCCCAGATGCAAATAGACAAAACCTCTATGAACTCCAGGTCTTTTGCAAGCACGAGTGACAGAGCCCTGTCAAAATCTTATCAAGGTTACAGTATCATTGGCCAACAAGCCCAAATCTCAGCCACAGACAGAAATTAAGCTTTAACTAATTACCTCTCAATAGCTACTACAGCTATTGTCCAGATGCTTTATTCAGATAAATTAATAGCAAGTCAACACTGCCTCCTGCACATAAAATCTACTGTTAATACCAGAAACAAACAGTATTCCTCAAGAGTATGGCCATTAAGACTAGCCTGTCTCTCTTTTATTTCTCCTTTGCACATGGCTACCAAAAAAGTTCTAGACCAATTTTTATGTTCTAAAATTAAATATTGACACTTATAATTTTTGCCTCTATATCACCTTCCAACCAAAGTTTCAGAGAACTTTGAAAGTGCTAATTAATTCTCTAAATACATAATAATTATTACTTGCATCTTACAGAAAAGGAAACAAAAATAAAGCTGGCACAACAAATTTGAACCTGATTTTCAATGCTGACTATTCTAAGCTCTGAAAACACACCATATCTGTTACTGGAAGAATATGAATATAGATACTGAATAACAACCTCTAAGTTTGAAAAATATACACTAAAATGGTGCTCAATAGATCTGGAAAAAACATGATTGGCACCATCCAATAACTTTTCTTCCTCTGTGTTATCTTAATCATTACTCTATACTCAGTTCTGTATGAACTTCCACTGCTCACAGACACATTTTTTGGTACAACGCCTCTTTATCTGAAAATAATTCACTTTCTTTGCAAAAGCCTGTCCCACTCCACTCCACGGGTTCCCCAGAGCACAGCTGCATTCATTTGTGCTCACACACCTCACTACTCTTCACATGAAGTTTAATATGAAACCTCAGGTGAACCAGCAGGCTTTTCTAAACATCTGGGGAAGTTTGTCATACCTATGCCCACAAAATATTTGACAAAATATTTGCCAAAAGCTGTCCTGGTCTTAAAAAAGCTAGCTTCTACTGAAACAGAATCCTTCTCTAAACAGAGTGGGAGGTTAACCAATTTCATTCTATCTGCTTCTATTCTTTGATTTTATCTTTTAATATTAATATTCTTAAGACCACCCATCAGCTAACCTGTTTAACAAAACTTACTCCCCGGTTATCTGATCAACAATTGCAGTGAGGTATAACTTCCTAAAAAAGATGTATGCATTTTAGGATAATTATTTAATTACATTCTTATATCATGGATGACTATATTTGGCTTTTTTATATAAATACTCAAAACAATATAGTGGATAGAAGTTCATGTTTAAGATGGTGTGACGCTTTTGCACTGGGACTTGATTCAACAAGATAGTTAATACCAAGTAGTTCTATTCAGATTAATTTGCAAATAGTAATCCTTAAATTTCTTGCCTTTAGAACTAATTTTTAAAAATTCATCCTCTCTAAAATTTGAAAACTTAACTTGATGTGATTAAAAAAAATAATTCCTATGCAATATGCAAGATTTACTGAATTATCTAAAGCTAATGGAGTGTGAGAGGACTATTTGTGGTGGACTTGGTAGTGTTAGGTTAATGGTTGAACTTGATGACCTTAAGGGTCTTTTCCAACCTAAATGATTCTATGATTCTATTTTTAAAAATTCTGAGGGGAAAAAAAAAAACAGGAACGACTGTTGGATCTCTTTATCATACACCTATTTGTTTCAAACAAATTCCAAATGAAGGAAAGGTAAAATGGAGCATTGCTAAAGTTCTATGGAGCCTCAGAAGACTGTAAAGAAAAGGGGGTTCACATTAAAGATCAGATATCAAAATAGCTGACATTTCAATTTGGATAGCATACTACAGTCCAAAGCATACAAACCCATTCTGCACGTATTACTGCTCTGAACACGTAGCGTCTTTTGCGTGGAAGGGAGTTCAGGATTAATCACCTTAGGTCCCAGAGCAAAATGTACGCATGCTATATACATCGATTAAAGAAAAAACTTTCCATGCCATTTTATTGACGCATTGACACCACCACCACCACGTCACCAAGTCTCCTAAAACGTGCCACCTAGCGGAGCGTATGATTAAATTCTACAAGACGGAAGCGGCCAGCTCTGTACCGGCACAAGCTTTGCCGTCCAGTAAAGCCTTCCACTAACCTTCCAGCTCTCGTCTGGAAGAACAGCTTTGCATTTACCATTTCTCACCCTGCACATCAGCTAGCCCACCCTGCCAACTTTGCTCCGCTTCTGCTTAGAATTTAACCAAAAGACTACTAAAATACCTAATACTCATTACTAAAAACATGTACCCTAAGCCAAGACCAAAATTAGTTCAGCACAGAAAATGCATAAACAGATGAAATGAAATGCATCACTGTCTCTGCTGTCTAGCTAAGAAAAGAATCTGCATGAGATGTTATGCCAATATAGATATTCTTGATTTTTTTCCCCCCTAACCAGAAGTACACAACTGAGAAGATGAGAAAAGAGCTACCCGCTGCTAAACAACGAGATGCAGGCGTAACTCATACGCCTTAGGAAACAGCCTGGAAAATTAATCTGGAGGGTGAAGAAGAGATGAGACCAAATAACATCCAATTTCAGCTACCTAGAAGAGAGTAGCTTCTGAGTCTAAAGACTACTTTAACATGCAATTTTCCAAAGGATGACTTTAGTTTTCAACAAAACCCAGCATTTCAGATAGCAGGACTAGTTAATTGCTCCTACAAATTTACATCACAAACCAAATCACCTTCACCTTTCATCAAAAAATATTTGATTTTTTTTTCTTGAATTTGAATACTGAAATATATGGATTCTTTCAATATTACATTATAATTTGAGTGGATTTTTTTTTTATGAAGTGTAATTGTTTTAAGTTATAGGAATAGTCCAACATAGAAGGCACTATAGGAACAAGCAAATATTACTTGACTTAAAAAATATGCAAGTTATGAGTTGTATACAATATTCAGTTAAAAGTATTAAGTTCTCATTGATGAATCTCTCTTAGAATCATACATATAAGACATGTTCATAGATCCTAAAAGACTCCAAAAGTTCTTATGTGCCCTTACCTGTTTTCTAACTGCAGCAGAACTTGAGGGTTGTAAAAATAATTGACGATGAGGTGTAATTTCACTGTATGCTTTTTTTTTCACATAAAATTTTCTGAGTGTAAGTATCTTTATTTTGTGTATTGTAAGATACTGTACACAATAAACCTAAGAAATTTCAAAAGAAGTAGAAAAGAAGTCCAGAGAAATATAAAATAGTTACATATTGAGATTCTCTGACAGCTGTACCACCACGCATTTGTAACAAGACCAGACCCATATAGACCTTAGAAGAATCACTTATAGACCATTTTCCCCCTCTTCTTCAAAATTAATTCTAAGTAAAAGTAACAGCGAAGCAGCAAATGAACACAATCTACCCTCCAGAAAGCACTGCATGAAATCATTTGCAACTCTAGTCCAACACATTACTGTTACAATCGTGTCTTTTCAGAAGATGTGTAAGTATGTATATATGTGAGTGTCTGGATGTGCATTCTCACGTGCATCTATACATTTACATAAGTATAGACATTTGCTTTACTCGTCTGAGATTTATGGCAGTGCACAGTTTTTTAACACAGACCCAGGACAGGCCCCGTCACTGCTCTGTTAAACTCTGCTTGTTTATGCTTAGAGAAGGAATAGTTTGTCCAGAGAAAACAGACTAGGTTTGATGATAACAGGGAAAACCAGGCATTTGAGAAAACATCCATGTGTTAGGATCACAGGGATGGATATTAAGCATCTGCTGAGGAAAATTAACATAAGTTAGATTTTTATCACCATGCCATCTATACTCTGGTAGAGCCCAAACACTCCATTTGATTTGCAGCTTCATTATTCCAAACAAAGAGGAAAAAAATCCTTGCTGTGCAGCCAAATAGTCTAGAAAGCTCCATTGGGTGAAAAGGTGGGGTATGCCTTCATACTCTTGAAGTAAAAATGAAACCCCTGCAAAAGAAGGTTGTTTTGTTTGGTGACACACACACCCCAAGATACAGCATGTTCTGGGGAGCAAAACCAGGCTACCTTTGTCATTTCTTTTAAAAAATAAATTCAGATACTTATTTTTATCACCTGTCTTCAAAAGCCTATGCATTTTTGTTGCCAGGACCCTAACCTGTAGATTGGAAAGGTAAAAAGCTTTCACCTTTGGCAGGTGCAAATATGAATAAAATATTCTATAATATCATGGCAGCTGCAAAATTGCCCATCTAGTCTCATGAAGATTAATTTCCTTTGCTTCTGGGTTGTCAAATGGTGATTTGCTCTTCTTATAAGAATATTCAGTGTTTTGAAAGTATGAGCAGATCCACAGTATTTTGGAACTTCATGCATCTCAATTTTCTCCAACGAGAAGTGACACATTCCTCAAGTTTGAGAGCTGGAAAAAACTTCTAATCTAAAACGAAGAGCCAATTTTAATGAGAAAGAATCATCAGATTAATCCTCACATCTCTAATGGTTTCTCCATACGCATTTGCCCTGAGTCATCCAGTACTGTCAGCCCCCACAGTTACCATGTGCTTTGAGACACATGCATGTACATTGCATTAAACGTGGAGCAGAGCATCCATTAGTAATTAACGAGGGATGAGCAAAGCAACTGGTAACAGTTAAAGCAAGTGTCAGCAGCCTGCTTTGAATGGGTTGCTCGGCATTCTTTTGCAATGAACAGGGAAAGCTGTGATTGGCTCCATATGACTGGCAAAGGTGATGATAACATGACTTACGAGCAACCTGCCAAAAAAAGTATTTATCTAGCGATATATTATGTGTATACAACCAAAGATGCTCCTCTAGAGGCACATCACAAGGTAGTTAAACACATAGTTTAGTAAGGTGATTATAAAATCACCTCAATGCTCATGTAAGGAAAAACTTTTACAGCCACAAGGCAATCGCAGATAGCAGAACTGTGAAGAAAGTAGTGGAGTTTACCCACTTCCCACTTTTGAAAACAAATCTCTATTAATCTCAGACCTTGCAACCAGCACAACATGCCAAACTAATTACGCAGGTATCATACTTAAAGAAAGTGACAGAACTTTCCAAGTCAAAAGGAACAACTGTGTTCACATCCTGCTGGATGCCACATTACCACAAAGCTCTCCTCTTGGCTACTTCTGATCTTTTCCAATCTATTGTAGTCCCGATTCTCTCTTACTGGTTGCACTTTTGGTTGGTTCCTCTTTCAGGTTAGTTTCCAGATGTTGTTGCTTACCCATTTTTTCCCTGCCACACTATATCCTTTGCCTGAACTTCTACACCATTCCCTTCTGTGTTTCCCCCCAGTATTCAACTCACAATCTAAGTCGAGATTTTTGAAACCTGTTGTAAATTACTTTAATTGGCGGTTCTTTCCTGCAGCTGTCTGCATTTCTTAAGACCACATTTACAGGGCTTGGGGGTTATGTCTTTTTTACCTTCTTTGGACAAATTTTATACTGAACCAAATTGCATCTGGTTCCAACACCAGCTGAAGAGTCATGCTGGTACCTTTCAGGGGTCCTGGCAGGGTCAGGTTTATAACTATTTTGTACAGTATTCAAGTGGAAGAGACATCCACTGGAAACTTAAAAGGAAAACTGGTTGACGCATAACATGCTTGAATACTTCATGCTATCATGGGTAGCTCACCAATTATTTCCTACTTGCTAAATGCAAAAATACATTAACAAATAAAGTGCTTTAAAAAATGTGAGTCATAAGGCTGCCTGGAAAAAAAGCGAGGCTGCATGAGCATGGGCAAAGGGTTTTATTAGCCCTGCAGGAAAATTTCTCTTTATTTAGAATCAACTCAACCTACAGAGTTTAGAAAATAATTTAGGTTACCTTAAAATTACAGTAATAATTTCCACAGTTCCCTTTTTAATATGACCTCATAAAGTAAAAACAAAATCCTCAAAATATTCAAAGACAATATGATTAAAACCTAGAAGTCAGACCACAACATTATAGCAGGCCATCCTGAATCTGTCCAATATCTTTGAGTTCTAACAAAATCATTCATGAAAAGATACTCTGTTTCTGTATATTTGCCCTCCAAAATCAGTAAGAAAGTAACTGGGAAGAGAAAATTAGAGGATAACACTTTTCAGCTTAAATATTATATAGTGACTTTTTCCATTTAAAACTAAAAAAACCCCTAGCTTTGTTGGAAAATTATAAAGTGCCATCAGAATATTTTCATTTATACATAAATCTGAACCAGAAAGCTCAAAACCAGTGGCAGAATGTCTGTAACTAGTAAGGTTGACTGTAGAAGGCACGTTTACTCTGACCCCCAATTCATTTTCCCCAGTAAAGCTGACCAGTCTAAAATCTAGATTGCAAGTCCAAGAGACATCTATAGTCATGCAGTGAAACTAAAATTGCCTCCACCTGCTCTTTATGTTCCACATAATTTCCAAGAATGTCTTCCCAGAGTAAAAACGATCACAGCCTTCTTCTGTCCTATATCCCCAAACCTGAAATAGCTGAAGACGAGGAAGTGAAAGATATGGAGAAACTAAGGGTCATACGGATATGTGGTGGGTTGACCCTGGCTGGATGCCAGGTGCCCACCAAAGCTGCTCTATCACTCCCCTCCTGAGCTGGACAGGGGAGAGAAAATACAATGAAAGGCTTGTGGGTCGAGATAAGGACAGGGAGAGATCACTCGGCAATTACCATCACGGGCAAAACAGACTCAACTTGGGGAAAAAAAATTAATTTAATTTATGACCAATCAAATCAGAGAAGGGTAATGAGAAATAAGCTCAAATCTTAAATAGCTTCCCCCCACCCCTCCCTCCTTCCCAGGCTTAACTTTACTCCTGAATTCTCTACCTCCTCCCCATCAGTGGTGCAGGGGGACGGGGAATGGGGGTCGGGGTCGATTCCTCACACGTTGTCTCTGCCGCTCCTTCTTCCTCAGGGGCAGGACTCCTCACACTCTTCCCCTGCTCCAGCATGGGGTCCCTCCCATGGGAGACAGTCCTCCACCAACTTCTCCAGCATGGGTCCTTCCCACAGGCTGCCGTTCTTCACAAGCTGCTCCGGCATGGATTCCTCTCCCCAGGGGCCCGCAGGTCCTGCCAGAAGCCTTCTCCAGCGAGGGCTTCCCATGGGGTCACAGCCTCCTTCGGGTATCCCCCTTCTCCAGCATGGTGTCCTCCCCAGGCTGCAGGTGGGTATCTGCTCCACCGTGGACCTCCATGGACTGCAGGGGGACAACCTGCCTCACCATGGTCTTCCCCGCAGGCTGCAGGGTCATCTCTGCTTTGCCACCTGGAGCACCTCCTCCTCCTCCTTCTGCACTGACCTGGGGGTCTGCAGGGCTGTTTCTCTCACATGTTCTCACTCCTCTCTCCCAGCTGCAGTTGTGCAGTTTTCTTCTTCCCCTTCTTAAATCTGTTATCCCAGAGGCACTACCACCATCACTGATGGGCTCGGCCTTGGCCAGCGGCGGGTCCGTCTTGGAGCCAGCTGGCATTGGCTTTATCAGACATAGGGGAAGCTTCCAGCAGCTTCTCACAGAAGCCACCCCTGTAGCCCCCCTGCTACCAAAACCTTGCCATGCAAACCCAATACAAGATAGAAGCAGAGAATAAACCCAGTGGCAGACATACGTGAGGTCCCAGTCCCGATGCAGCACATTCAGTGTATTCAGTGACCAGTGAAGCAAACGAAGCCTTTGCTCACTGCAAGATCTGTGCCCCCTGTCCCTTCTTCCCTTCCCTTCTGCTCTGTAGTACTGTCTCTCATACACCCTTTCTGCTCTTCCATTCATCACTTACTTTCTTCTCATCTCTTCCTGAACTTCTTATTCTCCTAAATATTTCAGAACATTTTTCATAGCATTTTTAAAATTTTCTCTCCTATCCCTCTCCCCCACATAACTGAAGATACGTCACACCTCCCATGACAACTTCCATTATTAGCTGGTTGAACAGTAGCACATGCTACAGCTGGCCTGAAGGTATGGATGTGCCACTGGAACAAATAATATAGATGGCTGTCGAGCTCAAACAAATGCTCTTCCTTCAATGAGAGCACTAATGGTGGTCTCCATCCTGTTACCAATTTCCACAAAGATTGTAGGAACATGGTATCCTTCAAATCTCTATCCTTCTGACAAACTGATTTTAAATTTAGTTAGTGTTTTAAAAAAATACCACATTTGTTAAATTGTGGAAACAGTGAAAAATGTAGTATGTACAAATGGTTGTCTCCATGCATAGAAAAATACATTTCATATACGCTCTGCTGCATTTCACAATCTGTTCATTTTTACTACACATTTGAAGGTAAACAAGCTGACAAGTAGCTTTCTTTTCATGTCCAGTAGAAGAATGATGCCACTTACCCCAATTCTTATAGCTCTTTGAGCTGTGAGACTTTATTGGCAATCTTTTCACAATTTTTAAATGACAGTAAACTAACCAATTTATAGTTGAGGACTAAAATGCATCCAAAATAAAAATAAGTTCATCTCAATTGTTTTCATCTGTTTTAACAACAGATTTTATTCATATTTCCTCCAAGAATATATATTATAAAATTAGTCCAACCAATGCACCATCAAAATGAGTACATATGTCATTGATTTAAATTTTCCTACACACTTTTTCTTTCACTTGCTGTGTTACCAGGTTTCTAAAACAAAGTTCCTGAAAACAAGGAGCTTGGACAGGATCTTCAGTTTAAATTGACAAATGCTTGAATGCAATGAAGCTCCACTGGTTTACACCAGCAGATCTAAGAGTTGCTGTGCATAAAATACTGTGCTTTAAAAAGTAATGTTGTTACAATTAAATTAACGTGTAATAATACAGAAATTATATGCATTTTTTAGGTTTACATACAAAACCCTGACAAGCACTACTTATCTGAGGTTTGTCGTTGCCCCAACATGGCTTCACAGTGATTCACCAGCCTGCTAGCCAATCTATAATAAATTAGAGAGCTTCAGTTGATCCAGTGTTCAAAAACACTCGGATTCAGTTATCAAATCAACAAATAAAAAAGATAAATATTTTTATTTTTTAAAAGAACTTGCATTATCGATTAAACTGTGTGGTTTAAATCAGCTTTGGATTTTGGACAAACAAATAAGAAGTGTTTTACATAGCCAGCTGCACATCAAAAGTAATTTTGCAACACAAAAATTTTCTGGCCAGACCTGCCTTTTAGACAGTTATAGATCCCAGTGGAGGCATGGGAAGACCAGAGTTCAAATTCAGTTTACTATGGCAGTTCTCCCAGCTCTGAATCTTAGCCATGTGACTGGCAATGCTTACTGTCACCACAGGGGAGTCTTAAAAGGGAAAAGTGGTAGCTCCAACATTCAAAGAAAAAGCAAATACTACCATACATAACTCATATAAGAGCAGAATGCTTCTCAGTCGAATTTCCAGCTATTTCTTAGCATTGTGCAGATATCTCATCATTGCTTGAGAATGATAGCAGACGTAGAATAAATATTATTACACAGGAAAGTGCATTTGTCAAGCTTATCTGCCTCATTGATCAGAACCTGAATAAACTAGATAC
This sequence comes from Aviceda cuculoides, assembly GCA_035590195.1. Lineage (NCBI taxonomy): Eukaryota > Metazoa > Chordata > Aves > Accipitriformes > Accipitridae > Aviceda > Aviceda cuculoides. The sequence continues at coordinate 21,584,131 of JAVJGG010000007.1, forward strand.
ACCATGAGGAAGAGGTAAGAGACAGCACAACAATGTCTGCACGAGCAAACAGCGTGGTACCACAGGAGTGGGTCTACTGAAGTAACTAACATTGATCTATCGAAGTAGCAGTTATTATACTGACAGCATGAGGGACCTGACACCCCTACATACGTATGCCTTTTGAGGGTTTCTGTTTCAGAATTGCTCTAGTCTGGGATTGTGGATGGAACACCAGTAGAGTTTGGAATGTATTAGGTGCACTCCTGGAGCACAAGTTTCACTTAAAAGGAACCCAGGTTTTGTCCTCTGGGACTTCACTGTGATACAAACCAAAAGTGGAGACCACTGTGAGGTTTGTTCCAAAAGCATACTCATGAACTGAACTGTAAAATACATGTACCTCAGGTTGAAAAGCATGAAAAAGTGTTCCCAGGTAAACAAACCAGCACCTATTACAATAATTGTCCAACCATGGATGTATATCATCACAGCAATGTATCCATGCAATGGGTTGAATACTTCTGTGCCTGTCTTAAAGTCAGTGCAATATTTGGCATTTGCTTGAATAAGTGGCATTTTAAATTTGAGGGATGTGAACTTTTCAAGGCCTTTTTTCCCAAACTCAGCGTTTTTCAACCAGTTCTACCAATTGCTGTTCTTTTGTATTTTTTACATTAATTTTAATTTAGGGAGACTTCTTTCTTCTCTTAGCTTCTTTCAGTGAATTATTTATACTGTATTCAGTATCATGAACTTAAACACACAGACTACATGTTTATATCAATATTACTTGAATATTGTTAACTGATCTGGAGTCAAATAAGAAAAGGCATTGCAACCTACTATTGGTCAGATTTGCCCTTATAATACATTTCTTATACACCTATGCACCAATAAGCAACTGTAACACAGAGGTTAGCTATGGAGAATTTTAAGGGTCCAGGCAAAGACGTAGCACCTCTTTATAACTGGGGAGTATCACAGATGAGGAGTGACAATAAATCTACATTCAGGATCCTGCCATTATACTGTGCCGGCTGTTTGTGAGATCAGCCGGTCTATACTAAATAAAGCAAGAGTGTCCAAATCTGTCCAGTGCACAATAAAAGCCAAGATGAGTATAAATGCTGTTGTCATAGAAGCTTGTTGAAAAATCAAAATACAGCGTAATAATGCAAATGGGGTAGTGTGATTTGTAAGGGAAAACTGCGCAATTCCCTAGTTGATTTCTATTTAAATTTTTGAGGGAGCTAAGTATATAGCTTTCTATGCCAAAAACACACCAAATATAAGCAGATTGACAAGATACTTATTGTGTAGCAGTTTTGGGAGCAGTCACCAGTACTGACCCAAACAACCTCTATTTAGATTCCTCGGTTTTACTCATTCAATACAACTGGAAGTAATGACCTCTTCTCAGCTTTAGCATAATGGTGGTTAAGCACTTAATCTGAACCTCTGGCAAGCTAGAAAGCATAGCTAATCACAAATTGGAGGAACTGATGTATTCACAGGCTGACCCTGCAATAAGAAACATCATATACTACCTCCCCTGTCAGGTTTGAAACTCTACAAACTCATAAATGCAAAATCATAAAATATAATAGAAGTTTACTGTTAATGAACAAGACAGACACTTCCCATCCAACAAATTGTTGAGATTTTGTACAGGTCTTTTCATAGCCAAATTTATGTAGATACTTTAAAAACAAATGGAAATAATGTTGTCTGATGGCAGCCAATTTGTACAGCATACGAATAGACTTGGAAAACTCTCCCTGCAACAATCTGCGGCTTTACAGTTTTTTAATAACTCAACATCCTGCTGAACAATACAAATGCTATTGACGTGTCTCCTTGTAAAAAAATGTCTCCAACTCTGTATTGTAGAGTCAGTGACAGCTATGAAAATACAGCTTTGGTATTTAAAGGTGTTTTCGCTATCAAGAGAAAAAAAGTCTTAAGCTGAACAGAATGTTTCAAGAGTTTCAGAGAATACAGGAATTTCATCTTTAGGTCACTCTTCACCTCCCGCCAGGCCATCTCTAGCTGGTGTGACAGTGACTCCCGTAGAACAGATTGGTGTTTTAACAGTAACTAGCAGATAATTGGCCATATCAATAAAATTATTGCTAGAGTTCCCAGCATTTGTGAAAAGCCAGCCAAAAGCTGAAAGACTGCACGGGCATAAAAAAACCCCAGAGATTATATTTCTTCAAATGACTTTTATAATGTATTTTAAATCTACACTGCTGACGGCACTACAGTTTAAGAACATTTAAACTTGTTTCAACAAGCTAACTCCAGGATGAGAAACAACTCTGCTGAGGTATCAGCAAGCATGGTATTTGGTTAATTATCCTGCCAAAAAGCAGAGTGATTAACCTAGCTAAGTGCCAAATATGAGGAACACTGTACAAACACTGCTACGTGTATTGAACCTGTTCTGTACAATCAACAGATTACAGGGCTGTCAGTCTGCTACGTGCAGAGCCTAAATTCATATGCAAAACAATGGAAAAGCTGGTCTACACAAGATATGTGCACAGAATAAAATTATGAATTTTGGCAGGACATAATTGTAATTGCTGAGTCAATACTGTAGTCATATTTCTTAAAACAATTTAAGAGATATTTCTGACATATAACATACATAAAATCATAATTAGGCTATTGCTGCCTATGCACTACTGTCACCTATTTTGAAAACAGTTGCAAAATTTCTTTTCAAAGAGAAAAGTAGAGTGCCATTTTTACCCCTCAGATCAAGAAAGTTCACAAATCCTGAAGTTCTGAAAAAATATTACAAACATTTCAAATGGTTTCTTTGCATGTTTTTCATCTAAATTAAATTTTCAACATTCCTAAATTGTAAGAGTTGGAAGGCAGTAGGTTTATAAGCAAGGCTACTTCAGGTGCTTCACAGCTTTAGCAATTCCATGCAGTACAAATTTTTATCTGTGCGAGATTATATTTCAATGATATGGCTTGGCAACTGCACCAGAAAGAGCTATAAAAACGAAAAGGTATGTCACAAGATCATAGTCCGTAGAAAGAAGAGGACTATTACTCTGCCACATGTAGTCACCTACCAATCTGATTGCAAAATAAAGCATCACTATTATTTTTAACAAATAAAAAATGTCCCGTTAAGGAAAATGCAACTGATTTTTTTTCTTTTCATTTCTTCTTAAGGTATTTTCTATAAAGAAAACATTACTGAGAGAGAAACCAAATTTTTCATTCAGAAGCCACAAAAAGAAGAATAGTTCATTCTTCATATACTTTCTATTCCATTTTCAGTGGGCAAAACATAGCTTACATATAGCATACTTAATATTCTTTCAGATTAGGAAAATCCCTACTTGGAATCAGCTCTTCATAGTTCAATGGCAACAAACTGAGTCTCCACGTGAGTAAACAGGCTCACCAAGGTATTCATACAGGAAGGAAAGACAAGCTCGTTAAAAAGTTAACAAAGTTAAAAGGAGGAGAGCATATTTTGATTCATTCCCCTGGTTGCACCACAGCCAAAGGGACTGCTGTCCTCATGGGGAGAGTGAAAAGACACCAGTTCTATAAAAGCCCAGAGGGCTAGAAGTGGATAACAACCAAAAGTGATGGCTTGAAGCCATCAGTACATTTCCTTCATTTACAAAAAGAACTTCAATATGTGCTTGAAGTGCTTTGTTTTAATTTGTTAGCTGTTCTGCAAAGATCTCTTGATAATACGGAATGTTTCCACAATAAATGTTGGCCAGAACAAGTTTACTCTAGAGTTTTACTCTATCATTGAGCGTTTACAAAATAAAATAAATTTAAGTAAGTAAGGTTGGCCAAATTCAAACCACAAATCAGAAAACCACCAAGTAGGACCATCTTCCCTGCCAAAGCTTAATGTGACCTAATGGGAGAGCTGTAAGAGGTTAGAGTTGGTTTTTATGTAGCTTCATGTAATATTTGGCAAACCGAAGGGGCTGGGCCAGGACTCCTGATCCTTAAACAAACATTTGATGTAATTTTTTTTTTTGCACTTTTTCATCATAATAATACTCTGCATTCTGCCCTCCTATGACCTCAGCCCCTTTTCCCCAGGGTGGGTTGGATTTAGAACCTCCTTCTTCACTTACGAGTGCCATTTGAATCGGCCCCTTCCAGATGTGTTTCACCTCCACCCACAACAGGCCCTGCAGGTCCAGCAAAGTGCAGAGAGGGAAAGGACCGCAGGGAGAAGGAGCCGTGCCCTGGCAGCACATCAGTTGGCTTGCAACTTCGCACTGAGTTTATTATTCATAGCACTGGTGGGAGGGCAGGGGGCAGGGTGACTCACACAACATCTTGTCTAAATTGAAAACCAATACCAATCCACACCCCTGCAACCGAGAAGCAGAGCTGCGGTGGGTCACTGTGGTCAGTTTTGCTTCCAGTGGATGTCTGGGCCCCAGGGACTTGCTGCTCCAGGCTAAGCGGGTCACTCGCTATCATTAAAACGAGAGAGAATGGCAAGTTTATCTTTCCCTCCAACCCCTTCAAAGAAGTGGTCTCCACTGCCTGTCCCCTCTCGAAGAAGCTACATTAATGCTTGTGACAAAAGTGAGAGTCAATGTGAAGTCTCTCAAATTATTTTTTAATTTGTATGAAACATATAGAGAACTGTATAAAAAACCCCAGCATTCCAATTTAGTGCTACTCTAATAATATGTAAAATTAAATAACCACCTTACCAGCATTGATCCAACTGGAAAAAGGAATGTTACTTAGCTTGAACTCCACAATATTTCAAATGCAAGCTAACAAGAAAATTACGGTCCTAACTACAGATTGAAAGAGTAATGTAGTAAGGCACAAATAAAGTGGTACTTTCTTTCAGGTACTGCTATAGAAAAAAACAACAGTTTAACTGTATTGAATTTAATAGTATAGCATTTGCCTAACAAAGTAAGAGTTAACACGCTGTTCCAATCATATTTTAAACTAAGAACTCCAGTGTTTTTGCCACCACCAGAGAACTTCACTACCTCAAGATACATGTGTATCTTCAACAGCAATTATATGACCTTTTTAATTTGTCCCGCTGTCCTGGCTTTCTCTCGCTGTTTAACAATTCTGTATAATCTTGTCTTCAGTGTTATTTTTGATGACCAAATACCTAATCCTGTTGTCAGCACACCCTACCCTGAAGAGGGGTAAGGGCAAAGTAAAGAACTACCCAAACCCGGCACCTGGAATAGGTGCTCCTAGCTGGATGAGGAGCTGGGATGGGGATCCATCAGCTCTAGTCCAGGGCTGCCAGGGAACCTGCTTAGTTGAGGAGCGATAGGAAGTTCCCGAGATGCTCGAGGTTGTTTCAGTCACCTGGAGCAAAGCAAAGGCAATAAGGACAATAGGGAATGGTCCTGCCCATACGCTGCTGCAACTTCTACCTCCCAAGAGCTCCTTCCTGCCTGGGATCCAAGAGGGAGGAGATGCTCCCCGTTTCCTGCTCGAGAGTGCCACAGTGGCCCCAAGTGGTAAATAAGGAAAACTTCAAGCAGAAACCTGCGAGTCTTCCCGCAGCAGAGCCAAATCCTAAATTAAAGGAATGTGTGACAAAGCTGCCAAAAGTGTGACACTTGGCAGCTCTCCCAGCTGCCTTCTACTACTTCCCTTCTAGCCCCCAAAGTATCTGTGATGTGAGTAAGGGGCACTTTTAAGTAGCTGCTGGCCCTTTCCCACTGCAACTGCTTGGAAGAGGACTCTTGGCTTCTTCAGGCGTCGCTGGGTTAAGGTAGAGAATGTGGCTCCTGGGCCCTCTGCCCGATTCCTATTCAGATGGTGGAAATCAGCATAGGAGATGGCTGGCTCTTTCTGAATTGAGGAAAGCTTCTAACAAAATTAGGCTCCTTTCTTTGCAAAGCTACACAGAAGAAAATAAAGCATCAGCCAAAAATCTCTGCCCTTGCTTTCTCCCAACCTTTATGTCTATCGGAGTTAACTCCCACTGAACTATATACCAGCTAAGGACAGGGATATCTCACTCCCTTCACATCTGTCTTGCAAACCGGCATCCACCCCCAGGTACTGACTGTGCCTTCACAACCTTCTTTCAGTACCTTCAATCCCGACGCCTTCGAAGCGAGATATGTAGGCTTTAGCTGTTTTCCCTGTAGGAAACACACTCACTCTTCGCCCAACTCACAAAAGCCATAATTAGAGAAAAATCTCTCCCACCTCACCCTTGCTTATAAGCTGTTTCCATCTGGCTAAAATTAAGTTAAAATTCTTTCTTCTCAGCTTAGATTGATATTTCTAATATTTCATTTCCAGAGGGGGAAAAACCCAGCAAATTACCAAAGTGTTTCATATTATGTTACACTCTCCATTGAACTGAACATCTCACTGACTCTTTTCCACATAAGGATAATTGTGTTTTATCCACTAACATTAAAAAAATGTGACTATATGCCATCTTTTATCCCCAAAGTAGAACACTGTACAAATATGCAGGTATTGAATCAACACAGCTAGCTATAAACCAATGGAAAATGACTATTTACACATGCAAAAGACACCTCACAGAGGAGTAGAATAAAAATGGAAATATATCATACCTAAGTTATCAAAAGGATAATCTAATTATTCAAAATATAATTTTAGTTGGCACAGATACATACACACAATATTTATAAAATGTTCAAAATGTGTGGGCAATGCTTTTGTATCTTACCAATACCATAAGGGGCACAGGCATGAGATTATTGATGCAGAGGAAAAAGCAGCACTGCATTATTTCACGCTAACTCTTGCAGTTCTCTGGAACATCCCATCCTGCTACCGATCTGATATTACTCTGTTGAATTTGAGATATCTGGCATACAAAATAGCACACCGAACAAACGGAAGCTCTTTATTTTGTAATTTTTTACAGACCAGAAGATACAACTTGGACTAAGGATTTAGGTTCTTATCCCTACTGAGTCATTGGCTAATTGTGTGCAATCAGCAAAGTCTATTAATCCCCATAGTAATCCCTACTAGTAAAAAACTACCTTTGTGACCTCTGACTGAAATGTAAGATATTGTTATTGCTGAGGTGATCTAAGGAATTTACAAATAAGTTTAAAATTGACAGAGCTATGTTAGGGAAACAGCTTTTATATTTCTAAATAAGGGACAGATATTTATATAGAAGCTATAGATATATTGAGACCCAAATCCATTCTTCAAGTAGCCTATTATTACAAAGGTCATTCAGAAAGCTGCAGGCTGGAGTAAGACCATTTGTTTTACATGACAGATGTCTTTGACAATTGGGCACTTCACAGATATAATTTAAATGTGTTTCAGTATGGAATTTTTAATTGCATCTTGTCAATATAGTTTTCATAGAAGTTGTCTTAACAGGGAAATGTACATAATCTAGTTTAGTATGGAAGATAGTCATTTATCTGCTGGAAAGTCCATTGAAGAGTAACGATGAAAAACCCACGTCTTCCCTTTTCTAGAATTTTGGGTCTCCATTTGGGTCTTAACACCAGAAACCAAAGGTTTCTATTCCTACCTGTCATCCCTAAAGAAGTAATCATACAAAGAAATTGTACTGAATTTTCATATTCCTCACAGTTCTGTAAATGCAGCCACTTTCCATTCTCCTAAATTCAGAGACTCACACAAAAGTTAAGGCTGCTGTTTTCCAACAGTCTATCTCCCACTTAGCGACACGAGTTCCTTAGGAGCATAACTGCTGAAATACTCAATCTCTATTTGCCTATTTCTGCATCTCAGAAGCCATTCCTTTTAGAGAGGGATTTCAAAATGGAAAATTGGCCTTCAATCAAGATCTGACCATTGGCCCTCCATACAGATGGTTCAGAGCCTAGCAGAAAGCTGTCTCACTGGAACTAGAAATTGGAAACTGGAAATAGGGAATCTTCCCTTATGCGTATATATATATTCCCTTAATATTCTTTGAAATACTTAGTTAAAAATCATCATCTGCTTATAAATTAAGTATATTTTTAAGCACAGGGTTGGGGTTTTTTTCTTTCAGAAATTGAATTTCCTCCCTTTTATAAAAATTTATAAAATTTTTGAGGGAATGGGATACTGAGGGGTAATGCTCTAATATAACATGAAGACTACACCGTCCTGTACTCAGGTATCTCATGAAGTGGTGTTTACTGTTCAGTGGCCTCCAATGTAAACTTTATCGTATGGGTGAAAAGCAGGATATCAGCATAGAGTACAGATGCTTCCCATGAATTCAGTTTGTTTCAGAACCTTGAAAAACACCACAGCTGAGATTGCCACTTACACCTCAAATCACCCAGGCATGGCAACCCCAAAGGAGTCCTGAAGCACCGATTATTGTTACACAGCCTGCTATTGTACTACAGCACATGAAAGACAGGGGCAGAGAACAGTAATTTTTTACAGGTGTACAGAACATTCAAATCTGTTTTAACACAAGGATGTTGTCGAACAGGATCAGAGAATTAAAACTGCTATTCTACACATCCCAAACAAAAGTAGTTCAGCGACACAGTGGTACCATAATTGCATCAGGGGCCCTATCAGAAAATTATTGAATAGCTGAAGCATTAGGTATTTTTAAATTTACTATATTTTGTGACCAAACTGGCAACTGCAGAGGGGTTGGGACTATATTACAGTGTAATAAAAACCTCATAAAACATTTAAACAAACTCACACATCTGCAGAGAGATGGGAGGTATTATGTAATGTAAGTCATTGCTAAAGTCACCTCTCACCCTACTAGCTGCTGCAGGAGCAATGTTCGGTATAAAGTGCCTCTGTGGTTTCTCACTCTGTCTCACTCACTCCCCACCCCCAATACACACACACACACACATTCTCATGCATGGATGTTATTTACAAAAGTGACACCCTGGGTTTGGGGGTGGTTTGGTGCTTTTTTCAAAAAAAAAAAAGTAAAAAATAAAAAATTAACAAACCTGGAATGATTTTAGTTCAAACAAACAAGTGTAGAGGCAAAGGAGACCCAACTCTCATTTTATCTTACTCCCCACTGTAAGGAAGTCTTGGATACAGGTCTTTAACTCGTATCTAACAATCTCCAGAGGATTTCACTGGGTTTAATAAAGAACATCCCATGGACAAATCCTTGACCTACATCCTCGGCTGGCATTCCTATTGTGTTTGTTCTTAGAAAATTTAACAACAGTTCTACAGCATTCCTTTTGCAGATTGCCAGCAAGCTTATGTCTCAATTATATGCAAATATGGATGATAATGTGTGAGGTAGGATACACAATTTCACTCAAGGGACTACCTCAAAACCAGTCCAACAATCAACAGTCCTCTGTCCAAACCACAAAAGACAATGAGAGATGAGTGCTTGGAATGTTTTAAAAAATTATGACCGCCAAATTGTTTGAAGGCAGTCAGGAATGTATACTGAGGACTCATTAGAGTTCCTCCCTGGCTGCTCTCTTCGCTGCAGCGTATTCAGATCAGCTCCCAGAAGGCCCTTGATGAAATACTAAGTTACTGAGCTGGAAAAAACAAATATCTTCAAAGTTTCATTTCTTTCATTCTTGATTTCATACTGACCTACTCTGAGACATGACACAACATGGGATATGGAACACTCTGCAATGCAAAACAGCATAACCACCACCTTTCCTACTATTGAAAATATGGTTATTTTTGCCAGCTGGAAGCTGAGCAGAAGCTTTGTAAAACTGAAATTCTTTGTAGCCTGGTGGTTTATGTGAACAGATATTATCTTAGAATACTGAAAACTTCCATGCACTTTGTTGTTAATTCACTTCTTTGCTTTCCAGCATTTATCTTCTAAATTAAAAATCACATTTTCATTTATAAAGGTGCAGACCAACAGCACTGATAACCCAAACTCTGTAAGCAGTAAAGCCACTCTGTAATTGACATTATATGCTTATTCCTCCTCTCCTAGCAACACCTCATCAGTAAGAGTATTCCAGCACAGGAGAAAGAGAAGGGGGTGAATGCCTGAAAAAGTCAACGTGTAGTGGTGATTTCTAGGCTGCTAACTTGTTCCTGAAGAACAATTCAAACACAACAATCTCTTCCCAACTTTGGAAACATTTTTCAGAGCTATCATGAGATAAAACAAGCCATGTATTAAAAAAAGCTGCTGAAGACATCTAAACTCTAAATAACTTACCTATGTCTCTTCCAGCTACCAGATCGAGTAATGTATGAAAGGATAAACTTACACAGTATCTTTTGTTTACCAATCTACTGTAAAATCATTTTGTGATCATAGATTGAAGGACTTCTGAAGTTTTCAATGATATTTTGAAAGACACCTTGAAAGAGGAGTTCCAGCTTTATCAGCGTATCTATTGAAACCAGATTAGCTCTTCTTGAGGCTTTTCCTCTTAAATCCCGAATAGTTTGTTCTTTGCAAAGTCAAGCGAGCTCTGCGCTGCACTGAACAGCTCTCCATTACACCACATAGTGTAAGAGACACATGGGTGCAATAGCGTTTGAGGGGCATTCACAACATCTACTTTTGGGAGTTCTGACTGAAGACTTTTCAATGCCTGTGATTGGTAAAGCTCAACTTCTCCTTCAGTGGTTTTGAAAGATCAATGTACACTTCAGAATTACTGTATAAGACCCACGACAGGAACTGCAACAACTCCAACCCCAGCGATAGGCACTGTGGTTCCTCCAACCCCTGAAAAAAACCACGTGGACATACATCCACTGGATAACTCCCATCTGGGAGCTAGCCTAGCTGGACTCTGTAGGGAATGTGTTATCTCTGCTCAACCCTTTAGGCAGATCATTGTCAGCACGGTTCCCACAAGAATTCAAAATAGTTTTGGACTAGTCATAGCTTCACCAGTTTATAAAGGCATTCAAGGAACCAGTATGCTGGTTTGGGAGTACAAAAGCTTAGCAGTGCTGTAGCCATCAAGCCTTCTTTCCTAATCAGCTCTTGATATGGCTGCTAAGAGAGTGATTTATGTCAATATTTTATGATTATCTCTCAGCAGTCCAGCAGCTTCAAATTAAGCTTCTGTCCAAGATGAAGGCTACATATACAAAACAGTAGCTTTAAATTACCTTTGTTGACATTAAAAGATTTGTAATGCTTGTGATGACTTAGATACTTTCTAGGGTCCATGTAATTTTTTTTGTACTGAATATTTTAAATACAATGTTAGTCTTCTAATGTACAGAATGAAACAGGTCAGATAGACACATATACATGCACATATATATAGCCCAGTATCCTACCTGAAAGCAGTCATGGTGAATGCTTATGGAAAAAAAATAAAAGAAACAGGCAAGCGGAAGTGGTACTTCTCAGACACGCTTTCCCACAACTAGTCACGTGTGACTTACTTAGAGAGTTTCTGGGCTGTTCATGTCATCCTCCTTCCCTTTCTAAAGGACCATTAAAAACAATTTGCAGCTCGTATACTACTTATAGTTCTATAGAACAACTTACAGTGATCTATTTCCTGACAGGAAATAGGAGATTTAAGGTTCATTATCATATATAGAAAGTCACAGTCAACAGATAACACAATACAAAAATTCCCCCTGAATTCAATGGAGATCATGAATATATTATGGTCCTGTAAAGGAGAGAGGTCTGAATTAAACAAATACAAAATAATTATGAGAAGTATAGTTCAAAACTTCTAACTCACAGCAACTTAAAACCTGATGTCAGCTGAGAAATCTTATGTTAGCTTCAGCGTGAGACAGATCAGGCTCTAAGGATTTGGGTAGCTGGTGCACAACACAACTATTACATCTTAATTAATTCTATAGTAAGGTATGTTCAAGTTATCTCAAAGAATTGCTAACATTCCTAATAGACAACAATCACAGTGTTCTCTTATCTGTGGATAAACTGGTATTTTCTATTTCATTAAATTGAAGTTAATTAGTCATTGACTTCCACTTTCTGTTGGAAAGGCCACTTTTTAAAACTTTCAGTGCAAGCTCAGTAAGTTCTTCATATCCCATGTAAGTAAAACGGCATCTTTAGCAAAGCCTCTGATGGAAATGTTTATACATTTTTCTAAAGTAGAAACAAGCTGTTTAGATGAATTTTTCTTTTCAATATCGTTTTATCCCACTTCCTGGCTCGGCCTTGAGTACTCAATTTAAAAGTCTTTCTCACAAGTTACCAGTTAGCGCACACTTCAAAAAGTTTGCAGAACTTTTTCTACCTTCTGTCAAGTACCACATAGAGGCATGTGATGCAATTTCCCAGTCATTAGAGAGATGCATCAAATGATGTTAGAAAGAAACCTTTCTTCAGCTTTAACTTAACATTTTCTCAAGAGTGCAAAAGTACAAATAATTGATGTTCGAGTGTGTGCTAAAATATGATTAACGTATATTTATCAAGAAAAGCATGTGTTCATTTTTCTAAGATAGACTATCAACGAGTTGCATCTTGGAGCAATGCATACTCCAGTGTTTCACTGTTACCATTTGCGTATTGAAAAATGTATAAATAGCATTTGTAACACTAAAGTCAATCATAAAACATCACCAGACCTGCCAGAAAAAAACCCTGAAAAGTAATGTTACATCAAAGATAAATACATAGATATTCAAGGAAAACACATTTTACTTTAATGGGGTTAATCTCCTTTAAGTGAGAGATTTTGCACCCTATTAAGATTGCAGAACTCCTAACTTCAGAGCACAGACTATGTGTAGATTTCTTTCAAACTAAATAACGTAAGCTACATATAGAAAATTGGTCAGCAATGTTTTTTGTTGTGCTTTCAAAGAGCAAAGAGAGACTATGTACAAATATTGGTGTCCTACAATTAAAGTAAATGCCATTTATGAAACTGTATTTTACTAATTGTAGAAATCACACAATGTAGTTTGAAATAAGTTTTACAGTATTCTTGGAGGAAATAAATCACTGTTCTCAGTAACCAATCTTGTTCCACTGGTGTGCAATAAGCAGCACAACAAAGTATGACTGTTGTACCTGATCTCCTTGGCTGCTGCAAATTATAGTAATTCTGTTGTAGTCAATGAACCCACTTCAATCAATATGATTATACCAGTGCAAACCTGATATCAGCTGTGAGATTAGACTAGCTTAATACTCCTTCAAGTAGGTATAAATTGATATTATCTAAATTAGTATATATAATATTAACATACTTCTATAGGCATATATAAGAGAGAAGTAAGGACTGGAGTTGATGACTTAAAAGGTGTCTTCAATCCTGTATCTCTACCATTACACCACCCCACCAAAAAGTTTCCATGACTATGACTGTCAAATGAAATTCTAAATTAATATTTAATGATGTTGGTTTGTTTGCGAGTTAGCAATTATGACAGGCAACAGGAACAAAATGAATTATGAACTCTAATTTAGGGTCTGCCTGCTCAGTTTTGGAAGGATTCTACAAAAAACCTCTTTGAAATTATATTTAAAATGGAGAATGCTATTCCTTCACAGACTGTGGAAGGAAGATAAGCACTCCATAGAATAATGTACTAGTCTATTAAATTTTACAGCTTGAAAAAATGCTGTAGAATATTAGATATCTCTATTAAAGTTGGTGCGGTTTTTTAACATCTCTTTCTGCTTTCTTATTCCTAAGCAGTAGAAACATTACAAATTCTAGACTTAATGGCAGTATGCCAGCTTATATTAGCTGAGGACATGCCCTCTTGGGAGAAAATGAGTTTTGGTAGCATCACCAGCTCAGTCTTGCAGTTTCAACAACTGGTCATTACTCCAGTTAATAAAAGATCCCAAATTTTGAACTGTTAGAGAACAGCACTTCACACAACTGAAGAAAGGAAGCAAATCTAGTTTTAAATAGAAAGTATTCAATCTCACTCCACCTACCACCAGTAATGTGAGCTGTTTCAGCAGCTGGTGACTGCTGCGCCTGTATGCCACACCATCTCATTTTTCACCAGTAACAAATCTTACCAGAACTTGAGAAGAGGTGATGCAGGGACCACTCTGGTACACATGTAGGAGATTATCTATCTAGCTTTTATAGCTGCATAAAGTATGCCACAGTAGTGTCCAGCAGCATATCAGCAGGTATGTAAGGAAATTAACTTTTAAAAATTATCCAGCTATTAGTAATATTAGTCCTCTATAAGATGAGACTCTGACTAGAGATTTGGAATAATTGTGTTGAAAGTGGGAATGAGAAAAGTCTGCAACTACAAAGCTCATACAAATACCAATTATGCTCAAAACTTTATTGATATTAAACAAACTTGTGAACAAAGAGAATATAAGTCTATGTTCTGAATTCTTCATTCATATCAATTAGACTAAGCAGTATTGACGCATCAAATTCTGTATGAGTGATGCAGCTAAATCCCCACTGATTCAAGCGTATAATCTCAGTCAGCTGGGTCTTCTGCAGCAAGAAAGTGGTTTTTTTAATTATCGAGAGACTTGTTCTATTTGTACATAAAAGAGCCAGGACAGATGGTAAGTTGTTAAGTTCAAGCTTATTTAGCCCATATGGTCCAAGAAAAAAACCTATCTACATCAAAACCTCATATAGCAAGGGACTTAAAAGACTCTTACTTGGTGATTAAATGGCTAACTGTACTCCCACTGCCCTTCAGAAGCATGAGAAATCCAGGGAAAGAGGGTGGAGTAAGCTGAAAAGAAGTTACTAACTGCTCAAGAACAGTTTATGCCAATTTGAAAGAAAAAAGGGGAGTAAAAATGAAAGTCACAATCTGTGCTTAATCAATTTGTGGGGGATTTCATGTTGAGAAATGTATTGCTTACCGTTCAGGAGAAGCAGCCATTGTTAACGTAACCTCAGAAATATATGAACTCTATTAAAACACATTTTAATGGCATGGCGCATAAATTACCACTCCAATTCACAGCACAGTTTTGTAGAGTCATATTATGATTGGGCTTTCCTTCTTCCCTTTTAACATATCTTTCTCCTACAAATAGGGCTGTGGGGACCATCGCCAAGATCCATCCTTGAGAAGGATCTTCTGTGCTTAGTCTTCTGCTCATTTCTAGATGAGGGCTCACCTGACACTGTAGTAACATCACCTTTCCTCAGAGCTCTAAACCAAAACAGGGTCAAGAAAATTCAAATTGGTCTCCTTTTCCCAGCTTACCAGAGCTTGCAAGACAATGACATTGAGCCTGAGTCACAACAAACATAAAGATGCAACATCACAGAGCCTTCACCGAGAAACAGAGCTATATCACAGAAGGTGCTCACTGAAACAGCTCTGAAAACTTTGTTGTTTTGCCACCCAGTGAAAATGACAGTCCCAAGCTCAGTTCCCTTGGCGATGTCTGGTGACAGACAGGCACTTCAGAAGAGAGTCCTCAAAGGGAGCAAGTTGAGCTTGGAACCGTCTAAGACTTGTCTACAGCAAATGCCTTGGAGATGGATTCGCTTTTCTCTTGGAACTAGAGCATGTTTATGCAATGCTAACAAAATTCCAGCCAGTAAACCTACAACACCAGCACATGTGCTGTGGTTTCCAGTACTGTTAACTTCAGGACTGGTGTACAGACAGAGCCAGCCCGGAGTCTGAGGTGTAGATATGTTCTTACACACCCAACTCTGGGCTACGGAAAGGGGCCCTCCTTGAGAAGGACCCTGCCCTGGGGTTTGACTGGACAGCAGAATTCCCTCGCCTTTCACCCTCACCCACCACCAACGCACAAGGCCAGAGTTCACCAACCTTTCTGATCCAGAGTGATTTGAATCCATATCACTTGCGTGGCAGGTCAGAGAGGACACAAGAATCAGGAGAGCAAAGGACGGAAAATAGTTTATTGATTTTTTCCTGTTAAACTGACTCCCTTGAAGGAAATATTCATTGGGCCAGCGCAGGGAAGAGAATACAATTTTTACCCATTCCTAGAGACATGCCCAAACAACTAGATTATTTTCCTCTGCTCTTTTTCATAAACGCACATCTGTGACTCACAATAATTACTAACTAAAATTAGATGTGGGTGATTCCATAGATATCCGGAGGAAATGAACCAGTGAAAATACAGGTCCTATGTTTTTTTGATAGAGCCAGATAACAGAGTGGGCATTCTGGAGATCAAAAAAAGTGTATTAGGAAACAGAGGATGGCTCTTAGACAACATTTAAGCCTCTAAATTGATTTTGTGATCTAGGCCAGAGCTTTCATATAGATATGGGAATAACTTAAGTTCCTGGGGCTTCACAGGGCTCAGATGAGCCCAGTGAAAAATCATTGCAGGTTTTCTGGCACATGTAGCTCTTGGAATTTTGCTCACCTAAACTGCATTCCAAAAGATGGAGAAATTGATCCACTGTTGTTATACCTACTTTATATAGCATGTCTGCCAAGTTCTGAATTATCACAGGAGAAGAGATAGCTTTAGTTAAAGTACTTGAAGGGCCATCAGAAATCTAGCAAAACAGAGTGTTTTTCCGGCATTCTTAGGTTCACCTCCCATGCACAATAAGCACACCAAGACAAGATCCTCTGATCAACTGAACGAAACTGACTTGCCATTAATAGAAATTCTGTTTTTTCCTATCTTCTGAAGCCAAAAGAGCATAGAATCATAGAACCACAGAATCGTTTATGTTGGAAAAGACCTTTAAGATCATCGAGTCCAATCATCAACCCAACACCGCCATGCCCACTAACCATGTCCTGAAGTGCCTCATCTATACATTTTTTTGAACACCTCCAGGGATGGTGACCCTGACAATGAACGAGCATCATCTCCTCTCCTCAAGAAAGACTGTCATAAACTACACTGTTAATAGCCTCCCTTTCAGAGTATCTTACTTTAAATATGTTCATATTACTTTTCTTATTACTTTTATAATTAATTATATTTTTGTATTGCAGAAATTATTTTATTTTTCTCTTGGCTTCTTCATATGTAGAAGCTCATATGTAACTTTCTATAAGTGATACATAGCTTCCTATGTGCTATACACATACAACTAATGGAACAACAGGTGACTCGCTCTTTTTCTATCATTAGATTAAAACTGATTAGGCATTTCATGTCAGGAAAGGAGTTGATATGGTGCAATTTACCAGCACGAATCCCTTGTCTTACTCAAGAGTTTCTCATCATAGTCCCTTCTTCACCTTATATCAGGATCAGGGAGAGAGCAGGTATAAGAGAAGGCAGACTTAGTTAGATGCTATGTAGGGAATATTTTTCTCACAAAAACTCCTATTTCCTAAGTGTTCTTGGTATTGTACACCTCCTCAGCAGAATGGAAAATATAGTCTTTGGTTTCAGTACAGGTTGGTTTCTTCAAGTTTTGACAAGATTGTCCATAAATGTTAAAGCTAAGCACCTGTAATGTTCTGCACGTTTTATATTGTCTGAACATTTTGACTTCAGAAAATCTGACACCATTCTATGACCTGTACTCCTTATTTCCAGAGCAATAAAAAGAACCTTCTACTCAATAGCATCTCTGCCACATGAAGTAAGTCTTGAGCGCGGGCTAGAAATTAGGTCTCTGATATGTCAATACAATATATTAAATACAGATTGAGATTCACCCTAGTCTTTAAGCTAAGTAATTGATGCACTTGCAACAGTCCTTTAAGACAGTTCTGACAAATATTGCGTGCATTATTTAATGTTAATTTTAGTTGTACTACTGACTTCTGTGAGACTGATTCTGCTAAACCTGTATGAGTAACAAAAAATGCAAACTGTCATTACTTAGATTAGTATGCCAAGACCAAGCAACTTTAAGCATAAGATGAAGTATTCAGTGCCTTCTGCATGGTCTTGCAAAGTTCTTTGGGAGAATTAGACACAAAATAATCACACAAATCCTGAAGCTGTAATTTGTAATTATAAGTGAAGTTCTACAGAAAGGAGCCTGCTTGAATTCCTCTCCCTATAATAACAAGAGGAAATGGTAAGTGTGTGTTTAGGGAAGATTAAAAAACAAAAGCCTGTTGAGTTTCTTTAACAGTCACAAGTGTACTTCGACAACTGTTTTACTTTCTATTATTTTATATTACAATATAAATAACCTGAAAAATGCTATGTTTGGAGACTTAATGAATAAACCACTGTGGAAAGTGCAGTTCATCATCAAACATAATTTTCATTACACACATCTGCTGTATCTTCCTGTGTATCAGCCAGCACATCCCTTTACTATTATTTACACAGAATTCTTCAAGAATGATACAGCACAATGATATCATGTTGTCTTATCCACTCATAGAGATATTAAAAATGTTTACATTACAGCAGTTTTTAAAAAAACAAGTTTTGGTCCTAACCCTTTGAGTGGAAGTGTCCTCAAACACACTATCACTGACAAACCCCCCTGATTTTGAAAGCTATTTTTTCAGCATTAGCAAAGTGTAGCCTAACAGTGCCTTTACTGTAGTCTTCCATGAAAGTAATCACTTTTCTGTACTTTTCCTATGACAAATTTATTTTTCCTATATGCTTTTCCTGGCTGGTGCAATTGGCATGGCTTGACTGACAATGAGCCAGAAAGATGTGAGTGTAGGGAAAACTCACAGCTCTCTCAGCTGTTGGCACAGCAGAGGGCAAGAGCACAGCAGAAGTGATGCATTCAAGCACAGCCCTGTGAGTTAGTATTACCTGCCCGCCAGCTTGGGAACACTACTGGCAGTGCATGTAAATGCAGATTATTCACACCCTTGTAAACTAAGAGAAGGTGTTGGAAACTAACTGCATAGAAAAATGTAACAAACTTTTGTGAGTATTCCTCAACTGTAGGAGCAAGTGAGTGCTGTTGTTTGGTTCCAGGATTTTAAGAGGTAAAGTAAGTCGATTTGCAAACTAAAATGAATCCTGGATCATGCTTAAAACAAAACCTCTTGTTAAGGATGTTAACAGTACATCTAATATTTTACTGTGTACTGTTACCAGAATAGAACTACAGCCCTATTAGGACACCAGTCTCATGTATTCCTATCATTTGGGAGACCATCTTTGAACCACGATGCTATAGTTGAGTCTTACGGAGAGCATCTTAGTAATTCCACCTACCTACTCTGAAGGTGATACAATGCCAAAGAAAATACCAAAGTTTGTGGTACTGAATAATAAATTCACATGACAACTCATCCTAAACCTCAAGAGTCCCTGTTCACTACTTGCTGGGCATTAGTGATTTGAAGGTATCACTACCTACATTTTTGAGTTTTAAGATGACATTCAAAGAAATCTTGTGAATTTTCATTCATGCATATGAAGCAGAAATTGTAAAATATTTCTCTACTAAACCAGTTCCTCTGCTTTCTAAACAAATCCTAGTTATGCACTTGCCTTCAGAAAAGTAACTTAGAAAAACCTCACGAGTACTGAAAACACACATTAAAGAATGGTTCTCATACTTTGTTAAAAAGAGGGGGTGGGAGGGTGGAAATCCTGTTGTCAAATGAAACAAAAAGTGGTTTTGAATCAAGGAAGCTGATTAAGAATACACCCATGGTTTTTATGATTTAAGAAAGACCAGCAGACGTGATAATGTCACAGGGCCATGTTATAGGAGAAAGAACAAACATACAAGCAAAATAAGCTCATTATCCAGTCCAACAAACGCCTATGAAGTCTCTTACTTTTTACTTCAGTGCAGCTCAGTAAACTATGAAATCCAGGAGAAAAAGAAGAAACATACTGTAACCAGAAGAATATAATTCAAGAAGAATTTATCTCAGTAAATGCTGAAGTAGACATGGACAGAAGAATACATACATTAAGATCAAAAGCACTTCCTTTCTGGAATCAGTGATGACAGAAACCAAGATGAATATGACACTATCTGACTAGCCTAGGTTTAGTTGTAAGCAGCACTGGCCAAAAACTGCATTTAACACAGAATATTTAAGATCCAGTAATGTATGTGGTTAAAAAGAAATGGCAGGGAGGAATATAAAGGGATCTTCTGCAAATACCGTCAAGTAGATACCAAAGCTAGAAGTGGAAAAGCTTTAGAAATTAGACTACTTGTGATGTTTTTGAGAAGCGGGAAATGACAAGTAAGTTCTGTGGCACAGAGTTTATTTTAATGGAACAGCAGTAAAAGAAATGACACAGTGGAAGCATTTTGTGTGGTCCTGTTCATATTTTCACTGGATGGACAGAGTGCTGATTCCACCATAAGCTTTTATTAACAGCCAAATCTGACAAAATGTGATTTTAAGCTAAAATATATACATATATAAATTGTTTATTATTTAAATTTCAAAACAATCATAGCATTCAGACTAAGAACTAAGCTCTTGCCAATTTTATAGAACATAACACTACGAAGGTTATATATCAGTCTAAACATTTTCTCAGTATACTGTGATGAGAAAACAGTTAGGGTCTTCCCCCCTGCCCCCCCTTTCTTAAATGCATTCCTCCCTCAAAAGTTTGCTTAGTGCTTAATTCTCAAATCACAATGTTGCTACTCTCAGCTGGCTTCACATTCTGGCAAGTTTTGCCAACAGCCAAATATTCAAGAATTTAAACCACTGAAGAATGTACAAATGGCAGCATCAAGTAAAACCACAAGGTCCATTTAGTTCAACAACCTGTCCCTGACAGGAGCCCCTGGGAAGTATCTTCGGGGTCCTTAGATATTTTGAAGCACTTCCCAGTGCTTTGGAGGGTGCTCCGAACAGTGTACCCTCCACTCCCTTCTTTTTCCAGCTTTGATACTTTGGACCTAACACCCCTTCATCACATTTGTTGTCCCCTGTAGTCACTTCATTTCTCCAAGCTTTTGTTTCCCTTATTCCTTCCACCTTTTCCAAGCAAAAGTTCTTTGGTCTTGGTAGGGCTTAACACCATCCTGTTCCTAAAAAGGAACTGGTATAGACATATAACAGCAAACAAATGCCTAGGGAAGAGTGTAAGAGCACAAGCATGAAATGGTGTTTCACCCAGTACTACAGAAATCGCTAACAATTTATGGCCTACGTCTTTTGTATTTCATGATCTTCAGTGGACATTTCTCCCATGAATTTGTTCAGTCATGTTTAGAAACCATGCAAGCTTTACATGGCTACAACCTGCTGTAGTGAGGAGCTATACAACTTAAATACAGCTTTGAGAACAATATTCTTTTATTTATTTTGAACTTCTCAGCTGCTGACATAACTTGATATCCTCTCATTCTTGTACTGAAAAAGACATTGAGGGGGAAAAAAAGAAATAAAGTCAATCCCTACTCACTCCACGGTATTGATATAAATCAATTAATGTGAGAGTGCTCAGTTTTTAGCAGACTGCTTTTTAACAGGTGTGTGAAACAAGAAATTACATTCAGTGGAGAGACTGTCTTGAGGTAGCACTCCACTATCCCAACTCACCCATCCAGATGGCAATAGGAGCTAACATGAAATAGATGGGGAAAGACTTTCTATGCCTTAATTATCTTCCAGGGTGAACTGACATATTTTGGGTTTTTTGAGGGGTTTTCTTGGCTGTTTTCATTTTGGTTTGAGCGCTTCAGGACCACCAGAGCACAAAAAGGCTGCATATGATCAGATTTGTCTTTGTCAAGTACTTCCTTGCCTTCAGCACAGCTTTTGGGTTTAGGGGGTTCAGAGTTTAGAAACTCCCAATAGCCCTGACGGGCAGTATTAGGTCTTGTATTGGAAGGCCAGATAGATAAAGTACATGAGGTTTGTACTTTGAGACAATAAAGATGGTTGGAACATCTATCTAGCAAAGACAACCTTGCATGACAGAAGATACTGGCTTTTTAACAGTTTTGAATAGATTGGGCAGGTCACAGCCATACACCAGGAATCAAGAACCATTAATTAGCCCAAAAAGGCCTGCAGTAATGAGAGTAAGCCTGAGTCGAAACCCAGTGAAAAGCTGGGGGGGGAGGTAAGAAAGAAGAAAGAAAAGTTTAATAATGACAGAGCTTGAAAAACAAGAGTATGAATAAGTCTGGCTCACACAAGTAGTTAAGGAGAACTGGGCAGGAGGAGTTTACTTTGCTGCTTTTATTACCATACAGACTGCACACTAGGGAAGCGGATTCACAGCACGGTGCTACAGACAGTGGTAGGTTAAAACCGTTTAAGAGAGCGAGCTCTGTGACAGTGCTACTCTAGCACAAATCCCTGGTGTAAGCTATAAACAAGTATAAAAGAACGAAGATATTTCCAATACAAATGCCCCTGATAGACTACACCTATATAGAAAGCTACTTCAACCAGTCTGGGGAAGCAAATAAATTCTTTTAAAAACTCTTCGACTCTATAAACCCCAAATAAAAAATAGCTCTTCCACTGTACCGAAGCTTAGCTAGTTACTATAGAGAACAAATTTTAAACTAAATGGGAAGGTCCACGCAAAGCGACAAAGCATATTGCCCACAAGACGTTATTTGGTGAAACGTGAAACACTACCCAGGGTTAATTCCCTCACAAATCTTTTCTGAGTTTCTTAAAACTTAGCCAGATTGCAACTCTTTTAGCTGAAATTTCCCATACCAGCTGTCTGCCTTGGGCTAAATTTATTTTGGAAAACTCCAGCCAAAACTATTCAGCCATTTCAGAGAAATGCTCTCACAACCTTTTATTTGGAAACTTTTAGCACTCTAATGCTTTACAGTAGAGTTTCTGAAATTAGATGGGAAAGGAGAGAGAACAGAAGATATACCTATGACCATTTATGAAAGCCTGCCCAATTTTGGCCAAGCCTAAAAATGCACACCCCACAGAACAATCCTGAACACGATCCGGTGTCAAGCTATAGGGCAAAGTCAACCTTTTGCTATAATAGCTGCTTCCAGGTATTGTATCCTGGGGCTGGGTTGACTATTACAACCAAAAGCAGAAAAATCTCTCCCCCGTGCTCTCCATAATCTTATCATCTTGCTACTTCAGCAGGACGGGAAGAGAGCTCACAGGCAGAATATGTATTATCCAATGTGGGGAGGAAGCCTGTGGTATTAATTGGTACTAGCTGGGAAAGGAAGGAAAATCTTCAGGATTGCAGGGGGGGGAATGGGAAGGTTAGGGGATTCGGGGCGGGGGGGAACTGAGGAATACCCAGGTATTGGGTGAGAAAAATTATGACAAAACGGGATACAAAATGCTGCAACAGTGAACCTGGGAAAGGGACAGAGACAAATGAGAGCTCTGGGGAAGGAGAACAGGAGCGAGTGGATAAGTAAAGGCTAGGATGGGAAAGCACTTAGACTTGGAGATGAGTCTGGGCCCAGTTTGAAGTCTGGGGAGGAGACAAGCACTGCAGCTGGGTGAAGCAGGGTGCAGCAATGCCTACTTCTAGAGCAAGAAATTTGGGGCTGCCACCAGAAGCCAGAGAAATGGACTAAGTGAATGCAAGCTTTTGGCCCCAATATAAGTGAATTACACTGGTTTTAAATCAAAGATTTTATTTTTTTTTTTAAATAGGCCAACTCTTTAGTGGAATAGAATGGAGGATGCAAGCAAATCTCTGCCTTCAGCAACATCCAAGAACACTAAATACTTTAGAAAATCTGAACCAGGGGTTTCAGAGTAAATCCTCCAAGAAACAGACAATTAGTGATCACCTATGAAAATATTCAAGTGACTTTGCTAGAATCATTGTGTGAGAAGCTAAAGATGGAGTCCAACTTTCCAGAACAGCAATATGTCTTAATCAAAAGACCATGTCCTCCCTTTCTGCAAGACTTCACCTCATTCACTATATACTTTTCAAATTTCCAGATGAGCCAGAGGTAACAGACTCCTTTCACTATGCTATTTTGATTCATTCCTAAAACAAGGTAGGGAAAAAAGAATACATAATTATATATAGACTTAATCATAATTTATGGGAACAAGAAGATTGCACAAACAATGTAGATAACCCTAATTTTTTACAAGATAAACCTAACTGAAATTGCAATCTTTGCAAGATAGTTTTATCTACTTTTTTCCATTTAATATGCAAGACCTGACCTTCTCCTCACTTACACGGTTCCACTGGTTTAATGAGGTTGCCCTTGCTTTATGTTAACATGCAAGCACAATTAATTCTTCTATCTGGAAGAAATGAAAACTACAGTATCTGGAGGAAAGCAGTCTAAACAGATATTTCATGGGAATGATATACTCAGCAAATAGTATTTCTGAGAGAGCCAGGGATGACACAAACACTTTGTTGGTAAATACCAAAGACAAATTGTGTGCTGTTTTTTCAGGTATACCCAAATAAACTACCTCCTTTTAGAAGTACTACTACTTGATAATAAGCCTTCATAAAATCTGAAAAAAGGAAAAAAAAAATCACAGACAGGGAAGAATCAAAAGCAAATTGCTACTGGAGGTAGAAAAGGGAGCTTAGGGAAGATGACAAAAACTAACAGAAAAAATGATTTTTTGATTACCTACATCACTGCTTTATTGTAAGGTTTTATAAAAACCACATTGAATAAAAGTATGAAAATACAGTAGGATTGGGTATGTAGGATACAGCAAGAAGATGTGGTACATGTGCTTCCACTGAGGTTTACATATCTACATACTAGGAAGATGTAGAATAACTCGAGACTTAGCTGAGAAGCAACACAAAATAAAGACTGTCTCCTGGTTGTTCAATACATTGAAGGGCAGAAAATCAGAACATAATGAAGGTATACGTAACTCATATTGAAAGATTAGCTAGCTCTGCTAAAAGATTAACAATAGCCCATGAGCATTTTCATGCACTAAGATTTTGGTTTAACTCTTTGCCCCTTTAAACTACCGATCACATTGGTGGTTTTCCAATGGAAAATGTACCTTTAGAAAGTGCTGTAATTCTCCACTGTCACCTGTCAAATAATGGGAAATAATATCTGCAACAGACAAAACAGATACATCATAATGTTTGAAATATTTAAGACTAGTCTTAATTAAAAGCAGGAGAATAAGTTTTAATACTGAATACAAGCTATCACAAGATCCTGGCCTAGTAGTAGGTATTATATTAAACATGACATTGGGTTTACAGATAAAAAAATTTTAAAAATAAAAAATTCATACCAAACAGAACATGAGGATTAATTTAAAGACAATTGAAGGATTAGGAACAAATTAAACCACACAATCTAACAGTAGAAATTCTCTTGAGATGTGTGGTCCAAGATTAGATTCTACCCTGAAGCTCCAGAATGAACACTTATTTATTTTACAACTGATTTTCAATGGTTATTGCTGGCAGGACAGCAACCTGAAGCAGTTGTATTGAAAAAAAGACAAATAATACCTTTGTGAAAGAGCAGTAAGAGTTTATAATTCATCTTTTACTTGAAATTTCTATTCAGTTTAAACAGAGCGAGAAACGCATTTTTAAAGGAAACACACGAAAGCGGAAAACAAGACAATTCCTTTCATGACGTGTTTTCCAATTAAAATGCCTAGACATCTAGACATTACTTTTTCATAAATTCATTGCTTGTCATGATAGCACTTGTTCTAGGGTGAATGAGAATCAATTTTACAAACTGCTTTCTCCTCTGCTGCTTCAGATTACAGATTATATGAAACTCCAGTACAAAAATATTGTAAATATTGAAATGAAACAGCCATTAGCTATTTTGTTTGGTCAATTCTGTAAGCTAAATATTGTCCCCCAGGCAATCTTACAGTCTTATATTCAAGAAAGCTAGGTAACTCCTTCTGTTAAATACTCCTTTTAGTTTAGTAGCACCTTCAGTTAGAAGGACATGAGTTTTTCCTTACAGATTTCACTTTCTTTGAATTGATTAATTAGCTAAATTTACATTAGCTTTAAATTTTTTTTACTCAAGTTATAAATTTTTTTTGAAGTTATTTCCCTTAATTGTTAAAGAATAAACTGATGAAAACTAGATAATTAAATTGTTCTTACTAGCTTGGTTTCAGTAACCAAAATCAATTCAAGGAATTGCATGGAATTCCGTATAGTTCTCTCAGTGAGCTTTTTACCAATATGTAGCGTGAGGCTCTCTGTAGAGCCCAAACCCCGTGCTTTTCCTTCTCAACTTGCATCAGTCCAGCAGGCAAACTTGAGTTCAAACAAGTAACAGCGAAAAGTTTAAATACTACTAATGCTAAACCCACATCTCCTAGCTCTATACACAGCAAGAGCAAGACTACTGCATCCATGCCCACCCTCAGCTGTAAGCCAAGTCACTCATCACAACCCAGCCCACCAGCAGTTACTACCCTTCAGGTACGCCAATTACCCGAGTGAATCATCCCATACATTGAAGAGCAATCTCTAACTCAGTCAAAAGCAAGTGATAGTTGATATAAATTGTGTTTGTAAATCAGCTGGGGGGGGGAGCGGCATGGGGAAATCACATTGTTAGCTCAGTTGTCGGATCTGTCATCTTTGGGCTTTCCTGAAGATGGGGGAAGATAACCAGTTAACAGTGTCATGATGGTAGGCATCTTCAGTCAACACTAGAACTGAATCTATAGTCATAAACCATCTCAAAACTTAAGTGTTGTGGAGCTCTGATGTTCCCATCTTCAACAAGAAATTTTTACCTTCTAATTTTAAAAGATTTCAACAAATGACATGTTCAATGCGACACTGCACGTGTCTGGAATTTACTCCTAAAGGAGGTTCGTATATTGAAAGAAGCATTCGAGAAAGAAATTTTCAAAACTGCTCCAGGTCAGCCTGTTTTTATCTACATGGGAAGCCACTGATCCCATTTAATTTACTTGAATTAATGTATTAAATATTGGCTTAACTGTACCCTACTATAATTAACAGTGGTAATTCACTTTAGTGGGATCAGAGTTCAGATATTTAATGCTTTCAGTGATCCCAAACTTACTTTCCCATTTAATATATAATTATGTATGGATTATATCCTCTAGCAGCATCCAGTATTAGCATCATCTTCATTACTTGGGGTTTTTTTTCCCCTCTTCCATTAAACCAAACCACGCTAATACTGCTGAATAGCCGCAAGAAATGTTTATTCTGTGGTGCAAGTGGAGAAACTGTCACAGGTAATTGTTAGGCTGATGTAAAACAGCTTGTTGAAATGTCAGCCTGGAACTACAGCAAGTATGTCATGTGAAGGATTACTTAAAATTTACTTCAATGAACAATGTTTAATGATGGTTTATACAGTTTTATAAAAGCACCTTAACACCTTTCTGATCTAAAACAGAACACTTAAGTATTCCAAACCAACAGCAGACCACCCAATACTTTTGCCTGGAAGCCTCAGCAATCCCATCTTTGGAGGGCAGTGTACATACTCTTAATACTATGAACATTTTAATTGCATTTAGATTATTATCTCATGCTCTGGAAAAAACCTATTGCATTTAATTAAAGAAGTAAAATAATGTGGTAGTTAAATAAACAGCTGTTTTTGTGTATACATGCAAAGGAATGCAAAGCATTCTTGTAATCAATCGATCAGTGTTTAATAACCATTTACATATCATGACAAAATTTAGGAATAAGAGCCCAAAGGTTACCACTGATTAAACAAGTCAGGCTCTCGAAGTGTAGCATTCTACTGCATGCTATAACCATGCACTCTTCAAAGCCCCAAACCTGCACTTCCCTATGTAGGCAAGTATGCGCTGATGTCAATCTGGGGTCACTCTGATGATCACAAAGAATTCTGATGCATTCTGCTTAAGCTGCAGAGCTGGATGGTAAATTCAAGAAGAATATCCACTAAAAACAATCTCTGTAATTAATTCACATACCAAAACACAGTAACAGCAATGATGACCAATCATTCTTTCAGTTAGACCTGGCATAGCAACAAACTCTTGCTTTTTGTGTTACTAATCCAGATCCATCCTGAAAATGGGAGTTATAGAAAAAAAAAACGGTCATTTTGAAACAAAGACACATATTTATGGTTGGCAATGTCTGAAGTCTTCAGGATTTCCCAAGAAGCTTACTACACTAGCTTCTGACTCTCCTTCTTTCTTTATAGGACATAATGTGATTCAGCTGTAATTACTAGGTCCAGGCTTGTCACCCTGACTTACTGCAAGTGGCACTGCGTCCCGTAGCTAGCCCAACTTACTTCACGAGGTGGCCGTATAAGTTGCCCGAGCACCTGTTTCACTTGCGGTTCTTGCCTTCAGACAATTATAGCTGGCTATTGCTTTGGGAGAGGTGTGGATTTTTCAAGCAATGGCCTGCTGCCTAGAGATGGGGCTCACTTTGTACTAGGGGAAGCAAGGCTTTGCCTTCCCAACAACCAGTAGCTCTCCATGGTCCTTCAGCCTCTTCAATCACTTCGTTTATCGCACACGAGTTCATGCGGTTTTGCTAATCAGTACTGCTGATCTGGACATCTGGTGCTCTCTCTAGTGTATAACCAGATTTCAAGCCTAAATCATGTTTCAATCATTTCTCTTAAATTATTATAACACAGGTGAAGAAAAACAAGTCCCAAGAGTAAGACTCACTTCAGTTCTTGATCTCCATTCATGTCAGAATAAGACTTTGATTCTCAGAAAACAACCCACATGCCAACTTTTCAGTAAACACCTAGTCTGGTAGTCTTCATGTTGGGTTATCAATAACTTGAGCTTGAATTAGAGCTTGAAGCACCCCACAGTCTAGTAGCATCCCTATTTGTGAAGACTAGGGCAACTACAGAATTAGATAGCAAGTGATGCTTTAAGCAGGTCACACATGCCTATAGTAACTGAGGGTCTGGGCAAGAGCCATCTGAAGTCTAATTAATGTACAGAGTAGCTATACAAAAAAAAATTTTTACATCAATACAAGTCCAGTATTCTACATTTACACCAAACAAAGCATGGAAAATGACATGTATACAGATCTTCAAGCCAGACTGCAAGCTAGTATCAACACCATGTGAAGTATCCCATATAAAATGTAAGGTAGCTTATCCCTTTTCCACTAAACAGTATGCTATGCCTTTTTGGGAAGATGAGAGCAAGCACCAAGGCAGCAACTGAAGAGCTTCAGTTGTGCACCTACAGACACAGTGTCGGCGCACATTTCCCCTACAGATTGAAGTAGAACAGTAAAACCCAAAATATAGTTTAAACTTTAAAATGGAATTACATACAGAAATTGCATTACCGCAAAATTTGTGTTTAAAACAGTATCATTATCTGAAAAATCTGCTTCATGGTGAAAGAACATAGACAAAGGAGATACGGCTTCAACTTCAGGCTCTGCCAGAGACTCCCTCTGCAAGCTTAAGCAAAACATAAATGTTTTGCTGTTCTCCATTTTAGAAACCAGGAGCAGCAAATACCTCTTTTCTCCCTCTCCTGTCATCTGCCTTTTTTGTTTACACAGCAGTACTGAGAAGACACACAGACATGACTTAGTCAAAACACAGTTACTCTCATTCATTTCAACAGGAGTTTCTCAAGATCCTGGTCACGCAGTTATGTCCCTCTTCTAAGTGTCTACAAAGAGAATTAAGCCAAGGTTTAATTTAAAGAAAGGCTTTTTCACTTATGCTAGGAATCGAATTTCTGTTCTGCAAGGCAGAAAGGCCTAGTGTGATATTTTCCAAAAAAAGTTTTAAAAACCCTGAATTACTACTATTTGAAATGATGATTCAGATCACTGCCAAGTCATGATTTCTTAGAACAAATGCATCTTCCATTTTATGTCTCATTTATTTCAATATTACCTTAATCTTATACTACTCAATATTTATCAGATGTTTCTCATACAAGAGAAGAAGAGAAAGACTACTTAGCAATGATATCTTAGATGACAACACAAAAGGTATGGAAAATACAATCCAGTAATCACGGAGCAATATTTGCTATATAACACAGCTAATCATAGCAATTCACACATAATGTGCTAGTAGTCTGTTATTTATCCCTTTTTATGGTACTTTAGTTTTCCATTAAGTCCATTTAGGATTATAAACTGATGCCTGCTTTGACAGAGAGGGACAATGCTCCAGCTACAGCTTGGGGGGCAAGAGCAGGGAATAAATCCACATTGCACAAGTTAAAACAAGATGATTCCTACCTTTCATTTCTCATCTACCCTATAATTCTGCTTTTGATACTGCAATTATACATAAAAGTTCAGGATATACTTTTATACCTTGCCTGAAGTTAGAAAACTGCCAACTTTTCAGCCATGGTGCAACTTGCAATTCTCTTTTTCTTTAATATTAGCAAGTGAATAAAATGTAAAAAATGCAAAATTTAGAAGATTGAGGTAAAGTCATCATGAGGTACCACTACTAGTCAGACTACAACAAAAATTTGAAAACCTAAGACTTAAAAGTAGCTGTAATTCAATATGCAAAAGGACCTAACCTATTACTCTGTTGAAATTAATGAGCACTATTCCATCAACTTTAACAGAAAACAAGTAAATTATGTGCTCATCCACTTACCAGAGTGCATCTTCAAAAAAACAAAGAAGGCTTTAGAGATAGTGTTCTGAGTCTTAACTTGGAATATTTCTATAATTCATTCTTAAACAAAAGAGAAAGTTCATGCCTTACTAGCTTTTATAAATATCTCTGTAGTTCCCTTCATTTTTCACATTGATAGTCACAAGGGACTATAAATTATTAAATATTTTAAGGTATGGCCACAATAAGCCATCACAGAATAAAGGTGGCCTCCTGGCTACCTCTCCTTTCCCTGATAGCATTACTCTCAGCATAGAGCTTTAAAGAGTTCCATAATGCTTGAGAAACAAACAACTCTCAACTCCCTTGGTTAAGTTTCTTGGATAGTTGCTATTTGATAAACTAGCTGATTTTGATACTGCTACAGTAGTAACGCAAAATCATCCACTATAATCTCAGCCTCCAGCTGGAGAAGAGTACCAGTGTAAAGAAGGTATGTGTCTTCATAGACAAGGTTTGTAAAAACAAATTGGGAAATTACTCATGGGTCTGCTGGGAAAGTCTTGTGATTTAGGATACAGGAAAACAGCCAAAGCCCATGAAACATCTTTCACACAGGGACTTACCTATAGCATACTGCTCGGATCATTGTTTTAGTTAAAAGTTGCTCAGGAAGCATTTAACCATTATTATCCTAAAGTATTGACCATTATTGAATATAAATATACACCCTCTTCTCCTAAAACCTTTAGATCCAACATGTCACTGATTTGAATTAAATTCTAAACTTTGAGTGCCTTCAGTTAGTAGTCAGCTTGCTAAAAACAATGCTAAGATTGTATGTTTCTATTTGACAAATAGCAAAAAAGTATTTTCTGAGCATACACCTTGTAAAAGGCTTAATTTTATAAAAGCTCTCTTTTTTCCATGGATCAAAATTATTTAAGATCAGTTGTCTTTGTAACCAGTACACCTTACTCTTTCATATTTGGAAAAGCAAGCCAAAATACTCACATAACTACCCTAAGGTTTAGGCACAGAGTTATAACTCTTAGCAAGCCACATTTGTGAATATCTGATTATTTTTTATCTCACCACTTTGAAGAAGCAGTCTTGTTTGCTCATCATTAAAAAAAAGTATGCTTTAAGCTGGCAACAAGTTGAGAACTTGTCTCTTCTTAGCACCCCCTGAAGTTAATATTTGTAAAACCACCTTGTAGGGCAAATAGGTCAATTGCTGACTTTATGCTTTTTAGAGATATAGCTCTGTATTCATTTCTACTGAGAAGCTGACAACTCTGACATACTAAAGACTACAGATTACCAGGACTTGTCTCCTTCCAAACAGCTGCCAAAGTGTGAATGTGGGGAAAAAGAAAACAAAATAGTTAATGAATGTAAGATATTGTTAACGGATGCAAAGGAAATTTCATTTTCAGACTGAGCAGGAGAATATGAGAGATAAGTATATCAAGCTAAAATACTATTCCTGTTTTCACTAAAACCTGCAAATTCATGATCAATATCAAAATGGCTCTAGTATTCCATCAGCACTATTTATACTAAGAATGTTTATTTTTGTGAATTTTCACTGCAAAGGTAACTCATTCTGGCTTTGCTAATGTGTGCTAGAGATCCAAAATGATAAACCTAAAGAAGTTAACTGTAATTCACAGCACTTATTGACACCTTCCAAAGAAGGGTGTGGCTATGCAATATATAAGCTTTAACTAAAATAACATTACAAGAACTTTCCGTTCTCAAACTCAGTCTTTGGAAAAAATCTGTATGCTCAACAATTTTGGTGCTTAGTCACGTAAAATTGCTCTTTCAAGTGATAAGATCCCAGTCAATAGTGTGTCTGATAAAAATGAGCACAGAAAAAAACTGTAGCAGCAAACACAACATATGTGTAGTAACTTCCTGCAATGGTTTGGCAGGCCATTTTGTTTATCCCAATTCAAATACCAAGTACTATATGAATACACAAAGCCAGTAAATTGCTTCATTTTCAGACACGACCCTCTAGAATCTAATTGCTTAAATATCAGAAGCCTTATACGACTCAGCACCAAAAACATTAAAAAAAACCAAATGTTTTTGTACAGATATTAAATACTAGTGCAACGTATCTACAACTGTTACAAAACAACATAGAAAAGATTTAAGATGGATTTAGAATGGCCACTGCACTTGTTTTCAAGAAACACTGAATATCAAAGAGCAAGACACAAACTCTAGTAATGAGTTTGCATTTTTACACTGCCTTTCAGGCATGGTCATATATTATTTTGTCAGCAGCAGTTGAAGGAATTACTAGTTGTACTCTCGCTTTTAATCTACTCCCACCCTCATCATGACTCACTGTTCACTCCCACAGTCTTACTACAGATTGCTTGCTTCCACCCAATAATAAGAATATAATTATTTTAAAGGGCCAAGGAAGGACCAAGGATCTGTTTCACAGATTAATACTTAGTGAACAGCAATGGAAGCACTGAAAGAGGCTCAACCATGGAAATGGTAATTTCTGGCAATAAAGTAGAAACAAGATATTGGAATGCACATTGGATCTGCTGTTGATAGAAGAATAAACTACAGCCTTAACCATTAAAGAGCCTTGGGCACCTTAACATCTACTAAAAGACTGCATTAAATTTAATTTGTAAATAGTTTCCCTCCCCAACAGTAAAGCTTAACATCATCCAGTTTAACATAGGTATCATAGGTTCTTAAAACCTTGGACACCATCTGTGATTTCAGAGTAGCAGGATAAGTAGTCAAGCTAGATTTCAGCTTATTCAATTACACTGTCAAGAATAACAATTCTGAATTTGAGACAAATACTGGCACCTATCCTGTATGGACATAGGAACCCTGGAAAAGAAAAAAAAAACAAACAAACAAAAAACCAAACCAAAACAGGAATAGGTTTCTAAAGATCCAAAAATTATGCCTACTCAGGCAGGCCAGAAATAAGCCGAACAAGACTGCGCAGACAAGGCTGTTCCTAATCTACTGATGTGCTGGTTTTGGCTGGGATAGTTACTTTTCTTCATAGTAGCAAGTATGGGGCTGTGTTTTGGATTTGTGCTGAAAACAGTTCTGATAACCCAAGCATGTTTTAGTTATTGCTGAGCAGTGCTTACACAGAGCCACGGGCTTTTCTGCTCCTCACCCTACCCCATCAGCCAGTTGGCTGGGGGGGCACAAGGAGTTGGGAGGGGACAGAGCCGGGACAGCTGACCCCAACTGACCCAAGGGATATTCCAGACTGTATGACATCATGTTCAGCATATAAAGCTGGGGGAAGAAGAAGGAAGGGGGGGACAATCAGGGTGATGGTGTTTGTCTTCCCAAGTAAGCGTTACGCATGACAGAGCCCTGCTTTCCTGGGGATGGCTGAACACCTGCCTGCCAGTGGGAAGTGGTGAATGAATTCCTTGTTTTGCTTTTGCTTGCATGCATGGCTTTTGCTTTACCTATTAAATTGTCTTTATCTCAGCCCACAAGTTTTCTCACTTTTACCCTTCTGATTCTCTTCCCCATCCCACCAGGGGGGAGTAAGCAAGCAGCTGTGTGGTGCTTAGTTGCTGGCTGGGCTTAAACCACGACACTGAATAATGTTCTTCATAGAGAAGTATTACTTAGGCTAAGGAAGTCAAAAGATAATGGGTGCTGCTTTGAAATATGTACCCTAAACTTGGACACATTTAATTGTTTATGTAACCTTCAAACTCCTACCTGAACCATTCTTGGGGATGGTTCATGCAGAATGTATTCATGTTCACAAAAGACCAGTCCTTGAAAAGAACTGATGAGAAAATAAATGCATATATTACTGAAGCATGCAATAAATAATGTAGCATGACATGTAAGATAAAAAGAAAACTTCAAAGTCTCTTTGAATCAAAGTATTTTAAGTGTTACTGACCAGAGTTCAGAATTACCACAGAATTATCTGTGGTACAATCATTAAGCAGGGAACAGTGGCTTAACAATACAAAGCTAGGATGGATAAATGCAATCTTACCTTCTTGGGAAAAAAAAAAAAAAAAAACAAAACAGGAAAATTACATGCCTAATAAAAATACCTGGATAAATCCTGGGGGGTTTGTGGGTTGTTTTTTGGGTTTTGGGTTTTTTTGTCAGAAAAAAAATGAAGTGGTACATCAAAAGTACAAACTGTGCTTCAAATAAGTGAACAGGAACGTGCAACTCCTTGACACTATATAATAAAACCCTGAACTGACAGACTTGGTGAAAAGCACGAGTTCAGCCAGCTTCTGCTGGACAGGAATTCTGCTGTTGATACACCCTTTACATGGAAAGGTAAAGCACCATTAAGGTCCTCCTAAAATGATTGAATCCACATTTAAATAGAGAACTCTGGCTAGTCATGGACTTCTCTACAAGGTTCATTATCAGGAAATGCCCATTTTAATCACCCTCCTAAAGACTACAAAATTCAGCCAGCGGACAAAAATGTTCAGTAAACAACAGCTTACTTAATGAAGTATATAAAAGATTTCAACAGCTGAATCTTTATCCTCCTTTGACAGCCTTCCCATCTTCCTCTATTTCACCTTCTTTCTCCTCTGGAGGATACTGTATCATTGTTTGATGAGCATTCACTATTATTAGCCTTTCCTTGCTCACAATTAAGAGTGTCAGAAGTTTTCCTTGACTGAGATTAGTCTGAATTTACCATCAACTTTTACAGCGCTAGGAGGAAGAATGGCTTTGATCAGTACTGAACGCTTTAAAAGAAACACTTTACTTCAACAGCCTCTCTTTCTAAAATCTACTTAATTTTTTTAGAAGGTGAAATAACTAGTAATTAGATTATGAGACATTAGTAGAGGTGTTATATATTCCTACTCATAGCAAGCAGACAAAGCATACATTTTCCTTGCAATGTTCTTCACTTTAAAACACATTAAAGAAACTCCATGCTATGAGTCTGAGATCACCTTGTGTTACACACTTGAGTTCTCAGTACTTTAGAAGGTGCATTGGACCTTCAGATTCATTCCTACTGTTATTGTAGGATGTTGGAGCATTCCTAACTCTCCTGTTTTGAACAGCTATCACGTTTAGATGACTTAAACTCAGTATATCTATATTAATGTATGTAATATATTGAGTAATTTGGAAAGGTTCAGTTTTCTTCATGTCATTGTCTTCTTCATTGCATTACTGGTCACTGGAACAGGCTCCCCCAGGAAGAAGTCGCAGCATGAAGCCTGTCAGAGTTCATGGAGCATCTGGACAATGCTCTTAGTCATATGGTTAATTTTAGGTAGTCCTGCAAGGAGCAAGGATGTGGATTCTATGATCCTTTTGGGTCCCCTCCAACTTGAGATATTCTATGATTCTATGATGTACTTGACAGTTACAAAGAAGGCTAAATCCATGCAGACAGTCATTAAGCAGAGGGAGAAAAAAACCTATACAGAAAAGGGTGGAACACATTAACATAGGCAGTGACAAGAAAATACTACTGGTAATGTCTTTAAAACCTGTCTGTTCAAGAATGCTCTTTAAAAAGAGCAAGTTTTAGGTAAAAGACTCAACAGTAACACCATAGAACAAACTATTTCAATACATGATCATTAGGGGAAGAAATCACACCCCCCCCCAAAGAACTGTATTATATCAAATCAATTTTATATCAAATCAATTACTGATTCTTGGTCACAAATACATTCTTTTAAAGTGTCCAGGTTTTCTTCCTCTCAGATTGTACAAGAGCACTCAAAAACTCCAAGCAAAAGTAATGCAAAATTATAGACTACAATATACTATAACACAAGATTATCTTTATTTCAAAACCGTACAAAGTATAAACATAAAGATATAATTACACTGAAGTAAACCCTGCTCTTTAAGTATTTAAGTACATTTAAGTATTTAAGCAACAATACTGCCATCAAAAAAATGCCTTTATTATTTCTCAGTAGGAAATTTTATCTTATTGAACGATACATCATGAAATCTATTGTTGTACATCTAGGAAATTTACCAATAGAGCTCTCTTCCACTGGGGTGTACACTTTGATTTGTCTCATGTGAGTGTCTCTTCCATTTTGGTGATTAGCTAGAACAGCAATCTGAATCATAAACGTGCGAATAGGCTTCTTATGAGTATCTGTTAAAGGAACATGAATCCAGCCGCTTGGTTCCACTAATTCAAGTTGCTGTCAGAAACAAGACAAAAAAAGCAAAACATTCAGAAACAGTTAACATACTTAACATAAATGATCACATAAACCTGTTTAATAGAGCTTACAAATCAGTCTTAATAGTCGTACAAATCAGATTTTAATTATTTTTTTCAAATGAATCTGAAATAGTACAGTTGCTCGTAGCTAATTTACTGCTCGTGTAATTGGCTACAAATTAATTTGGTTGACTACAGTTGTGGTTGCTTTTGCTTTTCAGAATCTACCCTTCATTTTGTGCCTTAACCTTCAAATAAAGATCAATATAAAAAAAAAAAAAACAACAAACAGACTTGAGTATAAATTAAAGAAAGTCAAAGCAGTACTATTTAGATCTTGTTACTGAAGCACACTGCTTCAGAAAACGTGACAGAAAATATACATCTTAAAGTGAAATTGTTTTATCTAGGTACTCTGAAATAAAATATGCTAGAATGACTCATATAGGAAACTAAATCCACACAGTCTGGTTTTCAGAAATTCCTTAGATTATTAGGGGGACTGGGGAAGAGGAAAAGGAAGATGACAGAGGAAAAAAATACAGGATAACTTACAGACTTCATCTCACCTATGTGGACAGATGCCTGGCCAATTAATAATTACTGCACAGCCATTTAATCACATTCTAAGGTCCATTTTGACTTGGCTTTTATGCAACAAGCCAAGTGTAATATGATTTTTTTTCCTTTTTTAATTTTAATCCTACAGAAACCAATGTCAAAGCAAGCAAAGAATTGCATTTCATTAACTCTAAACCACATCACTGACACATCAGCATGCTGAAATCAAGCTAGATGCTATGCAGAAGTGTGGTAACAGCTTTTGTTTAAAGCTAGTTGCCCAACTTCAAAGCACAGCTCAACACACATATGGAAGAGTACTCAATTAAGCGGAAGTCAGGGTGCGGGGGTGGGGAACAAAACCCAAAACAGTTGTCCACAAGCAAGTGAATTTCACACAACTAAGCAAATAAGAAAGCTGTTCTTAGCAGCTGAGTTCCTTTAAGGAAGATCTATGCTTTGAGCAGCTTAAAACTCCTGTCTTTCTCCTGAAAATACTGCATGACAGCCATCCTGTCAAATGCCTTGCCTTTGCTGAAGCTTTCAAAAGACCCATCTGAGATCTGCTGTTTTAGAGGCAGCAAGACACCCTGAGGGAATGATCCAAGAAACAAGTAAAAAAAAAAAAAAAAAAAAAAGTTGATGACTCTAAGTTTAAAGAGACAAAAAAGACAAAAAAAACCTCTCACACCTCCACCTTAAAAAAAGAAAGACAAAAACCTACAACCCAAAACTCTCCACTGCTGCAGGCTCTCCAACAGATAATTTCCAAAGCATTAAATTCCTTAAACCTTAGCAGCAAATCTTTTCACTCTGGGAGCTAGACACTTCCAAACATACATTCGCTTATTTCTTGTAACCCTGTCCCTTTCAAAAAAACCTACAAAATCTTTTTTTGTGTAGGAAACTTCAGGTAACAGCTGGCTTTACAAAGTGATAAAAATTATGTGCTGTTGAAGTGGCTTTACAAAGAGGAAATTTATCATGCTGAGGTATTAGTCAACGGTTTGAGCAAGTATACTTTCCATCTCCATAGCAAACAGAAAGGATGAGGATCCCATTAATATTTTATTCAACTAGTACTAAGGTAAAGTGGCTATGATTTAGAAGAGAATTAAAAGGCTACTGCTAACTAAACTTGCATGTACAAAAAAAGTACCACTTTCTATAGGTTGACATCACTGGTTTCAGACAGTTCCAACATAGTTCCGGTTTGCATGCTTTATTGGGAAAGAAATGGCAAAGACTGAAATGATGACTCCACCTTCAGAACCGAGAGCTACCAAGGGATTGGCAAAATTGGGACTATTTGTACAAAGGAAAGTTGTATGCTTATTAAATTCACAGAGAAAAATCACACCTTTTACTTTAAGAGACTTATTAGGGTCATAAAGGTAAGCATTGTAAACTTAAGAGTTGCAAAGGTAATTTTACTAATGTAATAATATACTTGTATCTTATTACATAAGTAAACTTTTGATTACATATTTATCAATGCTTTGTTTCATCCCTGATCAATGGGACATCGTCATATGCTTTATGTATAGCATGTTATTTTTCAGTCCTGCTACAAAGGCAACCAATTTCTTCACGAGCCTTTCTATAGAGATGGGACAAGTAACCTCTACATCTGTAAAACAGGCAACTGAGGCATTAGGTTAATTAGATTAAAATATTCCCTAGTTCCAGATGTCAGATTTCACATACTTTGAACCCGATTTTTACTGTCCTTGTTAATGTACAGTATTTTACATAAGGTTTAGCTCCCACCAAGTTCACTTGCAGTTTTAGGTGTCTGCATTTCTGCAAGTTGATAAGAGTTCTCAAACCAACCACTAGAACACACAGTATGAACAACCACCTACAAACAATTATTTGAGTGCAACATGTAAAACCACCACAACTAAGCACAGATTGCACCCAATTCATCAAGCAACATTTAACTGTCTTAGCCACAAAGCCCTTTTTTTATTCCTGAAGTCTCTGCTTCACTTACTCCACATGTTCCAACTTCTGTAACAGATGAATACACATCCTTTATTGTATAAAACCTGGACTCACCATCAGAATAGACATCTTTCCAATCAAATAATTGCCTCTTGGACAAAGCATGCAACACTTGTGATGAAGTTGGAGACTGTACTACAATGTATCAAGTGCGAGAGGTCTGAGTTAGACTTAAATGTTTGAAAAAACTTGATATTTTCCCTCTAAATAACATTAGTGTACTGTGAGCTTTTTTGAGTAACTTTTAATTGATGCCTACACAGCTCAGTAAAATGATTAAAACCTTGAGACCCACTCAACTACTGAAGTCTAAATACAACAAAACCTAACGATTATTATCTGAACATCCACTAGAAAAGGAAGTAATATTTCGCCAGTATGACACACATTTTCTGTGACCAAAGGAATGGTACAAACCAGACACACACACATACTCATAAATTCTTCTCCTCCACATCTGTCATGCTCTTTCAGATGAGTGAGACAGTTTCTTTTTCCAGAGGGCCCAGGTCCTTCACCAGGGAGAAGGAATAGGACATGGGAATAGGCGGTGGTGGTACAAGACAAAGTGCTGCCCACTCTTATTTCCATGTCAGCACCCAGATCCAGCCGTTACAATTCCTAGCAGAAGTGGGATGAAATATGCAGCTCTACTCTGCCTGGAGCATTCCCAGTGTGAACAGAATCTAAAGGAAACTTACTGTGAAGTTTTAAGAAATTCCTATTAAGCCCATGCAAATGGCAATCTTTCAAAGCCTTGTAAACCGGTCTGGAAATTTGGGTGGATTTTTACAGGGAGGCAAAAGGCACATCTTCAACACAAAGGCTGAACTATTGCCAAATTTCAAATCCTTGCTTCAGAGCTTGGGGGCACTGGAGCATCAAAGAAGGACACCAGAATATTCTCACACAAGCAAAATAGCATACTTTTCACTAGCCTTATTCTTGGAACAGAACTGCTTTGGCTGAAACTTTAAAAAAAAAAAAAAAAAAAAAAAAAAAATCAACCCACAGCAGACATCTGGCATGGAAAAATCTGTCTGAACTGAACTTTGGCAAAAGTTATAAAGCAACTAAGAGTTAAGCCTTAAAATGGAAAGGGTCATGCAACCTTAAGTACAGGTAGCACTAGCAGCTCTACCTATAGTAAATACTATACTTTAAATCCATTCTGCTTTGCATGACTTTGCTGTCAACCCTGTTCTTCAAAAGCACTAGCCACTCTGTATACATATATATATACACACACACACGCTTCACCCCAACTATACAGCACAAGTCCACTATGAGAAAACACCAGATTAAGATTCCTCCTGTATTTTTTCCTCCTATGTAAGTCATTAAGAATCAGTCACAATTAACCAGATTTCCAGGACAGTTTTGAAAATCAGCTCTATTATTAGTTACCCGAGTGAGCAGAAAGAAACTTATAATTTTTAATTGATATGTTTTACCAGAAAAGGTTAAAAAAGGGAAACAAAGGAAAGAATCAATGCAAGTTCGATATTAGTAACTCGGGACAGTTCCTGTGGCTCTAGACTAATCTTACATACAATATACTAAAAGCCTAGGGTTTGTTTGGGGGTTTTGTGTGGGGTTGTTTGGGTTTTTTAATTTACTTCTAACACTATAAATTTTGTGACAATTGGCAAACAAGAAGAGCATAAGAGTCAAAATAAAAGAACAAAGGGATAAAAATTGAAATAGAAAAGTCACTCACTTGTTCTTTGCTGCTGTTATATACTCTTATCTCTCTCTTCTGCTTTCTCTCTGTTGCTTTCTGATTTTTCCTGTCCTCTGCATGCTACAGCTTCACCTATGGACATATACTCCCCCTCCAGTAATCCATGTTATTTTGAAAGCCAAAGCAGAAATAATGTTCTTAACGGAAATCTCCTCCCCAGCCAATTTAATAGCCCTGTTTCTTCACTTTATTGTACAGTCCAGAGGTTCTACACAATTCCATATGCATTTAGCAAGGCTACTATTACAACTAATGAGTGTTCTACCATAGAAGATGCAAACGACACAACAAAATAAATTAAAAAATAATAATTAAAAAAAAAACAAAAACAAAAACAAAAACCAAGGCCAAAGCAACTTGAGGCTACACTTCAGAAAGATGACTGAACATAAGACCAGAGCTTAAGAGGAAGCTTGTTCTACACTGGTATTGTTGGCCTCCTTATAGGACAGGAAATTATTTACCCAAAGACAGCTTTTCTAGTGTACTTAATCCTACTTAAATTGAATATTGACCTCTTTTCCACTTTACTCAGTGATAGTCTGCTTAAATTCTGTGGTGTCTTCAAAGTAGCATATAACTCAAACTGCCACTTCTACTAGGCTTATAAACCCAACCCAAGTTGTTTGCTATATTTACAGTAGGCTAACATCCTTGAAACAATACATGATTTTTGTTGCCCTATAAAGATATCTTTTGTGAAGATACAGAAATAAAAAAAAACATTGTAAGTAGTTACATTTTCAGGGTCATTACAAACACATCCCAGAATGCATGCAAGACAGGGCTCCCAGATTTCAGGGGAATAAGTTTTTCTGTGCATATATAGGAAGAAAAAACAGTCTGTTTTCTTCTCCTGGAGAAAAAAAAAAATCCTCTTCTGCACACATGTACTTACAAAAAGCTGAGAATTACTGCTGCCATCGTAGCTTCAGCATAATACAACATGATTCTGCGATGTTGGTACCTCATCACATTTCCATTTAATCATCTGTACT
Organism: Aviceda cuculoides; assembly: GCA_035590195.1. Taxonomy (NCBI): domain Eukaryota; kingdom Metazoa; phylum Chordata; class Aves; order Accipitriformes; family Accipitridae; genus Aviceda; species Aviceda cuculoides. The sequence goes on from JAVJGG010000007.1 coordinate 21,625,939, forward strand.
ATCACATACAAATGGCAACATGTATTTCTAGCGTCTGCCTCTAAAACAGGCTGTGAAACCAAATAGCATTTGATTTTACTCCTTCTGGTTTTCTCATAATACTGTTAAAACTGCTTCTTTTTATTTTAGTGACTTAGCCACCTTTGAAATTAAAAGTAGTCGCTAGACTCTTCTTCACAAACATAATTTTGCCTTTTTATGTGCTTAACTAGTTCTTACCATACAGTTACATAAAAAACCCTAAGCTTTTCAGAGCAGGTGTTCTCGATAAATAATGTATTCTTCCAAGCAGAAGATGATCATACAACTAAGTTCCAGAGGAAATAAATGCTATTTTCAGAAATGATGTATTTATCAATACACAGACTTTCTCCAAGTTAAGTGATCAAAATGGGAAAGGCTTTCCCTTTTTAGCCATTTTTTTTTACAGCTATCCAAATATGTTTTCACAACAACTGGCAAGGAGAAAGAAGGCTGGCCAAATTTCCAAAATCCTCTTTCCATAGCTGCCATGTCCTACCATATAGCTACCAGGATTCAGAATCAGTAGACCTCTGCATAATTCCAAGTATTGGAACTGTCAACACATGAAGTAGCAGAGCTTGGGCTTCAGCCATCACTTCACTTAGGAAGGAAGAGAACCAGTTAATAGCAGTGATGCACCAGTTCCAGCAGAAAAATGAAGCATGTCCAAAAGAAACTTCGCAAGTTCCAAGTGAGTCAAAGGAGGGACACCACATTAGCAGCTTAACAAGAAACACAGGAACATGCTCAAAGGACCCACTGTGAAAGGCACGCTTCTTTGCTCTAACGAAGCAACGACCACCTAAGGAGGTAGCTCTGTGGTCTTAATCAGTCACCTCCTTAAACGGTCAAGAAATCTAACTTCAGTCCATTAGGTAAGAGAAGTTTTCCATTCTTCCAAATAGCAGTTCCTGAAGGGTCTAGAGGAGCACAGTCCCTCCCTCAGGAAGATTCAACTATGGGTTTGGGCAGACAGGAGACTAGTTGAGAATAAGCTGTATTAGGCAGTGAAACCTGCAAATACGAAGAATTCCTACCATATATAAGCTTTTTGTTCAAATGAGCTGAAAGAAATAACTTTTGGGAAGACTGGAAAGGTTGAAAAAAGAGAAATGTCAAAAAGATCCTTGCAAAAAGTTTTATAGAACATCCTTCTTCAGACTATTCTGCTCCAGATTAAAGCAGTAAAAATTAACCAATGCCCAGGTGTTAGAAAGTTGTATCCAATTAAAATAAAGACAACTAAACACACAAGCCAAGCTAGAAAGAGTAAGTAAAGTTTACTGATACAGATTACCAAAATAAATATTTGTCTCAGAATATATATCTGAGCCTAAAGTAGCATAGAAGTCAACTAGACCACAGAGACCCTGAAAATATACTAGAGAAGTGCTCAATCAGCGCAACATAAGAGAGAAACACTATGAAAAATTACAAAATATATTAGAACAAGTTTTCATGAACGCACTAAATTTGATTTCATTTTGCACTGATCAGTTTTCGACATCTTGTCATGTTTCTCTCAGAATCATTTGTACGCATATAAATAATCAAATGCATCAAGTGTGCCAAGTCAGTTTATGCAATTAAGCTGTTTGTAAGTGACAGTGTATATATGTCCAGAATCACCCACAGCTTGTCTTCATTTCACTCATTTCTGAACTGTTGAATGAAGAGATAAGAAGTCTTGCAAATATTAAATATTCTTTAAAAAATGCTCTGTAAAGCCACACTTCTGCTTTATTACATCAAGCAAAAGAAGCTCACCATCATCTCGAGGATCTTTCACCGTGAACTCCTGGTAAAAGGCAGATATCTAAAAAACTGGAATTATAGCCTCTGATGGGGAAGGAATCAGCTGAGACAATGTTATCCCACTACAGCGATCTTATCCTTTAAAATATGATTGGCCAAGTTTTAAAGACACTTAAGTTGTGAAAGAGCAATGGACTGAGGTACAAAAAAGATTCAAACCACAGATGATTTTTTTTTTTTTTTTTTTTTTTCTCCAAACAATACTTGGTAAATTGCATAAAATCATTAAATTGGAGGCTAGTGTAATGCTTGGAACTAAAAATGTAATATTTCTACACAGGTGTCACTGAAAACTTACAATTAGTTTTTACATGAGACATGTAACTGGATGAATGGAGATCTGCAGACAGATCACTGCTAGAATCCAAAAGCCTATTGACAAATCTGTCTGAAGTCTCATCCTAAATTTATTCAAACCACACCCCCTCTCCCTCCAGCTCATTGCCATCACTACCAACCTGAGCATTAGTATGAGTCTGTCATGGCTATCCAACAGGAACTCCGATACAGAATTGCCAGTGGGCATCCCCTTTGGGCATCACCTCAGGGACACAATAATATGTTTGAAGAACTAGAATTCCTCAAAACAGTGTCATGTAGAAGTCCTACACTGCCTAGTGGTCTCCTACATAAAAAATAATCTTGATCCATTCTCGTTTCCTTATGATTTGACACCTAAATTCCTATGTTTTTTTAAAACAGTGCAGATTCAATCACGGCAGCTAAACTAAACCACCTCCAAGAATCACAGTTACAGTATGTAAATAGCTACTCTACAAAAATGCATCGATAGGTTCCCAGTGTGGGTAACCAGCAAGCCATATCCTCCTTGCATGGTGGGCCAAGTATTAGCATCTATGATGCTCAAATAGAGATTCTTATACCACCTTTCCAAATTTTATGTTTTGATTACATAAGCAGCACAACACATGTTGGACAATGTCAGTGGGTTATACCACATTGCTACCTTGTAGATCAAAACCAGGCATGTTTCTGAAGTAAGCAGATGATGTCAATTGAGCCATGATGTAACCTAAATTTCATTTAGCAGAAGTGATTCACCAGCCAACTCGTGAAATGGTTTCACTGACTGGTCCATTCTGATATTCTTCAGAATGAGGTGTCCCAATCAGAATTTCCCCATACAGTAAAAAAGCAAGGAACCATTTGATTTGCTTCTGCTGATAAAACAAAGCAGTCTCTTCCCAGATGTACTTCATTGACTCAGACAGAGTTTCAATATTACAACAGGAATAAACTAGGAAGAATAGAGCATTGAAATTTAATCCATGAAGTGTTAAACAAGGAAAGTCAGGTTTTGCATTATTATAGCTCTCATAGTTTGTCTTTGAAATCTTCTGAAATCAGATAAGGAGCATAGAAGACGACAACAGTTAAGCCTTAGACATGAGGGGAGTCTCTGGTGAGTAAGCATGCACATAAGACTCTTGTCAAGTGGAAGAAAATGGGGTACAATTGCTGACAGGAATGCTATGGAACACCAAGAATTTTATGACCCCAACTCGCAGGAAAAACAGGTGTTTCAAAAGTATCAGGTGATAAAGTATCATAAGTACTGATGCCTGCAAAAGGCTCAAGGCTGTGCTGAACTGCCCACATGAAAAACTCCTGACAGATGAAGTCCCTTTGGTGGAAGTCCCACAGGTTGAGACCCAGATGGTCAGGCCGTGCCTGGAGGGGCCCCTGTCCGTGGTACTTAAGCAACCACCACCCAGCCCGTCCCACTCACACTACTGCGTCTGCTCCCAGTACTTGCCGCTAACACTTGTATGATCAGGGACATGCAGCCTGCCAAATGCTCAGCTACTGTGGATGTGTCAGCCAAAACTGTCTTAATTGTAATTTCAGAAAATGTTGTCTGCTTAACTCTGGGTGGCAGAAAAAGAGCAACCAAAAGAAAAGAAAAAATAGACAACAATCTTAGAATAGTTCATCCTCTAGAATGTGGCTGAAAACAACTCTTCATTCTAGAAAAATGTATCTGCAGAAACCATCAGGAATTTGTCACAGATTGTTTGCTAGGAAAGTCTCTCTGGAAAGAAAGGAACACTTCTTTCACATTTGTTGTGACATACACACTTTTTTTTTAATATGTTCTGTGAGGGACAACGCATAGGCAGCTCGAAATTAATTACAAAAATATATGTTTCGAGATGTACATAGTGTTTCAAAGAAGGCCAAAAACATTAAATAGGCTTGGACAGTTTGATCTCAAGTCCCACATCTTTAAAATCCTATTTTTGTATTGAGTGAGGTCACTTGAACTTTTACATAGTAGAGTTTATGCTTGATGCATCCATAAATTAAATCTTATTAGAGAAGGACTGCCTGTGTATGTTTCAGGTGGCATCCAACCTATCCACTGAAACTTTAGAAAAATACAAAAACCTTCTCTTTGTCCCTTTGGAGAGCAGTGTGATCAAATCAGCAAATACAGAGTGACAACGCAGTCTAGCATGGCGTTTCATACGTGCATGTATGGAAACAAGGCCTAAAACTCCAAAGCAAACCTTCAACCCACAGCAGGAAGTGATCTCAGTTTAGTTTGGTTTCAGCTAAAACAGATTCCATCTTTACAGGAACCTGTTGCTCCAGAAGAAACACTGTCTCCAACTGAAATCAGCCATAACAGCTGTGAAATTTTGGATCTCTGATTTAATGAAAAATGGTTTGTCATAATTCATTTAAGAATCAGTCAAGAGTGGAGGAAGGGAAGGCAAACATATCCTAAGCTCATTAGCGTTCTCCTGCTGGGACCTACGTCTCATTATCCAGCTGTTGCAATAGACAGAAATGCCATAGCTTTGCAGGTGCACTGCTATTAAACTTTGAGAAGACTCCTGGTATCAGGGGAAATCCTTCAGACCTACAGGGACTTGGCTCCAACACAAATCTCAGTTACTTCCCTTGAGCTTGGCAGATAGTACACTGAAGCTGAAAAAGCAACAACAACAACAACAAAGAAACAAAAAAGAATTCTTGAGCTTATGCTTAAGAGTGGTGGCCTGGCTGACAGTGTCAAAAATAGGTAATGCAGTCCAAAACAAACTTTCTCCTTCAGTTTGCCTACTTCTGACATACTGGAACAGACTGCATCTGGACAGTCTAGTCCTAAAAATGAGTGGTAGAAAAGCTATGGTTTGCCGCAAGTCTTTACACTTTCCAGAATTCCAGTATTCTGAAAAAGGGATGGGAACTTTTTGTTTGTTTGTTTGTTTGTTTATTATTATTATTGTTTCGGGGTTGTGTGGCAGGCTGTTTGGTAGGGGCTGCAGGGCTGGCTCCTGTGACAAGCTGCTAGAAGCTTCCCCAGCTCCAAGTCGGACCTAACTCTGGCCAAGGCCGAGTCCGTCGGCGACAGCGGTAGTGCCTCTGGGAGAACAGATTTAAGAAGGGGAACCTGCAGTAGGAGAGATTGGAATGTGAGAGAAACACCTATGCAGACACCAAGGTCAGTGAAGAAGGAGGGGGAGGAGGTGTGCCGGAGGAGGTGATGCCCCTGCAGCCCACAGAGGGGAGCGGGGGAGCAGATGCCCACCTGCAGCCTGGGGAGAGAGGACCCCACGCCAGAGCAGGTGGATGCCCCCGAAGATGGCCTGTGGGAAGGACCCACATTGGAGAAGTTAATGGACAACTGTCTCCCATGGGAAGGACCCCACACTGGAGCAGAGGAAGAGTGAGGAGTCGTCCCCCTGAGGAGGAAGGAGCGGCAGAGACAACATGTGATGACCTGACCCCAACCCCCATTCCCCATCCCCTTGCGCCGCTGCAGGGAAGGAGGTGGAGAGAACAGGGATTGGAGTTGAGCCAGGAAGAAGGGAGGGGTGCAGGAAAGGTGTTCTAAGGTTTGGCTTTACTTCTCATTATCCTTGTTTTGATTTGATTTCTAGTAGATTAAATTGATTTTGTTTCTTCCCCAAGTTGAGCCTGTCTTTTGCTCGTGACCATAAGTGGCGAGTGATCCCTCTCTGTCCTTGTCTCGACCCACGAGCACTTCTTTATGTTTTCTCCTCCTCATCCCACTGGGGCCAGGGAGACGAGTGAGTGAGCGGCTTCATGGTGCTTTGTTACCAACTGGGCTTAAACCACAACAATTATTTTTTTTAAAAAACAGGGTACTATCCAACTGAAATTATTAGTAGCTCAGAGTATTATAGATGCAGATGGGAGAAAGGAAACAGTACACTTAAAAAAACCCACAAATAATTACTAGAAAATATATAGCAAATACTGCACATTTAGAAAGTGCAAATTTCATTTAGTGAAATCAAACATTTTGCACCTTTTGGGAAGCAATTCAAATCATAAAACCTTATCTCACTGCAGTGTTTTTTCATTTTAAGGACATGTAACTAAGGAGGACTCCCCATATACACAAGGTAATAGGTAACGTATCCTACTAAACAGGAGTCTAGCAGATGATTACCAACCGATACAGGTAATTTTTAGTATGCTGTGTGACAGTACAGAATAGAACCAGAAGATTCTCCAACAATAATATGTTTAAAGGATTAACTGTTGTAAAAATGGAACAAATGATGGCATAAACACGGCAAATGTGATCCATAGAACTTTCCTTTAAAACCTTTCCAGTAACTTTTACCTGATCAGAAGACAGGAAAAAACAGGGAGTCTGCTTTAAATAAATAAATAAATAAGTGTCAAACACAACAAAACAAAGACGCCCCTACAATTTCTCAAGTTTATTCCGACAAATTAAAACTTTCTAGTCACAACACAAAATAGTGACAGAACTATCAAAAAAGCCATCTGGTTAAGTATGTGGACTAAGGTTTTCATAACAAAGGAAACAGGGCACAAAGTTGGTAAAAACTGCTTAAGATGACACATTATCTTAGTCATGAATTTGAGTTCCCCACCCCCCCAAGCACTGAAAAGCCTTAAGATTTTCCAATTCCTGTACAAAGATCTAAAAACCTCAGCTCCTCTTCAAAGCAGCATCGATCCAAAATAAGGACATATCTCCTACAATTTCCAGGTGAGTCAGGCTGCTCTCAGGGAAGATAGTAGCACTCCAACCACCTACTGAAGAGAGGTAGGGAAAACCAGGAAGTAGGATAGCAGAAAGTAAAAGAGCAGACAGCTATATAAGGAGAACAGAAAACAGATTGGACAAGAACAGTAGAACATGCTACAGAGCAAAGAAGTCTGAAAATATATTAAAAAAAACCCTCAGAAGTTCAGGAGAATTTACATTACAGATGGGACTGCTGACCAAAGAATGGGACAAGCTATTAATGTTGGTGGCTGCCTTTTATGAAAGGTAACAGAACACCACAGAAGCCTACAAGAAAGGAGATAATAAGCAGAATTTCCTGTAAGCAGTGAAACAAGCGCTTTAAAAGAAAATCCTACAATAGTTACTTGTTAAGCAATGGCCTTATACAAGATGACCTTAAGGTAAATAGAATTAAGACATCAGAAACCAGGAGATAGAAGAGCATAATGGAAGAGGGTCCTATCAATTTTTCTAAACCAGAACTGCTGGGTACAAGCAGAAACAATATAAATGGACTGTATGGATGCACTGCACAAATTTATTGCTAATGGAAGCTAAATGACTGAAAACACTACTGGGAAATAACTAATCTTAGAAAAGGTGCAGAGGTTTGCAAAATGGATGAAAACTGTACTTCTGATGTCTGCAGTTCCCATTTGTTCTAACATATATAATGGAATGATATTATGTTTGTGTGAAAGTGAAAAAAAAAAAAAATCAGCTCATAATTTACTTTCAAAATTGTTTAGCCATATCCAGGAAATATGTCTAGACATAGCTACAGTTAAATTATACAAAGAAAGTATTTGAAAAAAAATCAGATTATGCAATGAATATTAAAGATGTAAGTGTCTGAAAACTAGCCACACTGAGTTAATCCTATGTCAAATCATCTTGAATAACAGCAGAGATAGCCTAGTGATTACACTTCATGACTTGCACTGTGCATCCCAGAGAATGCGGGAATGCTTCAGAAAATTAATACAGGAAATGAATAAATATAAGAAAATGCAAATATTGTGAATTTTTTTTTAAGTCAATAGTAGTAGAAGCAGCCAGCTGCTAGCTTTCAAGCACCCTTTATAGGTGAGGGGAAGAAAGTACATCTAGAACAAAAGAAAAACATTCCCCTCACCAAAAAGGGCTCTTATTACACATTGAAGAGAACTAGATTTCTGATCTACCAGAAGACAGGCCCACAAAACTGCATGGCTCCAATATTTTATGTTACACAAAAAATGTAGTTCCTGAGTGACTTTAATTGTTAGAAAAAGAAATTATACCCAAGTGCTACCAAATTAAAAAATCCTACTTATTCTTTACCAGCAAGAGGACAAGTTGTTGCTTTGTAAAGTCACAAAAACCACAAGGGTTAAGCGAAAGCATTTCTCCTGGTTCCACAGGAAGGATTTGTTTCTGAGGAAGTAAAGAATGGAAGAGGGTTGCCTCTCCTAAAATCAAGGAATTTAAAGACCCTAAACCTACGTAAATAATCCCCAAATCCTACAGAAGTATATTACAAACAAGTAAAACATTTTTGCATCTGGATAAGGAGTCTGTGGATGCAGATGCTCAGTAAAGGCAAGTAGGGCAAAACCTGATAAACTCTAATATTACTCAAGTTCATTATAGCATGCCAGATTTCAATAAGCAAATGCAGAGTAACATTTCACAGGATACAGAGCAGATGTAATGCTCAACTCAAGGAGTATTTACTCATTGGAAACAAATGCAAGAGACTGTTGTGAAAACTATTTGTGTAAATTTAAAATGCAATGTCTCATCTGAGAAAGATCCCAAACTCATAAACATGTCTCACTGGAGATATTTTTTTGTACAAATGAACTTTAAAAGTGAAGAAATAAGAGTATATCTGTCAGAGGTTCAGCTGGGTAGTTTTATATGAGCCAGAATACACTTCCATAAATTTGAAAAGCTGGAATCAGGACTGTTGCCCAATGGAAGCATTTAATTTTACATCTACACACAATTTTTTTTTCTTTAACGTACTGGACAGATGCAGTAGAGTTTTTACCTTTTGCTTGTGCCTTCTTACAAAGCCATATTTAAGTGTGTCCAGAAAAATGCAAGGCTATGCTTCATTGTTTAAAGTGGAGGTCAGACTCTGGACTCTGCTGCTCTCAAGCTACATGAAATCTATTTCTTGACTTCTTTCTAGGAGTCAAAATTCTTCAAGTCACCATTCACTCAAAGAATGTAGAGTTCAAAAAGATATTCAGATGGAGCTATACAGTGTTGGACTAATGACTACCTTACTGCAACAGCATGTCTACTATAAACAGCAGTCTGTAATAGTCTTAATGCTACATTCAACAGATGCAAGAATCTCAGCTCTTCAGCATAAGCTGTATGAGAATAGAAATAAAATTACATGTACTTCCTGAAAAATGAGGAAGCAGTGGAAAAAACAAAACACAGGAATGACATAATTGAAAACTTGCTTACCAATAGGCCTACTAAGTCCTAAGTCTAGAGCTACTGTTGAATATCATCTTACCGCTTAGAGATGTGAAGTCAGTACAAGCTGATGGAATTGGATTACAAATGTATGTGACTTACTGTGTATCTTCAAGTCCTGTGGGTACACATGCTCCTCTGCTTAATTTAATTCCGCTATGTGAGTAAATCTTTATCTCCTCATGACATACAGCATAAATAAAAAGAAGTCTAATAATTCCACAACAGAAGTTCTTACCCCAGCAGTGCTGGACTTACCCAAAGCCAATTTATGAAACCCTCTCCATTAAGCATGGTGACCATCACAACAAACCTGTTCAAACAGAAGGAAGCCTACTTGAAAGTTGTACTAAATCATCTCTCCTGGTATGGAACTGCAACTCTTTTTACAACAACAAAAAAAACAAAGTGTGATTTGATTTAACCTTATTAATTATCCTCAGTAACAGCATCTTGCTAAGAAGTAGCAAATGAACCTCAATATAAGAGAAACGAATTAGGATTTTCTGCATTTGCTAGTAGAAGTTATCAAAAAAATCCTTCATACACACAGCTGAATTTGACCTCTGACAGATAGAGGAGGGGGGGGAGATTAAAAAAAAAAAAGAAAAAAAAAAGTATAGTAAGTATCAGGGACTAGACTCCCATGGTTCACTCATAGACTGAGAACAGCGTTCATAAAAAGCCTCGATAAAAACTGTCTCTGTTAACATTCCTTTAACATGAGACATAAAACACTCCAGAACTCATTCTGAAATAAAATAAGAGCATGAGATAAACCTAGTTTAGGAATTGGAAGAAGGCTAGAGAGCGCAGGCCCTCAAGCCAGACACATATGCTACATTATTGCTCTCATTTCACCCCATCTTGTGTGTTCCTGCAGAAAATAGGAAAATCCTGGGAAAGGTTTTTCTGATTCAACTGCATGATCTCGGTTATCTTATGACAGATTAAGACAGAGAACAGTCCTCACAAAGAAATAAATTATCCTTCAGATCTATAGAAACATTTCCATGCACTACTTGAGATGAGGCTTCTACATTAGATTCTGCCCTGCCTCCCCTGCCAAAAAAACAGCAAAGAATACGATGTAGACACTGTCTAGCAGTGTTCTCGTAGAAGCTCGTAGCAGACACATGATCCCTCACCAAAATAACATTTCAGCAATCAAGGCAGCAAGACGTAACTCTAGAAAGGACTGTCATGATGATAGCTCTGAAGCAACTGAATCTCTTGCTCAAGAGCTCTCTATTTGTTCTAGATACCTATCACTTGCCAGGTAGCATTTTCTTCCAAATCTCAAGGATTGCTTTAATTTGTCATGTTAACAGCATTCCTTTCCATAACTACTTTCTTAATGGCCCTATGAATAATCTCGGTTTTCCACTGAAGCATTAAGCTTCAGGAATAATTAAAAAAAAAAAAAAAAGATAGGATGATTGTAATAAAACCCCCTCATATACCTACATGAAATACATTTGTTCATCTACTTTTCCCTGAAGAAAAAGGCTGTCTTTTCATTTTTAGAGATACAGAATAATATATTCTTACTACTGTTCATGCATGCTAAAACTACTTGTGAATTTATGGATATTTTTGGTTGGTTGTTTTGGTGCTGGTCTGACAAAGCATGGCACATACAGTGCACTTTATGGATTTGTTGTGGGGTTTTGTTTTAGGTATTTTTGAAATCTTACTTAGTAGCAGCACGTGATAACTTTGCCACAAGGCAATACCTACTACAAATAGTTAAATCTGATTGAATTTGTACTGATGCAAATAGAGATACTTACAACATGGAAACCACACATAGGCCAGAAAATAATAAGTGGTGGACCAATTAGCTCCTAATTTCTTCTACATTGGGGCCACTTCCTCTCCCCACTCCATTGCTAAACTGTTAAAGAAGGGTGGTTAAGATAGGCATGGGATGTTCCCAGCAGCTGTTGCCTACAAGTTGTTTAAGTGAAACACAAAATAAGGTGTGGTGCACCAGTTGACCAGCACCAGCTGAGATGACAGCACAAGACTTTCTTAGTTCTTGGGTATCCCTGAAATTTCCCATTCCTTTTCCCTTCTTTTCTTAAGCATAAGTGTCAACTGCTGGCTTTCTTCTTTGAAGAACTTTAATACGGTGTTAGTAGTAGCACCCAGAGGGATCAGAATCAATCTTTGATTTTACCTTTCTGCATGTATTTAGCACTTCTCACTGTCTGAAATTATCTAGTAGCCCCTCTAAGGATTACTTTCCACAATTAAGTCTGTGAAGACAATCGGGTAAATCAAAGCTGATTATTTATCATTCACTGACTTTATCCTGCCAATCCTGATCCACAGTTTGTGGGGAAAAAAAGCTCAAATGCCACTGCAAGGTATTTCCAACTAGCTAGTGACCTCTCCAGAAAGAGAAAAGCAGGAGTGAAGGAGCAACATCTTACTAACACCTTTGACAACAAGGAACTCAGTTTTAAATCCTTCAAGGAAGATGCTGGCATTCCATATTGTACTCTCACAGCACTCTTTTACATACAGGATTCAAAATCAGAGTAGGTAACTTTGGATTTCTCAGGTCTAGGGAATGTCAAGGATGGGAAAGAGCATGGTTGTAGAATGTGGCGGTAGGAGAAAAAGGAGATTGGTAAATAGCCCTCTATTTAACAATTTCCATGTAGTATGCAGGGCCCTTCACCACAGAAAAACCATCATTTCCCTTTCAAATATAGTTCTGCTGATATCAGAAAGCACTTCTCTGAAGTCCCTTGTTCCAGACACTTTCTTCAATGGTACCTACCTTCTTGTCCTGCTAAATAACTGGTAAAGTCAGGTGTCTGGACTCCTCCCAGAATACTCACCATTCCTCCCCCAACTTCCCCAGAAGCCAATAAATGATACAGTAGGCAAACAAAGAAAGCAAAGATTTTCAGCTTTCCTTAACTCAAACCTTGAAGTCTTATGTGACCAGGAACCTCTTCAAACATCCAAGAAAAAAACCTAACTGACAATCCACTCAGCAATTTCCCCTTGGGGACACACAAAATTAAACTTGTTACCAGAAGCTTCCCTTCAAATCTTTACAAGCAAGGAAAACTAAGAGAGATGCATTGATGTTGTTACAGCAATTAAAACTGTATGGAAATTCAGAGTGCAGGCATTCCCCTTGTCAATGATCAAGAATATCTAATTCTGTGCCCAAACAACCTGTTGACCTAATTTCTGCAATGGATTGTAGTATACTTGTTCACAAGAAGTTATAAAAACAGTAATATAAAGTAAGTCATTTGCTGTTTAACATAGAAGACCACACCTGGGTGGAAAAGCATTATGCTTTAATCTGAAAAAGAAGTTAAGATAACTTATACCCAAGAACTAGCCTACTATCATATTGATAACAGTAAAAAGCAAAGACATACACTTCTGCAATTACTTCACTGAACGAAAGACACACATGTATATAGTTCTGTGGTCATATGACATGATCTTAACCACAGTTGAGAAGGGCAGGAACAAAAATAACCCCACAAGTGAAGTCAGTCTGTAATATTTTTTTAGATAGATAGCCAAAAGCATAATTTCTGTATTGGCAGGCATACACTGACATCATTTGCCACTGGCAATTATACTAGTAGAAGGACTTTAGAAGTGTTTATTCAATCAGATAAATAGATAATTATCTTGAGTATCAAGGTAAACTATCACACTTTACCTAGCTTGAACCTTATAATCTGGTTTAGAATAATTTCCTTTTCTCTTAACTTTTATGAGTCTAGCAAAAGACTAGAAACTATAATCATCTGTCCCTGCATTAAACAGTTTGCGTACCAGGATCTCCGACAATACGCCCAAGTGCAGAGAGATTAAAAACAAATGAGAAAATAGATGTTACTACACACTACAGTTTGCAAGTGAACAGTATTACAGTTTCATAAACAGTTTCATAAACTACAGTTAAAATGAATTCTGATAAACTGAGGGATGTGATCTGATTGAGCACCATGAAGATATTTTAGATGAGCCTGCACACGGAAACCCAGTATAAGCTGTAATGCTGGATGCACTTGTACTGTTCTGAAATGTCAACTAGACAACACATTTGCATTAAAAAGGTAGTGAGAGCAGGGGGAGGGGAGAGGAATGGAAGGGGTTAAAATACTGAAGTAGGGAAACTAAGTATTTGAGTCTCTTCTGACATGCTATCACCCCCATCCACCCTATTCCTTGCTCCCATGTTCAGTCTTCAAGCAGAACGCTTAAACGAAGGGCAGAACATTAAGCTCTCTCTTGATATGGTTTTTATGTTACCAAAACCAAATCTCTGCTTGCTTCTCTTACTTCTGAAGCATTTATGATTATCTGCAAGAAGTATCTTGTGAACCTACATTGGTAAACTGTAATTAGAAATCCCTACAAACTTTGAAACACCATTGACCAGCAAATATCCCAGTACACTCTCCAAACACAGAACCTTTATTCCAACAGGAACTTTCAGTAAAAAATGATGTGTGAACAGCAGACACTGATGTTCACACAAGCATACTGCATACAACCCAGCAGGCGATTTTTCTGTTTTTTTTGGATTATGCCCTGGAGGTGCTGGCACAATGGAATTTCAATACCATAATTGCTTATTTCTCTGTGTGCCAGCCTCTGAAATAACAGGTAAAAAAAAATACACATAAAACAAACATTCTCTTTTTTAAATTACAGGAATCACAAAATAAAGTGTTTTTAATTCTCTAGTTCAAACGATGTAATTTATAACCATGACACAAATAGAGAAGAAGCACAAAAGAAGGGAAAATACAGAAATAACATAACGTTCCCAAGGTTCAGTTTACAAGGACCTCACACAAAGTTTTTTTTTTTGCAACTCTTACTAGAAACAGTATTATTTGCTAAAAATGCAGTAGCTGCCAAAAGCTATGATCCATCTAAAGCAAACATGTTTAAGATGGAAATAGAGTGTTAATGCTGAAGAAAGACAGAATTGAGTATACAAGTTTTCTTTTAAAAGCATTGAAGCAACTGCAGTACAGTCTTAAGTTTGTTTTTCATCTTTCTGAGCAAAAGTTGATTGCATCTGCAGATAAGCACCTAAATTAGAGAGAAGTACATTAAGACAATAACAGAAGTAATCAAATTTCAAACTTTCTAATTAAACCTCTTTTTCCTGCAGAAGGTTATTGGGAATTCAACACTAGCCTTGGTTCACATGATAGAACAATGGGAAAATTTTCCGAATGGTTGAACGCTAACCCTGACAAGTGTTGAGAGCCAACTACAATACATTATATGGTAGCATAACCTGCCACCCACGTTGCTGAGAGAACAGCTTTCAAACACATGCACCGAGCTGTAAAACCACAAAATCCCTTATTACACATTGTCCCTTACTTAAGGTGAAATACACTATCCCCCGCCCCCCCCTTTTACAAATCCTGGTGCTTTTTTAAACCTTCCTCTCTGAAGTTTATTTAGCAGTTAACTAGGCTGTTTTTCAGACTTTTTTTCCCCCAAATGCCATTTTTCCTGTTTTGTTTTCTAACCAAAATAAAATCATGTTTTTATAGTACACAGTGAAGCCTGTTATGTCTTTCACTGTTGCTTTTTTTTTTTAATACTACTTCCACCTGTGTGACATTATCCAACTTTTAAAAAGGAAATGTCTGATATATGACTAATTCATTTGTGAACTTATTTCTGGAGTGAAATACTTTCCTTTTTTAAATAAGATGATAGACAACTCACCACTGGTAAAGTGAAAAATGGTTCTGTCATGCTTTTGATTGGAAGACCAGATATTCTGTTATTTACTGTGATTCTTTTCCATTGTTATGCAATTTGATTATACACAAAAAGATAAACTGCCACAGTATGTGTGGTTATAGACACTGGCATTCATGTAAGTCAACCATGGCTGTAGAATGACAAACATACTCCACCCTCATTACAACATGCTGTGGTTACTAGCCAAACATCTTTGCCTTTTCTGAAAAGGGTACATTATAATAGAAGCAGACCAGCAAAACAAGTAATACAAGGGGATCTAAGATATGGTAAAAATAATAACAATTGTCAGAAAACTTAACTCTGAATATGGAAAGTGAACTACTTAATGATTTTAGGAATGCATATAACCTCATGCTACAAAAAAAGATCACTGAAAAATGCTGGTACATGAAACTTTCTTAGTTAATGATTCCCCCTTCCTACCCCCCTACCACACATATCTGCTGCTTGAATCACTGCATTCCAAGATAGTTANNNNATATACACAGTTTCTTCAGGGGTTTTCAGTTGCAACTTTGCTGGCAATGGGAATTTTATTTGCAAGTGTTTCTATTCTACTGACAAGGTCAATTAGTCCAACGAACTATTGGTTGTTCTGTCTGATAGCTCAGTGTACTTATTCAAGCAAGCACTTTCATAACCCACAATTGAATGCAGACAGTTACCCTTGTAAACACAACTGTCCACAGGGATTTTCACTACATTTTGGACATGCAAAAGAAAAACATGCTTTTCTTCCCTCAGCCTGATAGCACATACGTTTGATTACAACTTGAATTTCAGGGAGCGAAGGGCAGGAGGGGCTACTGTTTCAAATATATGATCTATTGTACCTAAACATACATATTTGGACCACTTCCTAGGAGCTAAAGAACACAGACATTTGATTGATCTCTCTAGGAGCTCCAAAAATTTGGTAATGCTATCAAAGAGAGTCAGATCAGCATCTCTTCTGTATCCAGGCATTAAAAAGAAAAAAAGCCATAGTTTAAAAGAAACAAAGAGATGCTATATGTAGCACCAAGGGTTAAAGGCTACATAAAATGCCTTCACAAAAGCCAGAAGCACAGGGGTGGGTGGAAATCAGCTGCAGACTTGGTAGAGTTAAAAAAAAACAAAAACAAAAACAAACAAAAAAAAAACTATTCCACAGCTCTAGCTAGAATTTTGTATGTCAACAGCATGGCCATGCCACTGACAAAATGTGCAAAGAGGAAAAGTGACAGACCCTAGTCTCACAGAACTTTTACTAACACGTACATGTACTCCCTTCACCCTTCATACAAAATCTTCTCGCAAAGAAGAGATTCTTCATTTTTACTAATTGGGAACGGTAAAGGGGTTAGTCTATTAGTACACTGCTCTTCACAACTCAAGTCTTCCCTGAACAAATCCTTCAAGAAACTACCATGGAAAACCAGTAGTCTTTCATGGCTGTATTCTACCACTTTGGGTATTATACAGATACTACAAAAATTGAAAAGCCCAATGAAACCATATGGGAAGTCTGTAGTACAGGAGACAATCAATAAGGAAATACGGATTCCATAAAGCAATAAACTTGGTGAACAACACAGAAGTATACACAGTATATTAAATCTCTAATAGCTATTTAATCAATATTAAAACACCACTGAAAAGAAACAGCTTTTCTGAAAAATGTTACCAAGAAAAGTCGAGTCAGTATAACAAACCGATGAACAAATGGGAAAAATAGGTTTTTAAGGACTGGAAGTGGGAGTGCTTTATTTTGGCTTAACTGCAGAAGGAACTTTATACATAAGTGTATATGGTGCTTTACCTTGGTTTTGTGGTTTTTTTTTCAGGTAGATGGAAATTATACTAGTGCAAACCAGGCAATTCCAGACAGAATTAATTCATTTGAACAAGTGTCAAGCATTCACAGCCTGGTACCAATGAACATCACAATTACAAGTTTCAGTTGGTCAGGTATAAACTGGACACAACCCGATGTGGACTTTGACTTAGGATATTGGTTCAATAGCATAGGTAATCTGCATAGACTACAAACAGATTACTTAACCTTCCTACAAGATGATTAATACTATTACCATTCTACAACAGCATTATCATCCTTCATACTTCAAAAGAATGTTGGAGAAAATGCTCATCTAAATTTGCAGTTGGTTTCCTATACTATTCTATACTTGCTATAAGGCCACAACTCTATCCCTGCTTTTTTAAAAAATACTAATATAAAACATTCAGGTATTTGGCTCAGTCCCTCTCGCACACAGAGCACTATGTGCAACCTGTTCCTGTCTGCCAGAGAAAGGACTGGATTTGTTTATAGTATTGCAATTAGAATTCGCTAGTGCAGGCTTGCCTTAAAGCATATAAAAAATCCCCCATCATATTGGAGGACAGTTTCCCTGCATTGATAACGTACTGGGGTTTTTTATCTGAAGTTTTAAGCCATCAATACTGGAAAAATTTTTACAGAAGTAAAATATATAACAAACAAGCTTTTTAAGAAATCTTTTCAAATCCTTCTACTAGAACTTCATCCACAGAAAAGAGATGAAACCATGTAACCAAACACTCCCTACAAAACAGGTATTACACAGCATAAACGATTAGTGTCAAATTTATTAGTAAGTTATCGTGTCTTTTCTTATTGGCAGTGGAGAGAGAAGCCCTTTCACTTTTACATGAAAAATCATACACATTTTCCAATTCCTTTTCCATGGTGGAACTTGGATTGAATAACCATGAAAAAGGTTATAATTCCAGGCAAGGCTTTCACATATATGTAAAATTTTGTACTTCTATCAGTTCCTAGCCTCTATATACTCGTATTCCCTTAAGGAAGCTCTGTACTTCATCAAGTTCCTGCCTTCCTTGGAGCAGTTGCCACTTTCTTTCACATGGCTTTTCCTTTGCTTCAGAAGGTAAAGTCAAACTGACAGTATTAAAAATACAGGGCCTCTTTAATATACCCTTGCCTAATTGAGTCCCTCTGTGGCAAGAAAAGGTTCCTTCACAGATTTGTTTTTGAATGCTGTGATACAAAACAAGAAAAACTAACTTTCTACCTGCAACACATGCCACAGCATAAAAACGATGTTTAGTTTTCCTCTTTTTTTTCTCTAAGATCCAACAGAAGAGATGTTTATTTCTCTTAAAATACCATTTTGGAGCAAGGTAAGATAAAAACACTTAACAATTTTATGATGTGTGGACCAAAATAATCTTCCATTCTTCAGAATTTTTCCAGATCTAATGTGGATCTTGCTATTTGTACACACATACCTCATATGCACAAAAGTCTATTTCAATAACTGCATTTCTCATGATTACATAGTAAGCTCCGTTCCAACGTATTACCATTCCAGGGTGTAAAAAGCAGGAAAATTGCAATCCTGTTCATAATTTCCAGTTTTAAGCATATATTAGTTGATTTACATAAGCATAGGAATGATAAGCAGGTCATACAATCTACAGTGATGACGACATTGGCAGGGAACAGTGATGTTATGTCACTAAATCAGCCGTTCTTTTGTAAAGAGGGGTTCATGTGAACATCCCAATTGGTGACTCACAAAACGTCCTCTCTGCTGGAAGGTGGAAATACAGAGTACCAACCACACCAAATGGAAATAACCCTGCCTCCTAAACTTGACTCCTACCCTTGACATCAATCACGAGGCTTAATAACTAACCAATACCAGTGGATCATTCTACTCCCCTGCTTTGCAGATTTCCAGTACCAGTAAATTTTATATGTAAGGAACAGGTACTGTCTGCATCCTGATGAACTAAATCCCTACCCAACTAGCATAACAGCAAGATAACAATCAAAATGAACAAACTGATGTGATGACCTCATCTGCAGTGCATCCTAGAGACAGACGAGAAAGACTACAGTTTGAAGTTCTATAAAACTAAAGCCTACTCAGTCTTTTCTTAGCATCAAGTGTAGTTTGCAGATAGCAGACTAAATATTTTTAATTGACATTCTGAACCCAAGGAATAATTAGGGGTCAGAAATGCATCTTTTCTTACATAGAAGAAAGAACACAGAGGAATGGTACTTGAAGCCTAGTCAGAAATCTAAATAAAGCAGTAACAACCCACTACTCCATCTTCAGACAAAAGCAGTTTAAAATGCACCTTAAGAGATGTTTGATCAGAGACTCAGAAGCAGTACATTTTCTTGATTCATTAGCTTACAACAGTCCTATGACAAGGTAGCCTCTTCTTGCTCCTCAGTATCTAAGTTTACTCCACATACAGAAAGCAGGTTGAAATTGCTAGCTGTTGAATTTCAGAAAAAGTCCAGAAGAGTCCAGCCTCTTCACTACAATCACTGGACACTGTAGTAGTAAAGAGATTACAATAGGGTCACACTTTCTTAACTACTTCTTGGAAAAGCTCCCCAGTTTGGGCACTCCTGCGGTTGAGATTTCCCTGCTCTAGTGCAGAATCTCTTAAAAGAGTGAGGCAGTGGCCCTGTCCGTGGTGCTTGGTCACAACAGCACACCACCGGGGAGACTGCTCTGCTCCTGACAGCTCTGGAGCACCTGGTTACAAAACACGAAGAAAGACCAAAAGGGCTAGAAAACAAACTGAAAACAAAATAGACAGCAATTCAACAGAAGACAACAAAAAGCCAAAACAAAGGACTCCCACTGTTGCCAGCAAAGACATATTAAGATAACAGGGCTTTCACCCGAGTCTTCAAAATAATCTTCAGAACAGAGACTTGTTGAAAAGTTTAAGTAGGCTTTTGTTCCAGAAGGAAAGTGTACAGCAACTGAGTTAAAGCAGGCCTCTTCCAAAGCAATGTTTAATACTTCGTATCATTTTTTGATGCAACGTCTGCTACACAGGATCTCCAGTGACAGTGTCTTTTTCCCAGGTATCCATCACCGCTCAGTGATAAAGCATTGCATACCTATAAATGCTGTTAACCAGGGGAGTTACTCTGTTCCAGTAGCATTGCTTCAGACCAAATGGCTTCCAAAAGAAGCCAAGAGAAAACGTCTTGCTTCTCTAGGTTACACAAAGCCATGATGCTATCCGTTCGCAGATTTTCCCTACTGCATAAAGAGAGCACATTCACAGCCAGAGGTTTCCTGTCCCCTCCTCTAATGGGGTACTTCTGATCTTTCCTTTTAGGCCTGAACATTAACACTTCTTACCTGCCATGTGGATTATTACTACCCTTCAGCAACTTGAAAAGCACAGTATACATAGCAATACCATGCACTAGCAATGGTTTGGTTCTCTCACAAAGCTTGCCAGTTTCTCTGAACTACACAAAAAACTAAATGAAAAACATAACATACTCCAAATCAAAAATCATGGGAAAGTCCAAAAAGTATGCTGGAAGAACTAACTCTTAGTAGAATAGGAAGGAAATTATACCTGTCTAGTTGCATCTTACCAGTTACAGCCGAGACGTGTACACCACATTCTGTTGTCGAGTTCTCTACAGGGCACAGCAGAATAGAAGACTTTGTCTCTTACAGGAGGGGTTCTGCCTCTTAAAGCAACTTTAATTTGGGGATTAAACACCAGTGGATTCTCAGATGTGAACTAATGCAAGAAGTGAGTAACTATTTTCAGGAAGTCTGACCCACACCCTCCCAGAGTGTCTTTTATATCCAAAGATGTAGAACTGGCTGATACAAGAGTTTACAGGTGTCTTGCTTTGCTGTGTAAAGTCCCTACATTATAGGTTGACAGCAGAACCCATTGAAACTACTAGGTGAATATAAGCTGAAATTCTGCCTGCACTTAGCATCACAACACTTAGACTTTTTATGGCAAGATGAACTGCTGATAACCTAAATGTCTTGGAGAAGTACAAAGGCAACAAGCAGGTGAGTGTTATTTGAAGAGACCAGAGATCTCTTGCAACCAACATTTCACTCACATTCTTTACAGTGGATTATTTTTGTATCATGAGAAAGTGTAATAACTTAAATAACATACTGAAGAGTCTGGATGCTGTTCCAAAAACGCCTCTGTAGGCTATGTTGTCCATCCAGACTGTTTGCACCATTATGTGGGAGAACTCTGAGACTAGAAATGAGAAAATATTTGCTCTCCAAGCTTGACAGCTGTAATAAAAAGGCACTCAAGTCAGAGGAGAAGGCTTACTGCACACATCTTAACTGTAGTTCCTCCAGCTGAGCAAAGGAATAATACTGCCAGATTATGATGTCTGTTCTCACCCACAGGATGGGGTACAAATGACTTGTTTCTCAGATGGAAGAAAAAAAAACCAAAAAACCAAACCAAAACAAAACAAAAAAAAAACCACCTCTACCTTTTATTCGAAAAATAATTTCATCTTAGGTTCCAAAAAGGCCATGCCTACATACTAGACCACAAACTAATGCTAATCTTATATTAGTGATAAAACCCAGCCTAACAGCACATCGCATTGTTTTGAAAATTAGACCATTAGGAAGAAAACACATGGAGACATCATAGGACTTCCATCAGACACTAAGAGCTGGGCAAGAATCCATGGAAAAATATAAAATGATTGAGCTGGATTTTCCACCCAGTTAATCAGCCTTGAAGCCAATGGAATCATTGTATAATTAAGCAGATTTCTCTAAAGAGCTCATAACAGTTCACACTGCTTTAATAACCTGCCTATGCGTCAGAGAAGCTGAAGAAAAGAGAAAGTTGCAGGACTGAAGGAAAATTTAAGAAACATTCTGAATATCAAGCGGTTTAGGAAATATGAAAATTGATAGCAATATTTAACATTACAGTGGCAACGAAAGTTAGTCACGAGTATTTAACAGCATCAAAGTATTGTATCTCATTAGTAAGCAGCTTGACCATATTGTCCTCTCAGTTTTGAAGTAAAAAAGCGTATGAGCTTGTGGTATGCGTAAGAATTACTGCTCTCATGCAACATATTACAATCATATTAATATACTATAAAAGATACTAGTAACTTGTTTCATTTAGAAGCGCCTTTTTTAACTAAATACATTATATATAGAATCCTGTGTTTAGCAAGCAAAAAGCTGAAGAAATATTGCCTGGGAAACTGCAGAAGACTAATATGCTTATTATACATTTTATTTTTTCTATATATTTTTAATAACACATATGGCCTCAAAAGTGGAAGTTTGCCACTGTAGAAACTCAAGTTGCTGCAGTTATATGTATAATGCTGTACTAAACATTATTATAAAAGGATAATCATTTAGGTATTGGAAGATTAGACTACAAGCACAAAATCAAACTGATAATTAAGGACAACAATGACATCTAGTGGACATTCGGAAAACAGACCCGCAGGCTAACAAGGAAAAAGATCCAGCTGCTGTTACTGTTACACAATGTGCAACTCCCAAATTGCAACGATGCACCTCAGAATATTAAAAGACAGAATTTGCAGCTGATGAAAGTCAAAGTAATGTGGTGATTCACTTTTTTTAAAGTAAATATTCTTTTGAAAGAACAGAGTCAAGATCCTTCCGTTTAAGATTTAGGATACAAGTATAGGTCAAAACTTGAGGGAACATCACAAACCATTGAAAATATATAGATAGACACATAGCGCCAACATAATAAAAGCATACGCATTTACTATACTTTCTATTCCCGCTGCATCTACAACCTTCTACTTATAAGTTGTGCTTGCTGGGAATTCAAACGCTGAAAAACAAAGTGAAAACAATAAAAACCACAGATGTGAAAATCTAAGCCACCATTTAGCACCTCCCTTTCCTCATCGTTCCAGTCCTCCTGTTACTGTAATACCTGTGCCATATAAGGGAGGTAAGTTAAACCTTCCCAATATATCAGCCAGTTGCTGCTGAGCTCTAGAGAAGAGGAATCTGAAACATGAGGCTACCATAACTCAAAATTAAGAGATACCTGCTCCTGAGTAACCTGATTAGTTCACAAGGTAGACTTCTACAAAGATCATGGATTATTTTAAACTTGCTTTTACTATTTACCAAAAGGCTAGCAAAACCAAGCAGTTAAAGCAACTCAAATCTGATCTCAGTGTTCCAAAGAAACTTCTTCTGTCCAGAAGTGTCACCATGAAAAGACACTGGCTCTGACTATTACACTTTTGTAAATAAAAACATTTACAAAACACTATAAATCTATGTCCCATTTGAAGTCTTAAGCATCAAATGTCATATCTCCAGAAATGGTAACTGGATTTTGCATCATATTGTTAAAACCAGAAATACTGCATCCCTTCCAAAATTTCTACATCTCAGTGACTGTCCAGTATAAAAAAAGCATTGCAAAATATTAGAAACTATACTCAAAAGTAAAACACTATTTATGAACAGAACTGATTATAGTTTACATTAGACTTCCGATTTAAATTGGTATCTTGCTTGCTTTGTATATGATTTTGGAAAAGTTAGTGTTGCAATTCCGCTAGCTTTCACCACCAGTAGTGGCTGGAGTCAGCTGTTAGCAAATATGAAACAGATTCTCACTTACATGAAGATTATCTAACCAGTAGAATACAAAGAAACCTCTTCATAACTGATGATCAGGCCTTGTGTCCCAATTTCTTTTTGTCAGGGCCTCAAAATGAGCTTTGAATCAGTTGCTACTAATTAATAAGAGTACATGCAGCCTCCCAGAAATGAAATCCAGACTCCAACGATATTTATGCACCATACACAGCCATAACCAAAACCTGTAGTTTTAAATTCTGATTCCTAGTGAGACTTGACAGCTGAGTAACCCATTCATGAAAAAAAAAAAAAAAAAGGCATGATTTCAAGTTAAGTGTAAAAATGCAAATATTTAAAACTAAGTCTCCCTTTTGATGTATGCAGTGCATAGTGTTTGCAGATATTTTAAGTGAGATCAAAGTTTAACCAATTCTAAACAGCCTGTTCTGGAAAACCCCACTCTTTATTCCATTACAGAATCTATACATTTAACCATGACGGTAACAGAGCCCGATAAAAAACAAAAACCAGCCTAGTAAATTTAAAAGATAAAAACTAAAAGCAAACATAAAAATAAATCCAGCCATTTTCCCCCTCTAAGCAAGCACATTGCCATATTTTACCTCCAAAACCAATTTTACTACATTAGATGTCCTAATGAGAGAGGACTTTTTTAAGACGAAAAGCAAAGCATCATTGACCTACCCGGATTTCCTGGAGGTTATGAAAGTTATTTCCTACTCTGACAGAGATTTTGCTTGGAGTGTAACTTTCATCAGATTTGTAGTCTGCATAAATACATAACGTCTTCACTGTTGTTTTTCTTCTGCAAGAAGTAACAAAAGTATGTATGCATTGTAAAGAAAAATATTCAGGATGAGTTTCTTGCTTGTTTGTAGTAGCTAAGATTTAAATGTTCTAAAACTTAATACAAATGTGTCTACTGATTTACAAGAACCCCAAAGTTAAAGCGACGAGGTGTTTTTCCACATTAAGTTATGCACAGAGTTGATTTTCACTGTTCTCCTTTGTCTGCCTTCCAAAATGCCAGTATACCAAGAAATACAATGGAAGGCCAAGATGCCAAATAAGCACTTGTATGCAATGAAGCATATATTTAGCTTATCAAATATGGGCTCTATTATTATACCAAAGAGTCCTCCAGAAAGCAAATAAGAAAAGGTGACAAACATCTAATCTTTTCTTAAGAGTTTGGTTAACAAAAAAGGACTGAAAGCATCCTACACAATATAATAGGAAAAGGTTTCTCAAAACAATCAGTTGTTAAGCCATACAGGACTACTTTAAAAACAGTTATCTACCCCTCAAATTACATTCAGAGACAAAGTCAGGACAAAAATGTCACCTTAGGTAGGTAAACGTGAAACTGTTACAAATGACATACTATTAAACATTCCTTCTTGTTGCTTATTTAGGCATTTAGTAGCCATAACATTTGAAAATGTCATAAGCTGGCTTCTTACCAGCTGGGTAAGAGGATTAACCCAGGAGTCCTTACACTTCCAAAATTCCTATCTTGGTGAACAGTAATCTATGAAGTTATACAAAACACGCTAACCCATATAGAGTAATTTTTAATACCTAAATTGGATGTTCACCAAATGAGGCTGTGATCCATCTGACTGCCAGTAAGTTTCTAGATTATCATCTCGTAACTGATCCACTCCAAATCCTAAGAAAAAGAAAATGTGATAGTCTTGAAAATCCCATTTCTGTGATGTAGATATCACAGATATAACTTTTCTTCAGCTGTTACAAACTAAAGTATATGTCCTAAGTTATAACATATAACTCAATACTTCTAGATATCCAAATTGTGCCTATGCTTTTGTAACACAAAACTGAAACACGGGAATCTGTCAATAAAAAACACATGAGTGTCTTTACATTCTTATCTCCTATTGAAGCCTGTGGTGTTTGAAACCATTCAACCTCCTAGAATTTCAAATGGTGAAGTAGTAATTCATACTATTTGCAAAAACAATACTTAATGGTTAGGCTTTTTCACCTAGTCTATAATCTAACTGCTGAACTAAAGGAAAATCACTAGCAGAGACCATTAATTTATTATAAAATTTTAGCCAAATATAACATTTTCTTTTCAACTAGTCTCCTGAAATACTTTTACAAGTTAGTAGCTAGAACAAGCAATAGATGCCAAAAACAGTATTCCTGAAAGTTAATGCTGTCACATTTAACAGAACAACTCCAAATCTTTATTTTTCTATTCCCTCATTATCTGCCCTTTTACTAATCACATCCTTTCATTGATTGCCCACACTAGCTGCAGTTTTAATTCAGCAGTTGAAGTTTAATCTGCAATAAAAAATTATCTTCACTCTGAAGCAACTAAACCATGATATTTTTCTCCAAGTAAGATACCAGGATATTGGATCAAAGACATTCAGCCTGAGCACAGTACTGTGACATAAAGGGATCACTGACTCTAGGCTGCAGCAAGATACCAGATCAATTCCCAACAGATATTTCTGAAATAGCAACTCAACCACCTCAAATTAAAAGAATACAGATTCTCAGATATTTTGAGCAGGCATAAGCTAACATTAACTGCACCTCAGGACCATTCACAATTACTTCATTTTACTTGCAGGATTTTCAGGAGCTACACTACAATGGCTAAGTCCACACAAAGTTTGGACAGAACATTCAGGTTGCCCAGCTACATGAGTTTTCTAAGTTAAAAATCAAAGATACCCAGGCAAAATGCCAAAGCATAGAAACAATTACACAGTGCTGGGTCTGCTTCTGCTCACATGGTTGAGTTTGTTCACTGTGCAAGTAAAAAAACCAATTCAGTATAAAATCGGTAAAAGGCCCATTTTGTTAATGAGATATTTCCTCATTGTAGGATTTCTGATATAGTTATAGCTTTCATATTGCATCAAATACAGACTAGGCCAAAATTATTTGTAGTGGCTACCCATACAGCTTACACTACAGCAGTTTTACTGCTACAGTCTTCTGTACGGACATATTGCTATATATGTCTTCTTGCCAAAACATAACCCACTATATATTCCAAGAAGAAAAATGTACATTCAGCTTTTTACATCACTTATTGTGATTTTACCTGGCTTACAGGATGAAAGAGACCAAACTGCTTGTGAGCCTATTTCTCTAACAGTACCAGTCCTCTCTAACTGCTTTGGATCAGCACCAGGTGGTGTCTTGTTTGGGGTAGTCATTTCTAGTAAAAGAAAACAAGTGAGTTAGTTGATACATTTTAGCTTGATGGGAAAATTCAAGGGTTGTGTTTGTTCATATAGACACCTTAATTCTTTGGCCTCGCACTTACATAATAGTCTACAGAATATGTGGTTTATACATACACGCATATATTTGGATAAGTATACACTTCTGCATGTCTGTAGAACCTTTTATTTATATATAATAAAATTATATATATATAAAAGTAAAAAATAAAATGCATCTTTAAATAGGAGGTGCCACATACATGTAAATTTTGTGTCTTTAAAAATGCAATACACACTTGGAACATTCATAAGATATTTTGCTTGTATCATTCTAATTCATACATACAGAGTTAGTCAGGATTTCAGGATTTGGTTTTTTACGGTTTTCTTTGGTTTTAAGAAATTAAAACAGACTCTGTTGATTTAAAGGCTAGCAATATAGCTTCATTCCCCCCCCCATACACTTAAGAGTTTTCTTAATCTGCACATTCAGAAGCCTATTCAGAAGCTAGAGCAAGCCTGTCCTCCTGGAGATACTTCTCTTTAAAAATAGGAAATGAGAGTTCAAACCAATCGCTTAGTCTCTAATTTGGTAGAGATTGGTTATTGCCACATTTATCCATGATCCACTTCCTTAACTTCACAACTTCATCTGGAATCATGTGACTGTGACTTGCACTGCTCAAGTAATGATATTCAGTCTCAACACCTAGACTACTGCCATATATACTACGACATAATCATGTTGGGTTTCATATAGTATAGAGCACCTCACACTTCCTAGAAAGTAGCTTAAAAGACTTTTTAAAAAAAAAAAAAAAAAAAAAAAAAAGATTCCAAACAAATTTAAGTTCCATCAAAGCACCTAAACTAAAGCTTAAATTAAATGTAAAGCACTCAAGAGTCAGGGAATTAAGAGTTGATTTCTAATCATTTGCTTACATGCATGACATCATATTATGCTCTGCTAACCTCAGAAGTCTTCCAGTCACTCACCTAGATTGTAAATGAGGTACTGAACTAGGCTGATATCCACAGGTTCCAGACCTTACCCACTACAGAAGTGATATAAGGCAGAGACAAGATTTTCTATGTAAGGATAACTCTGCAGCTAAAAACTTTGTCGGACACAGGAAATCTGAATTCCGTAGTGTACATCGCTGTCTGCACCAAACATTTTCTATTGGCCCTTGGCTAATTTTTTTTTTTTTTTTTTTTCATTTGGCAAACAGACTTGAGATAGACTTCCAGGGTTTTTTTGCTATTTTCTCATATACAAGACTGCTACACTCCTGACTACCATAAAAAATCTGAAGAAATAATTACGCGTGTAGTAAAATCTAAGTATTGACAACAGCAAGCGTCACAAAAGACCACAAACAGAAAGCCTTGCTCAAACACATCCTCTCAGAAAGTGAGGTGAACATTACACAGCTAATACTACAGATATCACATATATATTCATATAATTCAGTTATACTAATCCCAATGACATTCAATTGAAAAGAAACTCATGCAACAAGATGTCTTAAAGTCCTTGCCCATGCAACAAAGTTTTGTTCAAAAAAAAAAATCGAACTATTAAAAAAATTAAACAGGCAATCTATTTAGCCATTCCTATAAGAAGGCACTAGGACATAAATCTTCGCTAGTCACTGTATTTAAGTGTTGCATTGTTTTAAACTTTTATCAAGTATTTACAATAGGCTTTTTAAAATGTAGCTCTTCTCTATTGAATTGGCTACACCATAAACCTGTGTATCTGTAGAATATATACTAGAATAGAAAATAACTTACTCTAGTTGCTACTTAATACAACTTTAAATTTATTGATAGCTACAATAAAACACAATGTCACAAGTATTCTAGTCTTCTTAGAATTTAAAACAGTCTTGGAAAAAATTACAAAACACTTAGTTCACAGCTACCTGAAAAACAAACATTTTTCACAGAATCACAGGATGGTTTGGATTGGTGGAAGGGACCACCTAAAATCATCTAGTCCAACACCCATGCTACACCAAAATTCAAATTATGTTTATTAAGCACTGGGGAGACTATTTTCCTGGACTCATGAATTTTAAAGCTCAAATCACCTACTAGTCCAAACTCTGTGCTATTTTGTTACTTTTGTGAAAATGAACAAACTAAGAAAGGTGGAGTTGCACTCATTTTAATCCTCAGATTTATACAAAAACCAATAATGCTGTTCTTCCCACCTCTAAAAACACACACAGAAAATTCAACTTCAGAGTAAAACCAAATTACTCATTTGATACAAAACATCTCTTGAATATCATCACCAGCAAGTCTTCACACTCCTTCATTATTTTGACTTCAAGAGAAAATTAAAAACTCCAAATCTGATAGTCACATCTTCATTCCTAGAAATAGCTATTGTCAGATTAATGACAAACTCAACCTTAAGACATAAGGAGTATGCAAACATCCCATCAAAACCCACCAAAATAAGGTAAATGACAGAAATTACATTGTACAGTCAGATTATCTCAGAAAGTTAATTACACATGGTTTTTAGAAAAATTACTAGAATTTTAAAGCATGCACAATCCCTTAAGACAAATGTTGCGATTTCTTACAAGCTTCAGCATACACAGGGAAGTTCTAAATAACTTAACACTGTCAAGATTTGTATTGCACTGGTTCACAAAAGTTTGAGGCATAGATTTTGGGGGTCTGAAACACACTGCAAGAACCACCATCCAAGTTTCCTACTGTCTTATACTGAGCTTGTTTCCTCCTATCTAACAGGCAAAGCTACTCAAGATCCAGATTTCAACTCCAAACCACTGCTGGCAAACAAGTGAGCCACTGATCGTGCATTGGTAATGTCAGAGACTGAAAGTCTTTAATGTCTGAACTAATGAGTTGAACTAACCAAGTCAGTTTTTCATGACAGAACTTCTGTTTAACCACCTTAGTAACAATATATTCTGGATAGCTTTGCTGAAGCTTCTGAATACTCTAAGAAATCTAAAAGCAGAAAGCTGATGGAAGTACTAAGGAAAAATAATACAGAGCTCACTCAGGTAACACTTTTGGACATATTACTAGCAGAAGTACGAGTACCTCATTTTGGACAAGAGAAATTACTTTTAATAGTAAGTATTTGTAAGTCACCAAATAAAAAAAAAATTCTTAGCCCAAGAAGATAATGGAATAAGAATTATTTTGTCTTTTTTTTTTTTTTCTTCCCAGGCTGTGTAAAAACAGGTAATCTGTTTAGAAGCCCTTCTCCTTGACATGTGTTGAAAAATGGAAAGACAGACTGCAGCTATAGAAGCATTGGCTGGAAACAACTCCAATTTTCCCATTGTTATTCAGAAAGATCATTAATAGGCTGTTGTTTCCTTACTAACGACGTTAATATATTAATGTCTTGATGACATGATCAATGTCACGCTTTCATTTTGCCACTTTCCACTATATGGTATGCACATCCTTTGATCAAGACGAGCAGCTAAGCTTTTTTCCCCCCTCCTTGAACTCTTTGTCCCTCAGCATCTTCCTTAGAGAAGTTTGCTCTCTTCCAGAGAACATCCTTGTGAGTAGCAGCCCATAAAGATGTTTTAACAAACATACAGTTTATAAACAGGGTGGAATGGGTTTAAACAGTTCAACAGTTTACCTTTCACAATCAGAACAGACAAGTCATTCTCAGTATACCAGTGGAAGACACTTTTAAAAGGTGCACACCTGAAAGCAAAACCTTCACTAAGCACACACACACTCTTCCGCAATACACTAAAGAGGAGATAGAGAAGGATCCAACATGATCCTTTCCTGCTAAAGCTCCATAAAAATCCAGGCTCAAGAAAACTTCTGCAGATTCCAAAGCAGTTTTCTGAAATTAAAATTTCTAATTCCACCATGTTAGTATGTACAGAACTGTTTAAACGCACACCTGTAAGGACCTTTGAAAGACCAGACTGTCCTCAACAGATGTCTGTCCAGCAACTTACTTCAACAAAAGAGATTTCACAATCTTTGTGGGCAGCCAAGCTTCAGTGCTTCATCAACCTAAAATCCAAACATTTTGCTTTAACATCAACCAAGTATTACCTTCTAAAAATAAGCATGACTTCTTCTCTTGCTCTACAGAGCACTCAAAGACTAGTTAATCACTAACCTTTATGTAGCCACGCTTTTATAGGTGTGAGGGTACTCATCAAATTTGCTCTTAGTTTCTTCTTTTCTAGTGTGCCTGTGCCTTTCAACTTTCCCTCGCAAACCAAGTTCTATAAACCTAGAATTTTTGCAGAGTCTAGAGATCTACATATTGTGGTTAAAAAAATAGCCATACCATTTTAGCAAAGGCACTTATTCAACAGAGCAGAGCAATCACTTTCCTCATCTTTATATTCAGTCACACCAGTTAACTTGCCAAAATAACATTTGTCTAGTCAAAAGGACATCATATTATCGATTAATATTTAATTTACTATGCACTACAGTGCTCAACTGCTTTTTTGGGATACTGTTTGCTGTTCAGTAATACCCTTTCCACTAACTATGCCTTTGATTTTTCCTTGCTGTGTTCTCTTCCTACCTCAGTTCTTGTTAACTGAGCTTAATTACACTGATTTTCAATCTGCTATCATTCTTCTCAAGATCATTTTGAATTCTGACCCTGAGCTGTACAGTGCTTGCAATCCCTCCAACTTGGCAACATATCTATTTTGTTTTCACCATTGCTGAAAACAATGAAGATGCATTCAAAACACAATTCACCAGGACGACATGTCGTGATATCCCCATTTCAAAAAGAATTATTTACAAGTCAGCTTCAAATGCAATTTTTCAACCAGCTGTACAAAATCTCACAAAAATTATTTTTAGACCACATTTCAGTAGCTTGTTTAACATCAACCCAGACAATGGCAGAAACCCTGTAAAACTCAAGACAAACGCCTTATATTTCCTCCTCACTGACTTCATTGACTACTGTTAAAAACAAACAAAAAACAAACAAAACCAACAACTTTGATCCAGACCATTCTTAACAAACCAAACTAGTCCAGTTTCTGTTTGCACATCGGTTTTGTCTTCTACTTACTGACAAATTCTCCTCCCAAACCACCTCCTCAGAATCCTTCAAGAGATCAAAGCACAGCTAGCCTTGCTCTTTATTTGTTAAATTATTATCCTGATTGCGTTCACATCATATCATTTTATTCAGTTTTAGCAAGTATCCGACTACAACTTTTCCAGCAAAACTAAACCAAGGCTGCACTGACTAGTCCAGCATTTTTGCAACATCCGTGATTTCTAAGACTGTTTTTTCCTGTTCTTCTTAACAGAAGAGGATTTCATACCTTAGATGCCCTGATTTTCATACTTGCACTGCTCATTTTGCCTCACAAGCTCTTTTCCTTGCTCTCATTTTCTTTGGATGAACTCTTGTTAGTTTAAGGCCTTTAAAGATCTCAAGATATATGCAGAAACTAGCCTCTTACTACGCTTCCTGCTTTTTATTCAGATGGAAGATTAAACAGTAACACTGAACATTCAAATTACTGATGTTTAATTAGTATTTAATAATGATAGTAAGTGTTCAGTAGTAGCCTATCTCAACTAGCTCACCTGTACATTTGATCTCTCAGATTATTCTCTCAATACAATCTTAAACACCTATTATTTTTACTCTGCCTTCAACATATTGCTTTAAGCCTGTTAGTGAAAATTACTTGTGTGACAAACACATTTCATTAAAATTAAGGTAATTAGAGCAACTGCACAAGAGAATTACGTTAGCAATTTTTATACATGTATCCCTAATCAAGCTAAAACAAATACTTTTTAAAATGTATTTTTGTACAAGCCCAAAATTCCAAAGTTACCTAGTAAGGATGTAAGCTGATCTTTAAAGGATGCAAGCGCTTCTTTACAAGTGCTTCTATAAAGTGAAAACACTTTTCAAAAAACACAGTAGCCAGAGGATTAAGTCAGTTTGACAAATCAAGCTGCTCTCACTCAGGCTGCTTGGTAGCCCTCCCTCCACGACTTCTTCGTAGGACTTTTAATCACGATTTTGAGTACAAGTAATTAGTTTTACAACACTGTATTACGGCCGCGTCCCCCAGGCTTACAAAACACTTAAATACTGGAAATAAATCAGCAACGCGTACTCACGAAAGACATCGGCTGTGCTTAATCACCAACCAGATCACGCTCCCCTCTCCCGGGGGGGGGTGCGTGTGTGTCAATGCAAACACACAGCCACGCACTGAGGGAGGAACCCGGAGGAGATACCCGGCTAAGCAGCCCCCGGCCCCTCCACCGGGAGCCGGCGGGCGCTCCGGGCGAGCACACCCCAAAGGCCGGCAGAGCTTCTGCCCGGCCACGGCCACGGCTCCTGCGGCTGCCGTGACACCTGGAGGCGAGACGTGGGAAAAGCCGCCTTCTCCCCCGCCCCCGGTCCCGGTCCTCTTCTGGGACCTACCCACCCCCCCGCAGCCCCCCAGGTCGGTACGGACCAGCGTTCCCACCATCTCTCCTCCGGTCGTGTGGGAGCCCGTGGGCTTCCTCCTGGCCTTCCCTCCCCGCGGGGCGGAGGCGTCCCGCTGCCTGGTGACTAAAGGGGCGGTGGAGCCCAGGCCGTCGGGGCCTTCCTCGGGCGTCAGGTGGAGAGCGAGGCCGCCCAGGGGCTGTGGGAAGTGTCGGACTCGGTTCCCGCCTTCCGTTCTCGGCTGCTGAACGCCTGCCAAGTAATTCTGAAATCTTAACTTTCCTCCCTGGGCTGCCGTAGCGGAGCCGGATTTATCCCCCCCCCTCACTGCCCGCCCTTGTGCCGTGCGGAGGGGTTGGAGCGGTGCCGGTAGCCGCTCGGAAACGGGACAGCAAGCGGCGAGACCCTGAGGGCTGCAGGGAGAGGTGACTGCCTCGCTGGGGCCTGGCCTTAAGGGCAGCCATAGTAATCCTAGAGCGTGTAAAAACAACGTTGGTTCGGGGCGTCAGAGGGACAGGAGAGAATTTTTCATTCCGAAGTCATCCGTACCCAACTTGCAAAGAGAGTTCTGTTTTTCTGTTTTGTTAAAGAGAGGGGTGAAAAGGGAGGTATCGCAACTGGATTCCTGATCGAATTCATGCTTTTTTGCTGCAAGTTTACTAGCTGTGTAGATCGGTGTTTTTCAAACATCTTTGATCAGGAGCTCCACCTTCCTGTAATATTTTGGGCTGCTCTCTTGTTTGTAGGTGTTTTCCTATGTTCTGACCACCCCAACAGCTTTAATTGCCAGCCATAGAGGTAACCTGAGTGCAAAAAATAACAGTGCCTTTTCTTTACTTTCAAATACTCCAAAGCTCCAGCACAACTGTCCTTGACTCCATCAATAGTTGTTAAATTCTGGACTCTCAGGTTAAAACATTACTGTAGCTGAACTGCTGGGTGCACCTGGAGGTGTGCGGTCCAAGTGCAGGCAGAATGATTCCTTTGTTATTACTAGTCCTGGTGTTCTTAATGATCCACCTGAAATGTCTTTTGAGGTGCAGGCCCTTTCAGACTTGCCTGTTTTACATCTGTGAAAGAGA
>JAVJGG010000007.1:21661089-21701723 GCA_035590195.1 Aviceda cuculoides
CAGGGGACGCGGTTCCCCGCTGCGGCCCGGCCGGGGAGCGGGGGCGCCTCGCTCTCTCCTCCATCTCCCGGTAAGCGGCCTCCGAGTGGGGGGGGCAATACCGGCGTTCTCGCACGGCGGGGGGGAGGGTAGGGAAGGGCCCCCCCTCCCCCTGCCGGGAGCCGCCGCCGGCTTGCCGTGCTGCCGGCCCTGTCCCCGCCGCCGGGCTGGGCATGGGGGGGGCAGTTCTCCCACGCCGAGCCGCCCTGAAGTCGTTGTTCCCGCCCCCCTCGCCCCGGCTGGAAGGGAGCCGGGCCGCACGGTCCCTTGAATCGGGGACTCGCTGCCGGCGTGGGCACGGCCCGGTCAGAAAGATGGGCCCGAGTGGGGTGGGCGGGAGGCCGGCCTTTCCCTGGCTGGCGCTGCCCGCACATGCAGTTCGTCGTCTCTGGCCGGTTGCACGTCATCTTCCAGTGCTTTGCCTTTTTTTTTTTTTTTTTTTTCTGTCAGCCGTCCTGTGCCGTGCAGCAGCAGCGGGGTGTAAGGAAAACGTTTCCTTCTGCGGCTGCGTTGAGCCGCAGGAACCGCTGTGGTGTGGAGACCCTGCGCGGGCTCCTGGCGCTGTGGGGACGAGGGAAGGGAAAGCCGGTGTTTTATGCCCGTGAAAGCAGGGGGCTTCCTCTGCTGGAGGAAAATGCCATGTTTTGCCTTATTTGGGGGGAAAGTTAATATCCACGTGCGTGCTTGTGTGGTGAGGAGATCAAGACTTCTTGCAGGTTCGAAGGTCATAGGATAAGGTTGTTTTTTTACGAGATACGTGCAAAAACTAAACAAAAACTCGGCAGGGCTTTTCTCTAGGACCGTGGTATTGTTTCCTCTCCGGAATGAACATAGTTACTTCACCTGCAAGTTCCTGTGAGAGTTTTCAAGTTCTGATTTGAGCTGCTCTGCTACAGTTTCTTAAACTCTAGTCCTAAACCAAGTGGTCGTGAAATACTTCTGTAATTTTCATGTGGTAGATTGCTAATTTCTGGGTTTATTCCCGTGCATTTTACTTCATGTTAAAAGCAAATATTAAAGATTGAGTGATAATTAATACTGTTCAGTACCAGCTAAACACACCCACTCGTTATGCTGCATCAGTATATTTGACCGTATGCTTTTCATGTTAACATTGTATTTATTTTCATAGTCATGTCATGCCTTATGAGTAATATAATGAGTTAAGTACAGTAGGGAGGTTTGGGGCTTGTTTAAACTTCTTCTTGTACATTGTCTCAGTTTCTAAAATGTCAACCTTAAGCATAGACTAGTTATTAATTCTTAGTAGATTTTGTTTGTACTTTTAGCATTTACTGTTATATCTGCTTTGACACTTATAAATGTAGTGATCTCCCATATGCAGTTTGAAAATCTGTTTTTTGTCTTTCATTTAAATTTTCTTTGGGTATTCTAGTTCTTAACTTGTTCTTGTTATGGACTCACTGTATGTAGTCCATTAGCAATGGATTGAGAGATAATTTTTGAGGTTCATTATTTTCAGAGGAAAGTGCAAATGCTACTCATTTTCACTTCTTTCCACAGTATTTATCTTTGAGGTATGATGCAGTGAAATGTAAGAAAATGTTAACTGCTTTTCTGCAAGGTAACTGAAGTATGGCTCAATTCTGAACACAGATTTCGCCTTCACATTATTTCATTGAATTGTCTCTGGTTATGTTTCAGTCTTCATTTATTTTTGTTATGTTTCTTTGTTTAAGTCTGAATAATTCAATGCAATTACAAATCCTTCTTTGTCACAATTGATTTAACTTAGTAAATTCTAATGTGACTCTAATGCCTGTGAAAGAAATAAATATTGGTCTTTCTTAATGCAAGTACATTACATTTGTTCTACAGACTGTACATTGCTGTTACCTTTTGTTATAGGTAGCAAGGGTTGCTTATGTGCTTTTTTTTTTTTCTTCTGGAGTGTCAAAAATAGCAGTAGCTGTGTCAGAGAGCCTAAGAACACTGACTTAAAATGCTTGTGATAACATGTTTTGTGTCTTATTTTTGGACACGTTTTAGTGTTTGTATTAAGTGTCACAATTGGACTGAATGGACAGCTTTTGGCTTCAATAAATGATACTGTTAAGGTCTTTAGAACTTTTAGAATTCCCTAGTTCAAAATAATGCTTTACTCTGTAGTCAGTAACAAATTAATATTTTCGCACTTCGTTTTTGTTCTCTTCTTCTTGGTTTGGAAAGCAGAAATACAGACATGAACTTAAATGCTTCTGAATACCAGTTTCTCCTGCCCTTAAACTGCTGACTATACTTAACAATTACTGGGATGCTGTATTGTGGAGTATGCATATTGTATGTGTTGCTGACCTGTGTTCAGTGTACTGAGAGTTCTGCTGTCTGAACCTTGAAATCAGGTGATCCTATTTCGTATGTTAAGTTAAATGCCACCAAAGTAACTGCATATAAAATACGTAACTTGAGTTCAGTCTGGTTTTGGACAGTGTTTTTTAATTTGCTCTAGACTGTCATTTCTAAGTAGAAATTAATATTTTCTCTTGTGGACAATTATCATCAGACATCAGGACAGTCCTGGAGACATTGCAAAAGTGACAGAAGTCACCAATATTTTTTACTGAAAATGGTTTAAGACCACTGCAGGGTTTTGGATAAACTGACACTTCTATCATGTAGATGGGAGCAGGGAGGCACGAGTGAGTGTATGTCTCCATGCCAGTTCATTAGTTCTATTCTCCCCACCAAGTACTGTATAAATGCTTGGTGTGCTTACTTCTGTGGCCCCTTCAAAGCTCTTTACCACAGACAGGCATTTTCCCATATAAGTAAGTTGCAAGAAAAAAAAACAGGCTGTTTTATTACTTGCCAACCACAGTCCAATTCAGCAGTGGATAGCAGTGTTTTAACTTTAGTCTGATTATCCCAGCAAGATTGGGTGGAAAGCTTGCTTAGGTAGGTAGCAATAAGTGTTTCAAGCCATATTTGACTCGGTCTTTTAGAGCAAACCCCACCCCACACTCCCACTTTAAGCCGAACGCCAGACTGGAAGGGTGGATAGCTGAGGAGAGAGTTTGTCTGGTCTGCTATCTGTACTGCTCAGGCAGTAACTTCGACCAGAGGTTCGGGAGGTTGGACAGGGGAGGCAAGCTCCTGAAGTATGGCAGCTTTTGTCTTCTAGAGCGTGC
Organism: Aviceda cuculoides; assembly: GCA_035590195.1. NCBI lineage: Eukaryota > Metazoa > Chordata > Aves > Accipitriformes > Accipitridae > Aviceda > Aviceda cuculoides. Next base: position 21,664,278 of record JAVJGG010000007.1, read on the forward strand.
TTTTGTAACCCATAGAAATAGTTTACATGCTAGTTAGAGCTATGATCACTAGCAGGGAAAGCCTTGCCCAGAAGATAGGCAGGGTGGTCTGTCTGCTCAGGGTACTCAGTCACAGAGGCGTTGTTGGAGAAATGGCGGACCTAGGTTAGGCACTTCCATTGGGAAATCAAAGGGAAAGTGAGTGATTCACCCCCAAAATACTCTGTGCACTGCAAACTACAGGACTTCTGTGAAAAGCGCTGGGACATATTCCTGAAGAACCTATCTTTATTTGAAGCACTGACAAAATCCAGTATTTGTCTCCTAGAAGAACATTATTACCCTGACTCAAACATCCTTGTAGTTTTTAAGAATAAGACTTTCAGTTTCTTATTTTCTTATGTAAGAAAAATGTATTAACATGAGAATTACAAACCCAAACCTGTTGGCCTGGTCTATGGATGTAATTGCAATGCTCAGCCCTACTTCGTCAATCTCGGCTGCCAATACAGAACTGTAAAATCATTTCTTGAATTTTTTTAAAATATTCAATCGTTTATTGAAAACATCCAACTATGTTATTAGGACTTTTTGGCTTAGGAAATGTTAAAAGATTAAAGAAAAAAAATTGAAATAGTAAAAGTAGAAACTGCCGCAGTAAGGCTGGAAGCATGACTAATAATTACGTTCGTTTATATCTGATGAAGAATGTCTTTAGACATGAATTTAAAAATACTTTGGAAATTGAAAAGAGAAATAAGACTGCTGCTTTTAAAAGGAACCACTTAGAATATTCATAACTGTGTAATAATGGCTTTAAAGGTACAATAACATCTTCATTTCTGACCTTTGCTCCCTGTTAGATGCCAGTCTCTTCCTTTCTTCTGTGTTACAGTAGTGTCAGTAGGATTCCTTCCAGCTAAAGTTCACAGGTGGGTTTAGGGAAGGATGGAGTGATAAATGTGCCATACACCTATTTTATTCCTGCTTCTCTCAGGAGATTGAAAGTCAAGACCTGTCTTCATATAATATCTGTATGTAATAAACAGTCTCTAAACCACTGCAGGATACTTTAGTGGAGCAAAGATGAACTGGGCATCCAAAGAAAATACTTTCTTCAATAAGAAATGTTGGAATCCTTTTCTTGGAAGGAAGTGCATGTGCAGATAGCGTGAAAACCTGAAGTATTTCAAGATTCCTTTCCAGCTACATCTTTGAACTAGTGATACGTATTGCATTGAATTGAAATGATTTTGAATTGGCATGATCTGTAGGGCTGCCATCCCTTTATTTAGCGGTGTTGAACTGGAAATGCTTTGTACTTTATTTATGGTCTTTCTTTAGACCTGGGAAAAAAAATCTATTTGTCAACTGTAATGTCTTGTAAACTTCTGAGAGCCTTGTAATTCAGTTGTCTTTGTGTTTCTGGAGTAGGAGCAAATAGAGGGAGTTGTCCTTGCGTGTGTGTTGCTCATAGGAAGATAAAGTCATTATTACCGTTATTCTCAGTACTGTGTGTGAATATTGCAAAGGAAATATAAAAGCATTTAAAAATACATTCCATCTTTTTTTTATCTATCAAGACTTAAATTTAAAATTCTTTGTCCTTCCCTCCCTTCTGCTACAGTTGCTGACATAAATTCCCAGTACAATCCAGTGCTTGTCAATGTGTATTACAGATATCTAAGCAAGAGAAGAGACAGTTATGTAGAGAAACACAAGTAGTAATTTCACTTCAAGTGCATTGATTTGTGATTTCAAGAATATTTAATTGTCTAGTACTCCAAGAGCTTTCTCTTCTAAAAATAAAGTAATTTTTAAAGAATCTTGTTTATTTTTATTGGAGTGTATTATAGACATTGATGCCATATTAGGAAATGCAGAATGTAAGTGTAGTTATTCAAATACTAGTGAAACTCAAGATAGAAGAATCAAACATCATCACGTATGTCTGTTCGCATTGCCTGGATTACTTTTTTATATGTAAGTACAAATTTTCACCTTGAAAACTGGTTTAAATTTTACGGTATTTTAATCATTTAATGTAGAATATTGGCATACAGTTTTCAAAAGGAATATTATAGTCAGATTCTTGGAGTGATAGTTGTAGTCACAATTTGACTTTACCAGACACTGTAGCATGAACAAGGTTACTTTACTCAAAGCAGCTTGTGGAACTGAAATTTGCAGCAGTATAGGTTCTTCTGTTCTTACTACAACATGCTTTTCTTGGAAACAAATACGTTCCCAGATATAATCACAGTTTTTATTTTACAGTGGAGAAATAGTAATGGAATGGAAAGCTGATGTTAAAGATTCGTGCAGTTATTTAAACATCAGTACTCTTACTACTTGTATCTAAGACTGCCCTGTCTGCCATCTTGCTTAAAAGAGGAAAAAATGAAATAATATTGCTTTTTTCATCTCTGAACTCTGCTGATAATAACTTCAGATATGTATGTTGTTCTCTGTGCTGTCAGTAATTATATTCTCTTTCGGATTTTTTTTTTTTTTCTTAAGATCTGGAAGACTTCCACTATTCCTCCTCATAATTGGTGTACGTGTTTAACCCTGAATTGTGCATTATGGCAGACAAATTAACAAGAATTGCCATTGTCAACCATGACAAGTGTAAGCCAAAGAAATGCCGTCAAGAGTGCAAGAAGAGTTGTCCTGTGGTTCGAATGGGTAAGAGATGTAATTTAACAAAGTATTTAAGCAATCGGAGAAGTTTTAAATAATGTTCTGTGAGAAGGAACTAGTTTTTTATAATTGCTAGCTTTTTGTTTTATCATTCATGCTTTCTTTCATAAAGCCTTTAGAAGTATCACTTGAAAGCATGAACAGTTCGTAGTAATAATGCCACTTTTCAGGTCTTCGGATGATCTGAAGCTTCAGTGAATGTTAATCAGTTACATGTTCCCCTGCGGAATTTAGTAGTACTGGCAAGAATTCTGATTCATCAGAAACTTTCTTGAGTTAATCTTATTCTTTTTCACCAGGAAAACTTTGCATAGAAGTCACATCACAGAGCAAAATAGCATGGATCTCAGAAACACTTTGTATTGGTTGTGGTATTTGCATCAAGGTAAAAGTTAGGCTGCTTTATTTAAAGTGATAAAATTCCCTTATTATGCTATTATATTTAGTAATACATACTGTAACTTCAAAAGGCAATTTAGTTTCCCTGAATAATTAGACCTTGCTGTTATTGTTTATAGAAAGTGAAGTACTGTGTCAGTTTACTGAACTGGTTGGGTTGCAGGGTGTGGGTTGTAACTCTTTGTTTGTGGCTTTGATTTTGTTTGGTTTTGTTTGTTTGTGGCTATGAACACCTAGCAGTAGAAAGATGTTTTTGTAAAAGAGCTAGGGAATACACGCAGTGTGCCTTATTTGTATTGTAGACTGATGGTCTAAATTGCTAATTATTTAATTTGAGAATGTGGTATAGAACTTCTTGTTGAAGTTGACTATGTAAATGGAAGTGAAGTAATTTGGTAAAAGTTCTTTTAAAAAGTATTTAGATGCACAGCTGGGTGCAGTACAGAACATAGCATTTTGTTAAATTGTTTATGTGCACTAGTAATTTATAAATTTATTTCAATTACAGAAATGTCCTTTTGGAGCCTTGTCAATTGTTAACTTACCTAGCAACCTGGAGAAAGAAACAACGCATAGATATTGTGCCAATGCCTTCAAACTTCACAGGTATTTTAAAATCAAGTTTTTGATAGTCTTAACATAGTGCACATCAAGGTGTTCTTGGTTATTACCTCAGTAGCTTCCTTTTTGAATGTCAATTACTTTTTTCTTATAAAAACGTATTATAATGAAATGAAATTTTAGTTCGCATTGTACAGACCTTCTGTTTAAAGAACAGACTGCTCTTAAATCTTCCTTAGGATCTTCTATTTTTAAGGACTATTGATATAACTTGAATTATATATTGTCAAGTTAACAAAGTAGGCTGAAATAATAAGAAAGTCTGAACACAGACTGTAACATTCACTTTACCACCAGATGCTGGTGTGTGATGGCATTAACGTAATCCAAAGTTATCGATGTTGTGTACAGGTTGCCTATCCCTCGTCCAGGTGAAGTACTGGGATTGGTTGGAACTAATGGTATTGGAAAATCAACTGCCTTGAAAATTTTAGCAGGAAAACAGAAGCCAAATCTTGGAAAATATGATGTACGTATCAGCAATAAAATAGAGTTGGCATTATAGATAGCTGTGGTTATATTTTTTTCACTGAATTTTTGTGTCTCTGAACGCAATAGAATTTGCAACGGGATTGGCACTTTCCTTATTAACAGCCAGTGACCTACTCCACACAGAAACAATAGTAGAAGGATGTCGTTAACAAAGGATTTTTTGCAAATTCTGTGTATCTTTCAAGAAAGATAAGGATACTAATTAGAATTGTAACTCACTAAAGAGAAGTATCAGGTTTCTGTCTTTGTCACACTTAAGGTTTTGGGTGTTTTGGTTTTTTATACCACTCTTAAAATCTCAGCTTTTTTTCTGGCAAAACTTACCTGTTCCCCATCAAGGGATTTAGGTAGCTCAAGTTCTGGAGTTTCTTCTCAGTTCAACATTGTTTTTATCTGAACAGCTTTAGTGTCTATGAGCGCTTACCATGTATCCTTGTGATCTCTTAGGCTTTTTTATCTTCGATTCTTTTGAAGATGATATCTTAATATGTTGTTATTGTAAGTTGTCGTTGAAGGTATTTCCCACCATACACTTTAATACTGAGTTCTGAAAATCCTTAGTTTCTTCATATTGCTAGGTACTTAGAAATTTTGATAGCATTTTTTGAGAACCAGACATACAACAACTTGTAATCTGCTGGTCTTCACGGGAGATCACAATCCATTTTCCTATGTATTTACACTATGTCAAACTGTGCAACCAGCAAGCAAAATAATTTACAGGGGTTTGTTTACCTCGCAGTACTCCAAAGAGTGAACATTATTAGGTAAGACATAGATAATAACTATTGTGACTCTTCTTATCGGACAGTATTTCATTTATCACCTTCTCACCTTCAAATCGCGTGGTAACAATTGAATTCTGATGCTCACTTTTGTCCTTCAGGAAGGACTTGTAGGAACAAGTGTGTTCAAACTTTCTTCATCAGATTCTTTACCTGAAAGAGTAACGTTTTAATAAATTGTTTGTTTCATGGCTGCCACTTAAAACAGCAAAGAAATAATCATTTCCCAGATACGATTTCCATTCTCTTTCAAGTTTCATTTATAGTATTTTGTGGACGTCTTGTTTCAGGTGGTAGTATTGCAGAAATAGCAAAACTTTTGACTTTCTGAATGTGTACTTAATTGAATTACCATGCTTCCAAAATCAGACTTTCCTGTGAAGAGCCAAATCATTATGACCACAGAAACACGTGGTATGAATTGAATCTTCCATGTTGCTTCTGCTCTAAAACTTATGAAGCATTTCCTCTGTGTATTTGCTTGGTTTGGAAATACGGCTGTGTCACTCTGTTTCCGTACTGTTTACCATCAAAATAATTAACTTGTTACCATTCAGAGTAGTATGCTGTGTAAAACAAAACTGTATAAGTTGGGACCTTTCCTGGGCGATTGCTCTGAACAGTTCCTTCTTTTTTTTGTCATTTTTCCTTTGTCGTCTTCTGTTTTCTTGGAAATGTTGCTAGAAGTGGAGAAAATTACCAAATTTTATTGCATCTTTTGTGCAAGTTGATTTTATCGATTCAACCCTTTTCCTTTGGATTAGCTGGATCAGATAGCTAATGAGTGCAGTTGCACTAATCCATACTATAATTTCACTTGTAGCTTCTTAACTGTCTGAGGACAGTTTTGGATATCCTAGATGCAAATGTAAAATGGTTTTTCTGGAAAGGGCTAGTGACAGTGCACCTGGAAGAAAAAAATCTGAACTTCTGCCTTCCATTTTGCAATTTTATAATTTTTTTTCCTTTTCTTTTCTTCTTTTTTAATGGAAACTTTGCAGAGGCAACATAAGTTTGGTAACTAGCTTTTATCCAGGCTTTTTTTAAGTCTTGCAAGCATATTCTATTTGCTGTATTGACTGGAATTTTAAAATTAGATCTTTTTGATGATGTTTTTAGAATAGTGTAAGTAAACGCAGGCTTTAATTTTGTCACAGGATCCACCTGACTGGCAAGAAATTTTGACTTATTTCCGAGGATCTGAATTACAAAATTATTTTACCAAGATCCTGGAAGATGACCTGAAAGCTATCATTAAACCTCAGTATGTGGACCAGATCCCTAAAGCTGCAAAGGTGAGAAATTTCGTGAGCTAATAGAAAGCTGGGAGCTTCTCCTGTAATACTTCTCTTGTGTTTAAAGATTTTATTTAGCAGCATAATTCAATGTCAAAAATCCACTACTGTCTGAGACTTTTCATGTTGAAATAATGTTTTGGGGTTTTTTTATTATTTATTGTGCAGGGAACAGTGGGATCAATTCTGGATAGGAAGGATGAAACTAAGACACAAACTGTTGTATGTCAGCAGCTTGGTAAGTAATTTTGTAAAGTCAAAAACTTCAAAGCATTTGAGAAATTCATATTTACTGAAAAAAATAAAGTTACTACTAATGTAGTAGTAGATGGTAGATTTAAATTATACCAATTTAAAAAAAAAAAAAAAAAGAAAGAAAAAAGTAAAGATACTTTAGTTTAAAGCCTAGGGCTTTTGCTGTAAGCATATCCGAACCAATGCAATCTAGTAGTGGCAAAGGCAACAGAATCTAATGCAGTTTCTGTTTTATGGTAGAAAGTGTTTCATTTTTAAATCTGGAAAAATTCCAGCTACCATCTGCTGCTCTTGCTTGCTTACAACTCTGTAAAATCTTGGCATCCATTCTTGAGAGAACCATTGCATATGGAAAATATTATCCAAGTACAAAAAAAAGGTTTCTTTGTTTGTTTGTTTGTTTTTTTACCAAAAAAAAGATGTATATAGCTAATTATAATGGGAGTAATACTGACTTCTGAGAACAATGCAGTTAAGAAGAACATCTGCATAGTCAAGCCCTGGTAATTTTTTGTAGGTGTTTTGAATTGAGTTGTTACTAAATTTAGGTGTTAATTTAGGCGTCACTAAATTAAGAATAGGATTCTTGTTGGTAGATCTGGATGGTAAAGGTGGGGCTGCATTATGCCACCCAGAGTGTGGTCTTTGAGTCCCACTTAACTTGCTAGTGAAACAGTATATTCTTGAAATGTGTATTCCAATGAGAAAATACTGGCTTCGCCCATTTGCTGTAGCATTTGGGGGACTTGATTTTCCTGAAAATCAGAACTTTTCAGCCAGGTCTAACAAGAAATGCTTTTAAAACTGGTAGAGTTTCTTTTTAGGGCCGGAAATCTTTACCAAATATATGGTGGGAAAACAAATAGAAATGTAATCCTTCTGCATGATAAGAAGGAGCCACACAAATTAATCGGCTTAATGCTGCAGAGAAGCTGTAACTTGCTGTGACTTAGAAATAGCATTATGGTACTTCTATATAAACCGAACACTTATTTTACTTCTTTCTGTTTTTTCCTCTGTGTAGGATGTGTGCTGTGATTATACATGTTTCTGTAGGTAATAAAAATATGAATTGTTGTGTTGGCTGTTACATATCTAAAATTAACCACTTATTTGCAGACTTAACCCATCTGAAAGAAAGAAATGTTGAGGACCTTTCAGGAGGAGAACTTCAGAGATTTGCTTGTGCAGTTGTTTGCATTCAGAAGGCTGATATGTATGTTTCATTTACTTCTCTTACACATCGCTTCTATTAATCTGTCTCAGAATATGGTCCTCTAATTTACATTTGTTGTTAGAAATACTACTTTTGTGTAAAATATTTAAAAGGATTTAAAAAAAAAATGTTTTTACCAACTCAGCAGCCAAGATCCATATTTACTCCATGTATAATCTCTGGGGTTTTTATACTTTAATTCATCTGACTGGAAATAGTTAATTTCAGAGGCCAATGATAATATTCAGCATCACAGCAGCTTCATAACCTTTCCCTAATCCTACATAAATGTATCCTGTTTGGCAGCGTACCTCACGTAGCCTCTCTGAATAAGAAATGGACAGATCTTTCCCCACCTTTAGGGACTTGTGTCCCTCTTCTGTCTTGCAACCAGGAAATTACTGTCTAGTCTATGCTGTTTCCCGACTCCTTGGGACAAAGAAAGCAAGATCATAAGAGTTACGGGGGTCAGGGTTTTTGTTTTGCTTTGATTTTTCTTTAATTGTTTTGTTTGGGTTGTGGGGTTTTTGGTTGGCGCAGTGGGTTTTCTTGTTTGTTGTTTTGTTTTTCTCTTTTGGAATATGTCCATCTTCCAGTCTCCTAAAGTATTTTTGCACTTTTCAGTTCCTGTTAAATTTAAGCTGAATCAGAACTGAGTGCACAGGATTCCTTACTGATTGCTGATTTCTCGTAACATTTGATAACTTTGTCAGAGCTTTTGGCAAAGTAATACTTAACTCGAACCATTTAACAATTTCACGTGACAGTTATCAGAGATTCAAGGCAGGTGTCAGTACATAATTCCCATTTTTGTCTCTCTTAATATACGTAATTTTTTATTTCTGTGTATTTAATGATTGAAATGTTAGTATTAGGTTTGAATATGTAGAAAGCTTGCACTCACTAAGACTTCATTCTTTCTTTTGGGGCTAGCTTCATGTTTGATGAACCTTCTAGCTACCTAGATGTCAAGCAGCGCTTGAAGGCTGCCATTACTATTCGATCCCTAATAAACCCTGACAGGTAAATACAAACTTTGAGCATTTTGCTAGACTGTAATAACAAGTGACTGTTTACAGAGGGAAGAAACATCCAGTCCAACTCCCTAGAGTGCTGACTTCTCAGTATGGTACACTATTAGATGTTGAAAATATTCTAAGTCAGTAATATTCTATTCCTTTGCATTTTGTAAAATTAGTTCCTATGGTTTCTGTACTATTTCAGCATTGGGGTAAATCTTTATAATAATGATGTGAAAGTATAGGCAGTTATTTTTCAACTGAATATTGCTGTTACATCCCCTTCTCACAAAGATTTTTTTTTTTTTCCCTTAAAATGCGCTAAGTATTTTTTGCTCCAGTCAATCAATATCCTTCCATTTACTACACATAAAGAAGCTGTCAGTTTACACTGAAGAGGGACTTTAAACTTGTCATTCACAATATCTGTGTATTGGACAGTTTAAAAAAAATGCTTATCAGAGATTTGAACTCTGTCTTTTATTTAGTGTAAAGCTAAGAAACCGTACTAAATGAAAATCAGGTTGATAGCTTTTGCTTGCAAGACTAGACTAAGAAAGAAAGAAAAGATATTTTGTACTGAAGTATAAAAGCATCTCTCTGGCTCTATTTTTCAGGTACATTATTGTTGTAGAGCATGATCTAAGTGTGTTAGATTATCTCTCTGACTTTATCTGCTGCCTGTATGGTGTGCCAAGTGCTTATGGCGTTGTTACTATGCCTTTCAGCGTAAGAGAAGGTAATTCTTGCCATATTTCTCTTTTTAAACATACCAAAAAAATTCTGTGGAAGAAAAAAAATGTGCCAAAATGCTAGTTGTCTATTATGTGAACACGTCTTCCTCCTGTTACAGTTCAGTAACTAAAAAAATACTGGTTTAGTTTGTGCAGAATTTCTGTTTTACACGATGGTAAATTTGTAACTCAACCCAAAAGTCTTAATTATGAAATGCCCTTTGTCTCTTGCTATGGACATAATTTTGATACTTGCAGGTGTTTTGTAAACAGTGTGGAGTTACACAAAAGACCCTATAAATAGTAGAGAAAGGGCAGGAGGCAGTTTGCACAGTACAGAGGTACGTAGTGTTCAACTGAATTGACCACACCTGTAGCACTGAGACTCGGTAATAAATGTTTTTGTGAGAATGGGTCCAACAGCAGTAGTTTCTTTAAATCCTACACACATTACCAATACTAGGTTTTCAGGAAGAGCTTCTATATCCTTCCTGTAATTTCAGTAAGATTTTTCTTCATTCAGTTTGCACAAGGTACACTCTTTCAAATAGGAGGTTTTGTTGCCTCTTTTAACATGCCATTTAAAATCCAATGTTCTCCTTATCTGATTGGAATTTCCAGCCAAGAATTGAAATTCATCTTGTCTTGCTTCATTGTAGACCTTTTTTAATTATGTTTTTCCTCCCTTCATAGGCATAAACATTTTCTTAGATGGCTATGTTCCAACAGAAAATCTAAGGTTTCGAGATGCATCTCTGGTATTTAAAGTGGCTGAGACAGCTAATGAAGAAGAAGTTAAAAAGATGTGTATGTACAAATATCCCGGAATGAAAAAAAAGATGGGAGAATTTGAACTATCCATAGTAGCTGGAGAATTCACTGATTCCGAAATTATGGTGATGTTAGGGGAAAATGGTAAGTGCAGTTCTTGTTGGAAACAGCTTCGACAGCCCAAAAATATGCTCCTGAAGCCCTTTTTCAGTCTGGGAGCCAGGCTTCAAAATTACTAGTTTTGAGTCAGGTTGAACTGCTTGTTTCCTAGTGAAGATGTCACGCCATGAGCTCGCTCTCTAAATAGCGGGAACTTGAAGTTATTGAATGTTAATGATGTCACTGTGTTTGTCTGTTACCCCATTTGAAGAACTTAGATTGGCAGGATGATGATTGACATGGTGAGCTTAGCCACAAGTCTAGACTATTGTAGCTTTAGATGTCTCTTCCATTTGAAAAAGCAAGTAATAGCAGGTGCTGCTTGCTGGAAGTGAATATCGGAATTCTCAAAGCAGTCTACTTTTTTTGTATCAGTGGCTCAATTGTTAATTGTTAGAAGTCTAGGTTACTAAAAAGCCTGAAGTAATATGTAACTTGCATTTTATTTTAGGAACTGGCAAAACTACATTTATCCGAATGCTTGCAGGAAGACTTACACCTGATGAAGGAGGTAGTGCTTAATACCTTAATTGAAACCTATTTTGAAGATACTGGAAAGGCTCTTGTTTCCATTACAAATTTTATCTTTTTACAGGTGAGGTGCCGGTTCTAAATGTCAGCTACAAACCACAGAAGATCAGTCCTAAATCTACAGTACGTTTAAGCCTTATTTATTAAGTATTGTGTTTGCTATAAAAAGCACGTTCTTATTACACAGGTAGAATTTCTTTATGCCTGGAACAAAAAGCTCTATTAATTCTACTTCTTGTTTTCTTGTGGTGTGGTGCATAAAACTGAATGGCAGCATTTTTCGTTTAATAGGGAAGTGTCCGTCAGCTACTGCATGAGAAGATTAGAGATGCCTATACGCACCCCCAGTTTGTAACTGATGTAATGAAACCTCTTCAGATAGAAAATATCATTGACCAGGAGGTACCGATTTCCTTAGACAACATCTTAACTTTTCTTCTTTAATTCTCTACCTGTACCTGAACTAAACATGGCCTTATTCCCCCTCTGCCCCAATAGGTTCAAACATTGTCTGGTGGCGAGTTGCAGCGCGTTGCATTAGCTCTTTGTCTTGGTAAACCTGCGGATGTCTACCTAATTGACGAACCTTCAGCATATTTGGACTCTGAACAACGTCTAATGGCTGCTAGAGTCATTAAACGGTAAAGTATACATGATGGGAAAAATACCTGAAATTTTCAGTAGTTTCACAGTAAGTTTGCATTCAGCTCTCATTTGTTTTATTTCTGTTTCAGTTTCATTCTCCATGCTAAAAAAACAGCTTTTGTGGTAGAACATGATTTTATCATGGCTACATATCTTGCTGATCGTGTGATTGTTTTTGATGGCATTCCTTCCAAGAACACACTTGCAAACAGGTAAGAGACTTGTTTGGATTAGTAAGCAAGATAAAAGAGGACAACAAAAACAGTTTATTTCTATCAGAAGCATCAACAAAAATAAGGAGGTGAAGCATCCTTGCCTATGGAAATTTAAGCTACATTTAAAGTTACCCAGGAGTGTCCTGAGAGTTCTGGCTTTTGTTCTGAAGCAAGCAAAAGAAAATGGGATTGACCCAGACTTAGAGGCTGCCTAGACACAGAGTTGGGGCATAGCTGGAGAATGTAACCAAGCCCTCAAAAAATAGCCCAGCCCCTGGCTTCAACTAGCCTTAAGCAACTGCACGCCAATTAAATTACAGTCAGAGGAGAACAAGTAAGTGGCATCAATTGGGAGGAATGAAAAAGGGCCAACTGTAAACTAAGTGTGCTTATGGAAGTAACTTTCAGCTGTATTAAAAGAAAGCCAAGGTTACATGTATGTAAATATTGGAAGTGCAAGGCTTGACAGCACACACAATGTACACCATCTGATTTTACTCTTTCAAAGCTGTCCCTTTTGGTGCATCTACTTTTGTTCCTTTAAATAATTTCATGTAAATTACAGAGACTTTTTGAGGAGCAGCCTTATTAGAAACCAGGCTTTTAGAACAGTGTATTTACCAAGTACTTAATGTGAGCCAGAAGAAGTAAACACACTGGTCTAGCAATGTTGTTTACTGTGTTTACAGCCCAGTGCTAGCCTAGTTTTGATGGTATTCCTTCTAAGAACACACTTGTTTGAATTAAAAAATGATGATCATGTAACTGTTTCTCAGCATCCATGTATGTTATGGTCTTTGTTGTGTCTTGCTAATGGTGCAACTCTTGGTGGTTTTTTTTTCTCTTTGAATGTAAATAACTTGGTGTGCCAGCACAGGCATGTACAGATACAAAGTAAAACGAATGTGAAGGTAGCAGTCTGAAGCCTTGTAGTGCCATGCTGAGATACTGCTGAAAGATGAGAGTAGCAGTTATGACTTTATCTGAGACACGGCTGAAAGCGTAGCCCATCCTAGTATGTCAAATACAGCTCACGCTTGTGTTACCAGACTTGAATGAGCTTAGGATGGAGATCAAAGCTGCCTGTAATCTGCACAGCATAGAACTTCTGAAAATTTAGCTGGAATGTTCTTCTCTCTTAACAGTCCACAGACTCTTTTGGCTGGAATGAATAAGTTTTTATCCCAACTTGAAATCACTTTTAGAAGAGACCCCAACAATTACAGACCAAGAATAAACAAACTCAATTCAATCAAGGTAAGAGAGAAGCACTTTTACAGTAAAGAAGCCATGACTGTTTAATATAAAGCCAGGTTTTAAAACAAGGAGCAAAATGAAGACTAACCTGGTAGTTTTGCTATGCTGGAAAACAGCATGTGAAATGAGTAGTAAGAGTAATACGGAAAGGAGTATAGGCAAGCGTCTTTTATTTTAACTGTGTTCAAGTCTGCCAAAGACTACTTCAAGTAACATTCACCTTTTTTCTCTTCCCAAGGATGTGGAACAAAAGAAGAGTGGAAACTACTTTTTCCTGGATGACTAAATATTGAATCTGAGCATCTTTGTAACTGGCATATAGAAATGCATATTGGAATCTTAAGTATTTGTGGATGAGAAGGCTCAAATCAGGTTTTAGGACACTTCATCGTTTGGAGCTTAAACTCTTGCTGCGTGTAACATCCGAGACCAGTAGCAGTGTAAATCCTAGTCTGAGTAAAACTGCCACTTTCTATATTTTGGTGACACAGCCCTATTTTCAGTGTAATAATTTCAAAATAGACCATCTTGAAATTGCAAATGAGTCTCCAGATTTTTGAAAATTTAAGGGAGGTTTTCAATTCAATAGATCCTACTCATGTACCAAGTACTGACTGCACTTCTTCATTTTAAAAACTTCAGAGCTGTTTTCTGCATAAGAGGGAGCCTTACCAAGAATGTCAAGCTACAGAAATGACTATTTTAAAAAGGTTGAATCTCTCTGATGAGGGTTTCATGAATAAATATCCTCCTAACTTACAGCTCTTCTGTGACACAGTGCAAAAATTCTTGAATTACTAATTCAGAAGTGTTTATGATGTTGTCATGCACACCTTTTCTCATACTGTAGAAAGGAACGCACAAAAGATGGAGTACAAACTACATATAACAATATAAAGGAAGAGTTCTCCTCCTCCATCTGTAATTGCTGGCACTCACCCTCTTTCCATGGAGAGATTTAAGTTTTTACAAGCTTGAGATGCAAAGTACTTTTGTCTAAGGTGAAAGCTTTGATCCTTACTATAGGCAAAAATGAAGGTAAATAAAAAATAGCTTGTTAAAAACAAACTCCCATACAAAGTAAGGTCCTCTGGGGAGACAGAGGGAAAAATGCCTATATTTAAGGGTTTCTAAACCAATGTTACACAAGTAAGTTTCACAGACATGTAAAAATAACTTTCAGCTACACCTCTTGAAAGTAAGGAACAGCATTTTCCATGCAGCAGTTGTCTGTTCTGTCTTCATCAGTGTGTGACAAATGTTACAAGAGATGAAAGAACACATGGCTTTGTTCTTTATTTACATGTTGGCCTCTTAAGTTACAGAAGGCAGCAGTGGGTTTTGTTTGTTTGTTTGTAAGCCATTATGTGTGTTAGTAATGGGTATTTTATAACCTTGGCAGTATCAGGTGTTACATACGCTCTACCTCGCTATGTCTAACTGACAACAGAAACCCATCCATATTATGCCAACAGAGGTACTCCATGAAGTACAGGTACTGAGCACAGCCTTACGCCACCACCACTGTGTTTAGAGTAGAAATGCCTTTAGACTTGAGTTCTGCATCTTCTGTCCTAATGGGGGCAAGGTAAAGATGTTGTTTAGCAAGTATCTGAATCTATCTATCTCAGCTCATTATATGCTAAATATTACATATAGGCCCCTACTAATCCATGGGATCCTGCAAGCTGAAACATCTTGCCCCAGGTAAAGGGTTTGGCCAATCAATCTACAAGTCCTTCAGCAAAAACAGGAACCATACTTAACAGTGAAGGTGGAGAAAATACTACATCTGTACATTTCAGTCCTTAACTGTCCTAGAGCAGCAGGGCCAGGCATAGGCCCAGCTTAAATACCTTCAAGTTCATTTTTAAAAGTAAATTCTAAAAGCACAGCCCTACCAGTTACTGCCTGGCCTATGTTTTCCATCATTTCCCAAGAAGTTTCTGCAGAAAGCACACTGCCTTTGTTCTTGGAACAAAGCTCACGATTAAATGCCTGCTCTGGTACCAAAGGATTATTTCGGTGACTGCTGAACAGAATGGGGCTACAACTGGAGCTACACTTCAGAACCTCCCAGGGAAGATGACCAGAAGCCCCTTTTAAGTCTTTGTAAGTAGCAGAGGTAAACAGAAGACCAGAAAGGTATCAACTCTTAAATCCCTCAGTGCTCACTTTGTTCTCAACCTGAAAAACTGAAGACTGCCTCTTGAAATCCTGAACACATTGCTAAGTGGAAAAGTAGACTAAAAAAAACAAAACAAAACAAAAAAAACCCCACAGCACAGCCCCTGCCACTACCATTTTGAATAAGAACTAGAAATCCAGTTTACATCCCCTTTTAGTTTGCAGCTTGCCTGCATATTAATTGTTTATAGTTCTGCTGCTGACTACACGTGGCTTTATCAGAACAAAACCATACATTTGATGTCATTGCAACAGTTTAAAATACATAAATATAATTTAGAAAGAAAGTGAAAAGACAAACATTTATTTTAAGTAGGGTTTTATACATGGCATGCATCTGAAAAGGAATTCTTTACCACATAACTATCACTCAAGTTTCCTGATCAAGGGTGTACAATCTCGGGCATGAAGGAAAGGGTACCATCACCTACATACACTAGTATATACAGAGATATAAAAATATACACAACAGTTAATTTTACAGAGCAACGGAGCTGAGTGAATACTGTGCACACTGTGCTCTCCCAGTTTGGACAGCCGAACATCCAAACTGCAAAGGCAACAGGAACACTGCAGAGATCATTATCAGGGTCAGAAGAAACAGCATCAGAACTCTGACACAGTGTAAAAATATAAGGCAGAAGCCACTTTCTTCTGAATCGTAGGGAAGAGCAGAGCACACCGAGATTCTCCATCTTGCTTTTAAAAGAAGTTCCAGCAAGTTGTACATGCAAAACACAAATTTGCATCAACAGTGCAACAACAAAAGAATACTGAACAGTAGCTCAATCATACAAACTTAAAAAAAAACATAACATGTACTTTATGCATCTCTCCTCACAAAATATCTAGGATTTGTCAGTGCATTAGTGTTAAAGTGGCATTAAAAAAACTTCTGCTATTACAACAGATGCAGAATTATTTTGGAAATGCATAGCATCTACATTTTTATTGTCTTTGTAATTATTCAGTTGGCATAGGCACCATTCTAGTCACACCAGCATTAAGAATTCCTGGTGGAAACAGCCATTCTTATCGATTCATACACAGCTATTCTTGACTGCTTGTCTTGATTTTGATTTCAACAAATAAATGCTTTTTAAAATTCAAAAATAGACCCTATGAATATGAAAAGAACTATATACAACATACCTAAGACACAGGGTTAGCTGGCTGCCATAGGTGTAACACACTGAAGAGAAACATTCAAGTTTGACAGATTATTTTTTTTTTTCTTTGAGATGAAAGGCCTTTGGGTTGGAAGCATATCAAAGACAACAGTGCAGTAGGCTGAGAATTCCTTTAGCTCAGTTCAGAACTAAGGCATTGTATGATAAAATATACATTTATATTTGGTGCAATGTTACTGTCAATTTTAAAATCTAGATCACATCAAATGCTATAATTCATCACTCTATTAAACGTACGTATCCATCTTCTATCACAAACTCAAACCTTTGTGGGGGAAAAAAAAAGTTATCAAACACTAAACCGATATTGGGTTGTTTTTTTTTTCTAACTTGACATTGAGGAAAAAATGCTAAGCCAAACTCTATAATTCCCCCCCCAAAAAACATATGGTAGGAGTTCACATCATCCTAGTCTTTACTTGCCAAAAGTTACAACATACCCTTGAACTTTCCTAAAAAGAAAGAGATTTAAGATTTTTAAACTGCTACTTCATTCAAATTACTTTTTGCATTTTAAAATTCTCAATTATCCATTCATTCTATGCTTGATGCCCCCTCTGATTATCTCCCAGTGTTGCCCTTCTCCTGTCATTCCTATATGGCCTCCCTCTAAAGTTCCGCTGATACTGGTAGCTGTCATCTCTGCTTCTGCTGGGTGGTCCTTTCCAGGCTTCCTCATTTCTTTGGAACTGGTATCCTCCCCTACTGGAATAACCCCACTCAAGTCTAGGCCTTCTGCCTCCACCGTAAGTCTGGTTATAAAATTGCTTGGATCTACCACTTCTCAGCATATCGGAAACTTCGCTCTCATCTTCAGAGCTCTCCTCCCTGGTTCTCTGTGCCCTGCTTTCTGTCTGCAGGTTACCAGCACCCTTGGAATCTCTGCCTTTATCAGTCTTCTCCTTACGACTGGGAATGCTGGTTTTCAGTTCATTTTTCGGTGGTTCTGCTGACAGTGGTGGAGTGTTGGGCACCGCGGTCTGCCTCTCGGTCCCCTGTGTTTGCAAAGAACGATTTTGCTGCCCAGCTGGTTTTTGCTTAGCAGGAGAAGCCAAAGGACAAGTTTGCTCCAACTGAGGTGCCCTAGCTGGCGTTTCTTTCGGCGCACCGCAATCACTGCCTGCACCAGCCGCAGGGAATGGTACGGTGTTCGAGCCGCTGCTGCTGTTTGTCTTCTGAAGCTGTTCTGCACAGCCTGCCACAGGACCCGGAGGGCTGCATTCTTTAGCCACATACATGGTGGCAGAGGTGCTAGCTGTTGCCTCTTTGTCCTCAGGTGACATGACATTAGGTCTTGCTACTGAATTTTCAATGAAACCCTGAACTGGGTACCCATACCAAAAGTGAGGAAAGAAAGGAGGTGCTATTGGAACAGCTCCTAGAAAGTGATTGTGTCCAAAGGGTGGCTGTGGGAACATATTTTTCCCTCTCAGGGACTCCTCATAGTTTGCATGAAGAGCTTGCACCGTATTCTCCGATTCTACACAGACCTGTCCTTGACTTTCCGACACTTGAGCTGTAGGTATAATCAGAGGCAGCGATGGAGATCTATCAACCTGCGGAATCTGACCGTTGGATCTGGCCTCGCTCAGAACAGGAAAGTGCCTGTTTGTTCGTGCAGTTTCGTTTTCATTCTGAGTCGGCGGAGCCTCCTGGAACCAGGGGTTGTGCGGATACACAGGAAGGGACACGTTTGGGTACATTCTACAAGCAGCTAAATAGGCCTGGTGCAGGGGGTACAAGTAAGAATGGGGGGCCCACATGGGACAACTGTATGCCTGCAAGACAGGGTAGGGGGAGGGGAAAAAAAAAAAAAAAAAGTATTTGGTCTTTTGAATGTTCAGACAGACATAATAGCACACAGGTCATTTACCATTTTAAAACAGTTAATTACAAGAAGTAACGGTTAATTTTATTTACAGTGACTGCCCTCAATTCTAAATATCTAGGGCTCCAGGATGACGTTCTCATTTTTTGTTTTCCTTCCAAATGCAGTTGCAATGGGCAACAGTTCTGACCAGTAAGAAAACTTGGTAACAACTTCTATATAATTAATTTAAACACATGATGCTATTAAGTCAAGCTTTAGCTATGCATCTGAAGACACATTTCAAATTCATTTTTGAGAATCACGATTATTGATCAGCAATTTGCCCTACTAGCTCACTTTTCAAAATTCTAAGGGATAACAATCAAAACAATAAGAAGTCACACCACACACATATTTTCACAAAAAA
The DNA here is from genome assembly GCA_035590195.1 of Aviceda cuculoides. NCBI lineage: Eukaryota > Metazoa > Chordata > Aves > Accipitriformes > Accipitridae > Aviceda > Aviceda cuculoides. The sequence continues at coordinate 21,682,968 of JAVJGG010000007.1, forward strand.
AAAAAAAGACTTCACAACACCCGAGGTTAGATCATTTCCCCAAGCACAATTTGTAAAGATTGAAATCCATGTATCCATATATATGCACACAAGCCACAGATCAGCTTTCCTAGAAGCCCTTTCACAAAGTAGAGGTATGGGTTTCATTAGAACACACTTCCCAGCTACTGGTGGGAGTCACACACCAGACACACCATATTCAGCAGCAACTTTTTCTGTGCTATTACTGAACACAAGCTACATTCACAAGACTGATGTTGTCTACCTCAGGTGGCAAGCCCCTTCCCTTTTCTCTACTTCCATGTTAATTGACTAGCACAGAGTGGCTTACAGTTACATTGCTCAGAGTTAAGAGTTTATAAACATAGACTTTGTGTTTGTACTATGGTACCTAGCAACTGGCCCAGGAGCAACATTGTAGGATGTTTTTCTAATACAGTGTGCCAAATATGTATATTTCGGCCCATACAGAACACCATGCAAGGCTGGAGTAGGTAGAGGGCAAGGCCCAAAACCTGGCACAGTCTTGGCTGTGCCACCTGTAGAAAGAGTCCCCAGAGCAAACCACCCTGAGAAGCCTACCCGGACCTTCCTCTCAATGGGAACCAGTCTGTTCACTCTGAACAAGCAGCTGGCAGGGTGTGGATAACAGCACGGCAGGATCTGGGACCAAAGCAGCAGGCACGGTAATGCAGAAAGTAGTTCCCAGTATTACCATACATACTATTTGGTCACCCACTGAAGAGCACAACTACTAGAACACTGTACTTTGACCAGTAGATGGAGCTGAAGCGCCAAAATGACAGACTATATCCTAAATAAGACAAAGTACCAGTAAGGAGAGTCCCAAATATACATAGGCTTACGCTGTTTAAGTATATTGCAGTGACACTTGCTAATAACTTATGGATTTTCTATTAAGCAAAGAGACTTGTATTAGGCACACGGTTATCAAATCTAAATTTACTTTGTAAGTTGTGCTGAACATTCCCTCTTGCCATGCACAGACACCAAAGAAAATCATTACTTATGGCCACAGTCATGTGGAATAAGCCTGAAAGCTCTCAGCACCTTTTCCAAAGTAGTTTGCCTGACAGGAGGAGTATGAGAAGGTAAAATAGGAACATTTCTATGTGCAGAAGAGAGAAACTAAGCAAACAACTAGTCCTTACCAAGAAATGGAAAATACTGCCTTTTTAGATGAGCCTCTCCCGAGCCACACACACAGATTGCCACCACAAACACGTCAAGTGCTATTGCAATTACTTAGAAGGTGAAAAGTAAAATACTATTGTCCTTAACCTGAGCAGAAAGGACAGACATGCAGGTTACTTAAGGGAGTGTCTGTCCACAGGGAAAGACATACGAGGTATTTGTACTGCAGTGGCTTTACCAGTACACGGACATGGTCAAAGTCAGGGGGCCTTTTCTCTTACTATACACTGCTCTGTGTAAAGCAGAAAGAATGCATCTTCAAAGCACAATCTGTTGACTGTATAGCCACGGTTGGAAGCCAATAGTTCTCACTATCACTGTTGAGATAATAAATTTTATTTCTGTTGACTTGACCTGCAATGTGGACCACTGTTGCGATCCCAGTTAATAGAAGATAAAATAAGAAAGTATTTAAAATTTAAAGATGAACTTGAACTTGAAGTGTACAGCTGCAGCAAACTTCTGCACTCTAAGTACTACCAATACAGGCAATTTTATGGTATAACAAACCCAAAAACATAAGTAAGTTTGAAGAGTTACCTTCACACCAAGGTTGAAGAAAAATCTAAGAATATTCTTATCTAGAAAAAAAACACAAAAAAAACAGATCTATGAAGACCTAAAATATTACAATTCATCCAATCAAAAAATTAGTCCCTGCATAAAGTTCCATTTCATTAGAGAAACACTGGTTGCTGCTTGTGTGTCTTTGATGGGGGGGGGGGGGGGGGGGGGTTGCCACCGCAAGAAAGGTGGAACACAACTGCAGTTTAAATTTCATCTTTAACAGTTTGTGGAACTGAACTGCTACTTTTTAAAGAAACAGTTCAGTAAACAAACACCATCGTGCAGTCAGACACGTTACGTTCTTTATGGGCATATTCCCTATTTGTAGTATGCCAAAACCTTTATTTTCCCAGACCAGTAAGGGAATTCAACAACTTCCAAGCTTTTGATTACAAGAGAAAACCTATTACTGTAAAAGGAAGCAGTTCTCCAAAGAAAATCCCGTATGTGCACAAAACCTAAAGTTATGATGGGTCAAGCTAAGAACCACAAAATGATCGTATCAGATTTCCAGGTGTTACCACTTAAAATAATCTCAATGTTAGCAAGGCAAACTAGAGTTACAACTCTATTCAATATTACCTCCCACACCTTAAATCATGGAATGACAACAATCAGATCTTTTGACACAGAGTAACAACAGGACCAAAGAAGTTGTCTTTATCTACATTTTAAGAAAAGAAAACCTATTAAGAAAAATGGTATAAAATCCAGACCTTCTTCTAGCTTCTCACCTTTAGGTAAGTCTTCCCCAGTATTGCACAGGGAGTAAGAGGGTGCAACAGCTCTTTCTCCCTTTTCACTAAATGGGAATCCAGGGTATAGCGGATCCTGGTAAGGATTGAGAGTCTGAGGCAAAGGCATTAAAGGCTGGTTAACTGCTTGTAGCGACACAGGAACTCCAGCAACTGGAGCAGATGTTACCTGAGCCTGTGATACAATAGAGTCAGGTCCCGTTGCTGGGGCTGGCATCAATGAAGAAGCAGGTATTTGGGCTGGAATACCTAAGGAGAAAAAAAAAAATATATATATATATATATATGTCAACTATATACAATCACAAAAGAAAATGACAGTGGAAAAGCAAGTTTCGAAAGACAGAAGAAGAAAAAAAAAAAGTATTTAGGAAGACATAGGAAGAAATTCTTGAGTCAGGCAGTTAAAACAAAAGAAGATTTGGCTAAACACAGAGAATAGTTTTCAGAAAGAGTGAAACAGTTCAGCTTTCCAGAAATAGCTAAACCCTTCCCATATTTATTTTTAAAATTATGAATACCAGAAGGACATAGGAGGGGGGAAAAAATGGGGGCAACTGAAACTTACATGTTAATCTCTGCAGTTCTCATTCTGACTAGTCATTTACAGCCAACTCTGAATCTGAGCTCAGATTAACCGGGCTATACATCCTGTGTCACAGATGCAGTCAAGTATGACAGGATTATTACCATATCATGTGAACATAGTATGCTGATTTTAAAGCCAGTTCTTGTACAGAAACACAACAGTGGCAGAGAAAATACTGCACCTGATCTAATGAGGAATATTGAATCTAAGCTAATTCCATGTATCAGAAGATACACACAGCACAGGAAAAACATTTATGCTGGCTTTGCAGCTCAGGTCCAAACGGATCTCACTAGTTCTAGACATAACAGACCCAAGCTGAATCAAAGAGCTGGGACATGGGACACAAAGCACGAACACGTATCAAGCTTCAACATGCTGACAATGTGTTCCAACTTAAGCAGATCCTCAGAATAAGCCCCCTCAAAACTCAATGCTATCCCACCCAGGAGAAAAACGGAGAATTCAGTACACATTCCTCTTCTACCTTCAAGTACAGAGTAAAGCAAACTATGCATATGGGCAATCGAAGTTCTACTACAACTCTCACTAGCTTTCAGCAGTGAGGAACTATATTCCTATTAATGACTGCCTTTGGAAACTGAAGTTACTGAAGAAACATGAAATATGGAAGCATCTTCAATGTAGCAAGACAGTTAAAGTATTTTTCAGGGTTAGTAGTTTCTGATTTATGTTAAAATTTATTCAAACCTGCTGGTCCGTAGGTTGTTGGCTCACTTGGCCAAGCTGGCACAATGGCTGGTACAGAAGGCACTGCTGGAGGTAAATGCACCTCAGAAAAGACTGGTGAGGGTGTTGGAGTTACACTTGGTAAGCATTCTGTCAGGTTCTATAAAAACAGAGATCACATGAAATTACTCTAAATCACCATTGTTGGTGACCCCCAATGTGTCTGACTTCTACCAAAAAAGGCTTGATGACTCAGTGTTATCCAGACTACTACCACAGTGAATTATTATCTAGCAACACATCAGGCTGTATACGTAAGAGAGATCTATTACATCACTGTGCGAAGAACTCTCCACTGAGCTCTATCGAGAACGTGCCTGTACCACAGATAGCCATCAGTGTTATAACCACCTCCACAAGCATTAAATTTAAGTATCTCCCACCAAAAACAAAATCCACCCTCACAAACGATTACCAATAACCCTGGAGAAACCTGAAAAATCAAAGGTAAAGAATTGAAAGTGAAAAGCATGGTTATCTTAGCAGAAAGATATGAAATAACCCCTCTCTCGGCAAAGAAAGGATATACTGTTACTTTTCTATCAAGAGTTGTTCATTTTACATTCTTTATGTTGGACATAAAGATTTCCTAACTGTAAATACAGAATTTTGGCATTATCACCATAGAAATGATTACATAATTAAAAGCCAGTATTATAATACATACGTGGCTGTGATGAAGCTCCCCTTTGTCTGAAGTCTCCTGACTGGAAAACTTTGAAATCAAACAAACATTTCTTACTTGCTCAGCAGGAATCGGAGAATCTGTTTTCACTTGTTCCAAAGGAGATGAAGCTTTTGGATAACTCTCATCTTGACTATTCTTCTAAAGCAAAGTTAGAAACAACAGATACAGATAGTCTAATAGTAAGATTTACTTCTCAAAGAGGCATTTAAAGATATTAAACCACACTACATACAAAGCAGGCTAAGCACCCAATCACTATTATACTAGTGTAATATTTTTGCTCATTGAAAGGATAGCAAAGATTAAAAGCCAATGAGGGGCCACAAATCTTCACTGAACTTCAGAGATCATGGTCTGTTAGCACAGTAGCTATTAGTAAACATCAAATCTTCTGTGGTCCCATTATACTGAAAGTACAGACTGTACTAAGCAATTACAAATCCAGATTCATAAGTGCTCTCGATAGCCCAGATTTGAGAACTCAGATTGCAGAGAAAGACTGTAAGTATGGGTTACAGGGGCTGAGGAAAGCTGACAGCAATACAAGCCTCCAACCTTAGAAGTATTTCACTAAAAGCTGTAAAGCAGCAGCAGCAGCAATCACAGCTCTAAAGGCAGCTATTGCTCTGCCAGTCATGTATCAGAGAAGCAATAACATTTAAAAAAAATTTGGTCTTTTCTTTAAGATTACCTCAGATGAATTTGGCTCAAGCTTCTGACTTAAGTGGATCTGCCTGGAATTTGACTCTGTAACACCAAGACATAACCTAGTAAATGAACCATTACACCATTTATGGCTATCACAACTTAAGCCAGTTAAAGTTTGTCTTTCCAAAGTTAAACCTTCAAAACAAAACCTACCTCAGCACATATTACTTCAGAAAACTTAAGCTTCAATTTTTATCAAAGCATCCTAAAATAAACAGTCGTTAGGGCAGCTACAGAGCAGCTACTTCAACCTGGGTTTTCAAAGCTCTACAGGAGTTCTTTACTGATGTTTGTTAACGGTCTAGGCAATGCTTGAGGGAAACAGGAAAGAAATGTACCTGTCTCTTTAAACATGTATCATTCATCCTAAATCCTTCCTAGTGAAAAAGAAATGTTTGTACTTTGCTTAAAATGAGAAGTTTTGATCTGCATTTCCATATACAAGTGTTAAGATAACAGAAGCTTAAAGTCTTGTCTACTTTTGACTGAGTAAAAGACAGATCAGTTTAGAAGGCTTCTATGGTTCAGAAGACCTAGACAGTTTTCAGACTGATGCAGAAAGTTTAATGTCTCAAGCACCAGCAAACACTTGGTGGGGGAGATGATGCTGAAAAACAGTCATAGCATGTATCTTCATTCTAGTTTACATTCAAATATGGTACTGCTTGTCAATCAAATTCAGGCATATAAGTTTAACAGTAGCCACTAAATAGATCCATACTGTTTAAAAGCTTAGTATATGCACCATCACAACTAGACAACAACATAAATTAAAACAGTATTGATTATGAGAATTACTGCCAATTCCCCAAGCACCAATAGGAAGCTCTAGATACTCAGAAGGAAGAACAGTTTATTCCCATTGGATTTTCATCCTAGTTTCAGAAGAGGCAACACAATCCAGAGCATCACATAAAACAGGGAAAGCTGTACATGCCATGCACTTCAGCAAGATCTGTCATGACATTGTAGTAAAGAGGTTTCTCTACTTGAACATTCATTCTTTCTGGCGTTGCTGATGAAACAAGTTTTCAACTGAAACAAGTTTTCAGATGTTTGGAGAATGAAAAATAGGTAACATCAGTCCTTGTGAGACCATTCAAGTCATTACATGTTGTAAGAGGGACTAAGGAGCGCAAGTACCATAAATACACATCAGCAATGCCTCTGCTGTTGCCAGAGATAAAGGAACAAAAAAACCATTCAAAAACTGGAGGGAAGGAACAGCTTCTAAGTGGAGGCTAAAGAGTTTGAATTTTATTTTAGCTGGGGGGCAGGGGGTGGGGGAGCAGGGAAGGCAGAAGCCAAGATCAAATTCAGTGTTTAGTTATGGCAAAGCTGACAGGACAAGAAAAAAAAAAATTACACATCAGTTGCATTTAGCAAAGATTTACTACCTCCTGACAGCTACAGCTTTTATCTATTACTGCCACGTTCCACTTCCTCACAGAAAAGCAAAAGCTTAAGAGTCAATGAAGAGAAGCTAAAGAGCATCATAACAGATTGGGGGGAGGGAGAAAACCCAAACAAATTTTGACCATGTGACAGCTCTCTCTACTGTAAATGGGGGGGTGGGTGGAGTGGTGTTCAACAATTCTGCACACCATCTTCTCTCCTCTTTCTGTACCACTGTATGCTAATTCTCAGCTATGCCACATTCTCTTAACTGACTCCAGTAAGCACTCTTAATACTCCTCCCATTGGCACTTTCTGCCACATTCACTAGAATTTCAACAGGACATAATTTAGGGTAGCTCTGATAGTCTTTTTGTTTCTCTCATTCCTCTTCCCATTTCCTACAAAAGTCCCAGCAAGGAGCCTGCTCTCTCGGCCACATTCACAAAGCAGGAAAACATATACCTTCTTCCCAAACCACACCTTTCCTACCTTGACCCTAGCTTAGTTTGGTACTACTATTTACAACAATTTTCCCCTCATTGCCTAAACAGATGCCCCATCTTGAATAAATTCTGAGGCTGGTAATAAAAACAAGCAAACAAAAAAAGCCTTGATCTAAAAACATTAATTTTTACCTTTATCCTTCTGCTCTTCCACCTCTGCTGTCCACTTGCTGTTTCTTCTCTCATTACTTGAGAACTTTTTCTGGTTTAAGTTATCCACAGTCTGTGTAGCAGCCTGACAGACTGACTGATTCTAAAGAAGTTTACAAAAGCAGAAATATGAATTTATATAGGAAGAAGTCCAATTACACTTTGCCATCATCTGATACAACACTATTATGGCACCATGACACATAATACTTATCTCTATGATACGCAGAAAGGTGGGGGGGAAGTAGTGTTGATCAGTATCATTCCGATTAATCTACTCTCTCATTCACTGCTAAATTTTGCAAAGCGTTCTTTAAAAGCATTCATGTCATTAGTTTACATGACAAAGAAAACACACTTCACTCGGACAATATCCACTTCAAAAATCACAATCTCCTTCTGCAAGTGAGCAAATACAGCATACTGTTAACCACAGCTCAGAGACAGCAATCTCTGTCCATCACGCTTCAGTCTTACTCCGCTCTTTGCAGCACAGAAGAGCTGTACATTTCTTCTTGATTACACCAATATAAGTAATTACTGCTCAAGAACTGAAAGATACAGAGCAGGAATTCACTTCCATAAAGGAAGAGAGTTAAGGCCCACCTTTCACCTACTCATTCTTCTCACCCTGGTTCCTCTTTCTGTTTGCCCTAGGATTTAAATCCAAAAAGGCCCATGTCTCTAGAATAAACCTATGTAGACAGCAGCTCTTTACCCACAGGATCTGCTTGCTCCCTGGATGTACTGAGACTCCAATCCATTTTCTTTTAAAAACTGCATCAGTAGAATAATCTCTCAAAATCTAAAGGCTATGTTCTTCCTTCAGAGATAGACAACTCCACTGAAGCCAGCTCAGCTCCACAACGGAAAAAGAGCAAGTCTGACAAAGAATTTGCATTACTTATGACACCAGGCAAGTTCTCACACCAGTAAGTTCTCAGGCAAAAAAGAAAAGTAATTTATAAATAAAACAGGTTTTATGTGAACCAAATCAGAAACAATCACCTAGTCACCTCTGATACTAATTCAAGCACCACAGTGCCATTATACTGAGTTATTTCTCGGCCAAATTAAACTGTACTTTAGAGCAAGTTCTGTCCCCACCTTGAGGTTCCCACCACGCAAGAAAAAGACAACATCTGAGTAAGTGTAAGGGAGTGCAAAGCCTTTCAAAAGACAGGAGGAACATGAAAAAAGAAGCCCACAGCTTCAGAAGCTCATGTGTCTACTGTATTTACATGCCTTAAGAACTGTGTATGGTGGACATTAATTATTCCCAGGGGAAACTACTACATATGTGTCTTATCTTCAATATATAAAGCACTGTAGATTCACATACTTCTATGTAGAAGGTGAGCGTGCAGAAAATATCCTTAACTTTTGAATTGTACTGTAATGCAAGGACAGCAAAACAACAATTGCTAATTAAAGGTTCACGGGCAAGTATGAAAAATGCACTATTAAAGCTTACATTGGAAAGAGCAGGAAAAGCTTGTTCATCCCTTTGCTGGATCTCATAAAGTGAACGAGATTCTTCTATAGCCTGTTTCTCTCTGCGTTCCTCTGGAGACAGGCCAAAGTAGTTACAATCTCTGCTGCCATGGTTCAGATCCTCTGTTCTCTCCCGGTCTGGTTTTCTGTAAAGGAAAAAATGAAATGGGTCACTCTGACAAAGAAATTCACCAGTAACAAACACAATACAAACTCATGGTTCAGAAGGAAGAAAGGAGATAATTATATAGCACTGCTTACGGGATTCCACATATACCAGATCCCTTTCTGCCTATTGCAAGTTACCCATACACATAAAATTTAAAGAAGCGAAAGAATGGATTTTGTCCATGATTTGTTCAGTTCAAGACAATTTTGAAAGACTTTGTAACAAATGGTAATTATTACATCATAGTTAAAAAACAAATGCCTGCATCAAGTGATCTAATCCATTTTTGTGTCAACTGAGAACTGACCACCCCCCATCTCCTATCTATGAACATGCAAGAGAAAGTTGGGGAAGATTTCTGTAAATACAACAACAAAAGGGAAAATGCATTATAATTTTCAATGCTTAAAGCATCACTACACAAAATTAGCATCACTATTTCAGCTTTCCAAATTACTTAAACATTTTAGGAAACTTATGTATTTAGGTTAAAGGTGAAAGAAAAATACCCTTAAAACGTTGCATGTGGCAGATTCCAAAGACACCCTAGCCCCATTTATTTCACAAAGAGTTATGATACAGAAGAGTAACAGAATAGACCATGAAGAGTTTGGCTTTGTAGCCAAGTACAGAATAGTCTTTTAAATAGGATAGAAAAAGAGCGGCAATGATGAAAAACTCTGCTGCAGCAGCACAGTGAATCAAAAAAATCACTACCAACAAACGCAGGCAAAATGCTGTTCTCATACTCCTTCAAGTGTTCAGTCGTAACATGAAACAGTCCTCTATGACAGGTTCTGTAGGAGCTGAGGGAAGATCTTAGCCATGCCCAAGAAGCGCTATATGCAACAGTACTTCAGCCTAACCAGAAAAAAACCTACATCCACTTTCCAAGAAGAAACTGCAGTTTTCTGTACAATGCTTCCAGGGGAGATGCTGCCATGCAAGAAAAGAAGTGGGAGCTCATGATGGCAGCCATTTTGAAAAAGGTTTAAAAGTAAAAAAAAAAAAAAAAAAAAAAGAATTCTTTCTCCTGGGCGTGTGTATATTCTTCAGGACTTGGAACACTTCTTAAGAGCACAATGGCAACATATATCAAAAGAGCACATTGGAAATATCTGAAGCAGGCACCTGGGCTCCAAGAAGCTCAGCTAGCGTTCAAGATAAGTAAGATGTTATTTGCAGTTTTACCTTACAGTTTGGGAAGGATTCCTGCCTGGAGCTTTTTGCTCAGTTGAGGTCTGATGAGGTTGAGGTCCAGAACATAAGAACTGATGATGCCTGGTTCCCACAGTATGCTGAAGTCGAGGAGGTAGCGCGGACTGGGGTTTTATTGACTTGCTCTGATTCTTTGCCCCTCTGCAATCTGCATCTGTGATGAAGATGTGAAAATGGATTTTTTTTTTTCCTTTAACCACTTTTTAACCTCTTTGGGACAAAACATTTGACAATAAAGATTCTGCTACACAAAGACAGGAACAATCCTACCAGGCTGAGCATTCTGCCCCCATGTTGGGAAAAACTTTTTTATCTTCTTCCCTGGCACAGTGTTCCAGCCCTCCATAGGAGAGGCTTGTGGAAGAGGTTTAAGGCTCTTCAGTGAGACAGCATGCCTACAAAACAAGGAATTACGGAGAGAAAAATATCTTAAAGACCACACTGGGGCTTGCATAAATTAATACCACATGTTTACTAAGACTGATGGATCTTTCCATTTTTGAGAACGTTGCATTCAAAGTCCTTTGTTCTTTATTATTACACTCAAGTAATGTGTAGAAGAACAAACTTTTTTTTTTTTTTTTTTAAAATAGAACTGTCTCTGAGAAGTTGATGCAAACTTATCCAGTAAAGAATGAGCAGCCATTTGTGAAGTGAGTATTAACACATCTTCAGGGCAGACAGAAAAGGAGAACGATCAGAAAAAGCAATATACTCAGATAAACTTATCATAAACACTGCAATAGAGGATGCTGTAGGATGTCCAAGCAACTGTTTACATTACTTGAAAGGAAGGCATTCAAATCTGTAATAGTTCAAATCAAGTTACATCTCAATTTAAAAAGGGAACAAATTGCAAGACAATCTTCAGATCTCACAACATTTTCATTTATTTAACAGAAGGAGATCACGAGATTAATGGGCATCCTTCTCCTTCCTGCTCCTTCCCTCATTTACCTTGACTGAAGGTGTTTCCTCTTCCCAAACTATACTCAGCTGTGGGGTTTTTTTTCCCCAGTAGTTACAGAACTTACAGCAGAGCTCAAGAAGATGTCTCAAACCACTCCCCCCCGAAAAACCCAACAAACAAAAAATTAACTCTGAACTAAAGTAATGCCACCATTATCAAGGTTCCTTTTGGCACTCTTCCTAAAGAGATTAAGCACTTACTTTGCTCCAAGCTCTTCTACAAATACAACAACTGGCCCATTCTCTGAACAAACTTCTTGAATATGGGCATTATAAAATTTCCCATTATGGTCTAAGCGCACCTATGGAGGGGGAGAAAAAAAAAAAGTGCATTAGCTTCAGAGAAGACAATGAGAGGACATAACTCTTTAAAATATCAGCCATGTTAAAAATAGAACTTTTCCTCTGGGCAACAGCAGACCTGAGAAATAAACACCATGTAATTCAGTAAATGTATCAAAAGCAAATCTTAAAAACATATCGCTTCTTCAAAAACAAATTAAAATACTATTAAAAAAAAAACAAAAACAAAAAAAAAACAACAACAAAACCCAGAAAGCTTGCCGGGTAACACTACTTAATGAAACATGGCTTTCAAAACTACATGAAAAAGTTAAATGCAATCAGTGTATCAAGGCTTTTTCAGCTTTACTGAAAACAGTTCCTCTTAGAATAAAACCCAAAGCTTCTCCTTGTTAAAAATACACATTAAGTTAGTAATCATTTTTTTCTCTTCTTAAGTGAAATCAAGCTGAATTAAGAACATGATGAACACCAATTATTTCTAAAGTTATTCTTCAGAAAGCTTTTTAAAACAACCAACAAAAGTTGTTCAGGCATGATCATAGTGTCACTTGTCTGAATGACCTTCCATGTTCTTAAAATTCTTGTTAAACGTAAAATAAATTTCAATAGCTTTCTGCTACATTTGGCTTTCCAGTTGTATTAATTTGGTCAACCTCACTTTTCACTATTTACTTCATCCTCCGTTCCTGTATTTTTATCCCATATATTTACTATCTAGTCATGTACATATAAAATTTGGCAGAGAGAGTATGTCAATTACCACAGTTTTTCCTACTAATAATATCTGTACCCTTTAGTAAATACTACACAAGACAGCCTAAGGATCTTAAACACAAATTTTAAGCCTGTACTATTAAGCAACAAATAACGAACTCCACATAGGTTTTGTTGTTTGCTTTGTGTGAGGAAGGCGGGTTTGTGGTTTGGGGGGGGTGTTTTGTGGTTTTTTTTGTGTTGTTTGTAAAGTTTAGAGATGTGTTTTTCCTGCAATTTATTCACTATGCTCAATTCCATTACACAAATAATAAAAAGCACAAACTAAAAGAGCCCCCATGCTGCATGATAAACCTAATTGAATATTTTCACATTAATAATTTTAATAGGTGATCAAATGTCCTAGAAAGAACCATATTTAGCCAAGTACCAACCAAGTTTAGTTAACACACCTAAAGAGATTAATCTAAAATTTGAGTACTATAGCATTTAATGGCAAATATTACTTCTTCTTAAGCAGCAATACACACTACAAGTTTTAATGGAATTTAAAGAGCAATTGTGTAATACTTTGAATACTTCAAGAGGAAGAATTACCCAAAACTTCAGGATCTTCAATAACTAAAGCAAGCTGTATTCTGTTACTTGAAAGTAATGAGATTAGAACAAAACCAATTTACGAACAGTAATCATTATCTCCGGAGTTGAACATAAATACATGAAACTGTGATGTTGGTTTTGGTCTCTCCAAAGAAAAGTCTGTATGACAAAAACCACTAAAATTTCATTCTTCATCATCTAACTGTATGCACACAAACACTTTATTGTGCAGCAGTATGATAAAGCAAGTGCTGCCATCAGCAAAAGATGCAGTGGAGGTAACAATTAGTTTTATAAAAACAGACCTACCCACACATTCGCACATCACGGCGTTAACTAGCTTGCTTACAGAGCCCACCAAGAGAAGAACTGAGCTTAGCCTGAACCAAGTAAACTGCCCTAAACGCACCCACTTACTTACACAGAGGCTAACACTCTGCCAACACTGAGCAAGGACTCACCACGGAGGCAAGCCTGCACAAACTTATTTGCATACTTAACATGAAGGTCCACAGTCATCTTATTAAATATACTATTGAAGTTAACCTTGTGACTTTTTAATGCAGTAAAATTGCACTGATAGGATGTTCTACTACACGCCTTTTCTCCATGTACGCTGTAAGTCATGAACACCGCCAACAATTAAATACTGAGCGTATGCACAGTTGAAAACACAAGCAAATAATATTTAGAAAGTAGCAATCATATATCAAAATAGTTAACAAAGGGGGAAAATTGGCATCTTGAGCAAAATATTAATGTTTCTATAAACTATAATTCAATACTACTTACTTTACATTTATCTCCAACTGAGTATTGCATGCCAGCAGCAATAGAAAAATCTTGTTTTTGCTGATCTGTAAATACATTAGCAGTAATATACCGTTAGTTTAGATACACCAAAAGAGTTAGTTTCACGATACAGTAAAAATGCAAACCAGAAGTTCAGGCCCTAAATCTGCACACTGACCCATGTGAGGAAGACCACTGCCTAAACCCAAACTCCCATTTGCATCACTGTTCCTCAAGAGGGCTTCACTTTATGCATCGGCTTGCAGAAGTTGGAACTTTTAAGTATTTGGTTACTTACCCCATTTGGATTGGAGCCAAACGTCATATTCAACATTTCTGTAAACTGATGGATTGAGTGATTTAAGAACTTTTTTAGGCAAGACCAACAAGGTAGGATTCCCATTGCTCTTAAGGTGCTGTATGAAACAGAACAAAGTACTAAATGGTCAACTGCATAAAGATGTACAGTTTTCCATTTTTCGACTACAGTGCTCAAGCTTTAAACTGAAATATAAAGAAGCTGAAAATACATAAAACAAAGAGCTTTGAAAAAATAATTCAATGGTGTTCTTTTAACCATACCAGAACAAAATTAAGAACTAAGCGGCATTAAAAAGGACACTATCCACCTTTTGGCACATCAAAAGCAAACATTACTTTTCAAAGAAATAAGCAGTTTTTAAGATATTACATGTTAGGAAAACTAGAAACTGAAGATTCTCTCATGAACATTAAACACTGAAAAACATAGCAGAGTACAAGTTATTAGGAAGAAAATAAATCTTAACATATAAATACCTTGTTGCCGGAAAGAGATTTCAATCCATTCATATCACTAACTGTTGTAGCTTTACTTCTGTAAAAGGACAGAAACAAGCTGTGGTAATATAGTATTAGTAAGGCCTAGAAATCAGGTAAGAAACATCTTGGAAGTGGATAAAAATACTGAAACTACCACTCTCTACATATTTTTCCACAATAAGCATAATACAGAACGTCTTCATCTCTTAAAATGCAAAAGCTAAGACTAAAACAAGAACTACATTTCTGAATCAAATAAGACTTTTGATCTTAAGTACAAGTTTTAGGAAGTCTAACTTATGTGTACTGACTTAACCATCACTTAAGAAAAAAAAAAGAGCAGAGGGGCAGGCAAGGGAAAAAATATTCCTCTAAAATTTTTGCAACTATGCAAGGAAAACATAGCAAATGCAGACATTAAAAAAAAAAAACAAACAAAAAAAAAAAAAAAAAAACAACGAAAAACCCACCCAAACACAAAACTCAAAACCAAAATTCTTTCCATTAGTTAAGTGGCATCGGGCACTCTAACTTAGTCTTATTTTCTACACCTGACATTGCTGGAAAATTACCTTCCACAGAGAAAAAAAACCAAGTATTTTTCCCTACAGCAGCTGTAGGCAACTGTCACCATTAACTTCTCCCAAAACCAAAATAAACTATTACATTTAATAACAACATAACTGAAAAGTTCACATTTATAAAATGAAAAAGATCTTCTGGAAAACTAGGTAACGAAACAAGCTGAAGTCAACTTTTAAGACAAGCAAAAAATGTAAAGACTTCATAAACACAGCAAGGTGTTTGTAATTTGTGTTAACTAGGTCAAGAGTCACACACACTAGCTCTTGCATCATAAGACATATGGTTTAAATCAAAACCATTGAGTTTGATAGTCTCAAGTGAGTATATGACCTTCATTTACAAAGGTGCTATGGAGGTTAGCGGTATGTTTTCTTATGAATCCCAAAGATACAGGGTAATGCTACTGCATATGAAGCCCAGGAAAGCTCTAAGAACAGAAAGGAATAAAGAAGGTTTCCACTCTGACATTTAACTACAATAATTGTTCCCTGAGGCAGAAATACTTTGTATTTTAATTGGAAATGTTCCCCTAGTACTTTTTTTTCCAAGCAAGAAAGGAAGCTAATCCCTTTCCCAGAACTTGGTTTTCTTTCTGTGGCGATTTCCATCATCTTCCTTTCTGTTGTTTTCAGCTTGAGGAAAAAATCAGCTCCCGACATCTCAAAGAATTTCTTCTGCCACATGCCACACAGACTACAGCAGAGCCCCCAGAAAGGACTTTAATAATGTTCAGCGGGAAGAGGGGACATGATGCAGTAATACAGCATAATCTCCATGGCTTCAATGGAGTTTCACACAAGCCAGGGGTTTTAAGAACAATATTAAACAGAAGAAAAACTGCCAATATGTAAATGCAAAAATGGCACCATGAAAGACTTACTGTGCAAAAGGAATCAGTAGGTCAAAGTCTCAAAGCTAGCTAGAGCATCCAGGTCCAGCAAAAGGAATACAAACCCACAAATATAATCACTTCATAAAGATCAAGGAATGAAATGGAGCAAGCTACATCTGTATTTCTCCATTAGCTACATCTCAAGCAGGCATTTCAGCCCCCAGATGTGGAAGCAACACAAGTTGGATTAGATTCCTGTAACTCTACTCAGTTGCAAGAGCGAGTCAAGTAATTCTCACGGAGTTTACCACGCCAGACTGGCACACTGACAGTTCTCCCAGGGGATTCTGCTATTTTAAACAGGAAGAGGGACATGTTGCAATGGCAATATTCCATTATGTAAAGAGACCCAAAGCTAGACTGAAGGAAAAACAGAGGAACTAGAATCCTGTCCTCAGGTACAATGAAGATTACACATTTCATTTTTTCATAGTTCTAACCTTACCTCTTTGTGTTTCTTTTCTTCATAATTTGTAAAGGTTTTCAACCCTAACTGTTAGATTCTACTACCTACTAGAAATACAGAAAACTCATTTAACATGTATTGCACATAGGCATCTTACATTAACTTTTAAATCCCATTTACCTGTAGTTATCATCTTCTGAATCTGAAGCAGACACTTCACTGCTACCATTACTTTCCTCTGTTATACCAACAGCACTGAGTTCTGCTATGATTTTCTTTACATCCGTATCAAACACTTTCTCATAAAGCAACTCATACAGCAGAGCTGGGAAAGAGAAGAAAGTGGAAGGGCAAAATCAATTACAAGGTAAATGAGATTTTGTATCACATTTACGGATGCATTTCAAATTACTTCAATCAAAGCAAGCAAGCATTTTGATGTGTTATACTAAACAGTGAGGGCATTAGAAGCAAAACCAGCTGCAGCTACCATGGCTTAATGGGTATGCACGAAACTACTAGAAGTCAGGTCTCTTGACAGACAAACTTGGCCTTAGCCTTGTAACTGTACATAGGCAGAGATTTCATGAAGAATTAGAATCCTTGTAGGGATTGCCACAGTGACCTATCAAACCTGATTAGGGCCTTTGGGCATTTCTGCAATCTAGTAAAGAAAACAATAATCCAAGAAGACGGTTTGCATGCATGGATAATTTTAACATAAACAATTAGTTTGCTAACATAGTCTGAAATACAAAATTAAAACCAGAATGCTGACCGAAGACAATGCAACAGACTATAAATTAGTACACCAACATTTTCTGTTTACATTAGACCACCCAGATTCAAAGAGGCAGATTATATGCCAAGAGGAGATTTATCTGCTTTGTCAAGAAGGAGGACACAATAAGAGTTCATGTTCTCGCAAAATCCTACAGTCATTAACAACCCAAATGGAAAACTAAGCTGCTAGAGAATGACTGTAATAAACTTTCATACAGAGCCTTTTCCTGAAACCCGATGTGATTATTTTAAGGTTTTTGGTAAAAATACGTGCTTTTAAGTAACCAACATAGTACTTACACTGACACAGAGCAGCCTTTTCTGAATACTCTATGGGATACACAATATCATAGTGGTTTCCATTTGAGAAGCACAGCAATACCTATTAAAAAAACCACACAGATATTTTAGGTTTTGCATCTCACTTGCTTTTTCATATGAGCCACCTTTTAAATTCAGTTTAATGTACCAATGTGCTTTGTTATCTCTCAGGATCTCAAAGTATCAAGAAAACAATCAAAATGTTTAGTGGATATCCTTTAAACCAGGAAGAATTTGACCAAAAGTCAGGAGGAATTTAACACAAGAGGTAGCTATGTGAGTTAGTACTTGTAAATTTATTTTTACAGAATTTTAGATTACTAGGAAGATATACCACACCCCAAATATGGGCCATCTATTTAGAAAGAAGTGCTGCATGTATTAACAGAACAGCTGCCTTAAATATGTACAAAAGAAATTGTTAAAATTGAATTCTCAGAACATTTTATTGTGTGGAATAATAAAACTCACATAAAAATACTTGCTGTTTATAAGTCTTAACTCAGCCTTTCACAACAGCCATGATTTCTTTTTTTTACCTTATCAGAAAAGCCATTTTCAGTCACATGTGAAGGAGAAGCATTTGGTTCCCGATATATTATGAAATCTTTCCTGAGAAAAAAGAAGCAGTTAAGAATTCATTTAAAAATTAATATGAATAAAAACTTGGAATATTCAAGTCAAGTTCAAAGAACATACATAACCACAGAAAACACCTAGTGCAAAAGAATACTGAAGAAGATGAGTACGATTATCACTGGTCAAAAAAAGGCTTACTTTTATGAAAGAATACACTAGGATAAGATGTGCTGGCACAACATGCACAGAGCCAATGACAAGTAAAACAAATTTCCAGACACCACTTTCTGGAGCTGTATCTAGAAAGATGATGGTTCCCCAGTCCTGGAGAAATTCATTACACTTTGCCATTTGGAAACCGAGCAGAACAAAAAGGAGGTTGGTTTTATGAACAGAGACAGGAAACGGTGATAAGTTTCCAGAAGGTAAGCAATGGCTTATCCTAAAACCATGCTGGCCGATTGATTACATACGCACGAGAACCTTTTTGGGCACGGAGGCCAACTACTAGAACAGCCCATGTCTGTGCTCAGAAACTCTTCTTGCCTCCCAAACCAAGTTCTCGTGCTCAGAAGGGTCCACACAACACTTCTGCTCCCAAAGGGTAGCCCAGCTGCCACAGCATGCGAAGGAACATGCCAAAAGCCCAACAGACCGTCAGCAGGCATTGCCTGAGCATCAGATATTGTAACCAAGTCTCCAGCACCTCTGAAAATCATGCCCTCCACATGCCCCAGTTTTTTCATGTGTAGCGAGAAGAATCTTCTCCTGCAGTTTAAAATTGATAATACACTGGGGGGGAGG
>JAVJGG010000007.1:21701733-21714279 GCA_035590195.1 Aviceda cuculoides
CATTTGGAGGGCTCAGTTTCCCTCTCTCTTTGGATAAAGACTCTATGAAGTGTGGATTCTAACACCATGGCATGTTTGCTAGACTTGAATCGCTGGATTTAAGGTGGCAAAGAAACCCCTCTGTTGTCTCTTCAACTGACAGAATGGGAACAAACTTTTAGGGAAGCTTGGACCAAACCAGCAGATAGTGTGCCGCTGCAGTGTTGGCAGACAGACACTCATCATCAAGGGTATCAGTCTAGTGTAGTTTTTCAAAACAAGTTTAGAAAATTTTTATCACTGCAAACTAAGTTTGGATACCTCATTACATTTAAGAGGATTAAAAATACAATAAATGAAGAGTTGAACTACTACGGTTAAGCAAATTTAAAATTTACATTCCACACTTAGATTTCTTTTTTTAGCTTGTTAGATTAAAAAGTTGAACTGGATATGTTAAGTGACAAATACAGGAAAACCCAAAACTGATACTGACATGACACGCTATTTGATTTTTTTATTTTCTAAAAAACTGAAAGACTATCAGTCTTCGCTACTTGTTTTTCTGCTATAATCAATCTCTGTCATGGTCTTAAATTTAATTATTTTCTCTCTCTTTTATCCATAATTCTCCCTTTGAATTCTTTGCTCAGAAACCTGTCACTTCCTTAAACTTCTTCCTTGCTCACACAAGCAGAAGTTTTTAGTCTTGCAAAATGTTTAAGTATATTCACAGGTGCAGTTTTTGTATTAAAAAAACCTCAGAAAAAGCAATTCTGAAAGGAAAAGAATGTCATAGCTCAGAGGCCCACCCACTTCAGGGAGGCAAGGAAAATTTTCTAGATAACCAAATTATACTTGTGACAGATCTGAGGAGTGAAAGTGAAAACAAACCGATTCATACTACACTTCTAGTCTACACTTGAAAAGTCTGAAACCCTCACTTCTCCACTTGGCACAGAACAGGAAATTCAAATTTCTGCTTTCCTTCAGTCTGCCAGCATGCAGGAAGGGAAGCAACTCTTTGCCCCTACCTCCACCACCATTCCTACTTTGCCAGAGCCTCTAAATTGCCTTTTTAATAGCAGCCAGTCTTCCCAAAACAAGTATGGCAATAACAATTCTTGCGTGTTCAACTCTGCAGTGAAATACTGCATATAGTTGCAACTATGCCACAAGCCTCCTCACGCTTCCAATGGAAATTAAAAAAATACTATTATCAACCAGGATCTGTCTCTCTATTCATTTATCAGCCATGGTCCTGGATACCAATGTATCATGACTTCAAAATAAACTGTTTCTATTTCATGAGAATACATTTCTCATGGCCAGAAATACAACAAACAGAAGATCACGACCAACCAGTACCGACATAATCAAGCATGCAACTTTGCTGACTTAAACTGAGTTATGTCCTTCTACACCCTGGCTCAATCTAACCATCAGACCTTTCCTCCAAGCCTCCTGAGCCAAACTTTACTCTGACTTTCAGTTCAGTCCTCTTCCACCCATGCAGCACATGCAACTCTGAACTGTCCCAGTAACCACATAAAATGCAAAGATAGTATTTCATTCAATTTCCCGCACTTAGCACTCATTTAAGTACCTGAAAGCAATATTTAATTAGTTTCTCTTCTCTTACCAAATGTCTCATCAAGAGTCAAAGGACAAAGTCATTAATTTACAGTAAGCATTTTGAAATACTGAATTTAACCAGTTTACAAAGAGCAGAAAGATAAGATGCTGTACATTGCTCATTCCCTTGCACAGTAATTAGAAAGCAATTATAAATATTCAGAATATTGTTTCATACTATTTTCTGAAGAAAGATTAATATGTAGAATTACATTTAATAAAAACACATCAGCAAAAGCGTTCATCACCAAGAGGAGTGTTTATCTATGCACAAATACTGAAACATTTCTTAAGCATAGGTCAAGCTATGGCCCTCAACAAACTCGTACTATTTCATCTATACTGATACAATGGAAAAGGTAAAATTTATACCAAAAAGAGAATAAGCTACAGCAGTACACCAGGTAAGTCTTATACCAGTGCATATAACCTCCCACCAGGGAAGACGTGAGAACAGCCTTCTAGCATACAGCCTACAATACCTATACCACTAAGCTTACATCAGAGCATTTGTACAGAGGTAATAAAGAATGGGTACAGGCCACAGCTTAGCAATAGAGTTAATATGAAAGCCTTGGCAAGAAGTAGGAAGAAAAGCAATTTTAACAGAAAAATTAAGATATGAAAAGTAACAAAATACAAACGGTATGACTACCCACAGTTAGTTGTGCAGGTGAGATGCATGACATTACTGCAAACCTCTATTCAAATCCCAGATTAAACGTCATTTTCAAAGCTCACTTTTCTATTTTTATTTAATACCTTGACAGCTGCAATTTTCAAAGCATTTTTGTAATTTTCTGGAGAACTACAGTATAACATACAATTCCATCTTTGCTATTCCAACTAATTCACTAACAAAACAACTGAACTAATCTCAATAAAACATATTTAAAGGTTTTCTTACTTGTACATAAGAGAAAGGGCACTTATTTCTACTTGTCCAACCCATTCCTGTATCGGAAAAAACAAAAGACAATTAAGTTCAAACACACGATCATTATATTTCCTCACGTGTAGATCGAGAGAAGCAAGAAATCATTGTCAAAAATAAATATATTAACACTGACTCTGGAGTTTAGCAGACACACTTTGATTGTATTTGAAGGCTTTTTTGAAATAACAGTAATTATTCCAGTAAGGTGGTTAAGGGGTACAAGCTAGAGGGATTTTTTCCCAAACTAGTTTTCATACAGATCCATTTCTGAGAGAACTAAAACCAATCACATAAATGCAGATCTATCATTAAAAGACTATGATTTTGAGAGGTGATACAGTGGTGGGTTTTTTTTTCTTTTGTTAAATTTAAACCAGCAGTCTAGCTTTTCAAAAGTGATTTTTTTTTTAAAAAGTAAGTGTCTGATTTACCAAGTGCTTTTAAAAATGTTACTCTCTACCTTCAAAACTTTCTGGCTTTGTGGGCCTTTAGCTATAGGTGAACTGGAAAAAGAATCTTGAGGCTTAACTCTCATGACTAAAACACACATAACTTCCATACAATTATCTTGACACGGTCTTGTGAAGCGCTCCAACACAAAGTAGACAGACCACTTACAATCATCCAAAATAAACTTGTGACAGTTAGCTGCATTTCTCATGCAAGCAGCTGTATATCAATACCTGAAGAAAGACCAAAAATCTGCCCTTTAAAGCTGTTCAACAGTGAAATGTCAGCAACACCGTAACCCAGACTCAAACCATAGAAAAGTACAAGTTGTTGCTTCCATTACCAGCCTAACTGCTGTAACTGTGCTCCAGTACAATGTGACTAGACCTTTCTTAGGCGGTTTTTGGTGGTGGCGGTGGTTTGTGATTTGTTTTGGGTTGGGGTTTTGGGGGTTTTTGTTTGTTTGGGTTTTTTTAACTTTTTTTTTTTTTCTTTTCTAAATTCTTACTACATTAAAAACAGCTCTTAAATTTGGTGCAGGAACTTGTAGCAGTCAATTTTTTTTAATCATTTTTTAAATTCTCATGACAATTTTAAAATCTAGAATAACATAATATTAATTTCTCTGATCATGTAAAAAAGCTACTGTATTATTTTTCAGAACTATTTTTTTGAAACATTAGCAGACACATGAAAAAGAAATTTTCTCTACACACATCGCTGTGCTGTAAACCATTTACATTGGCATAGTTCGGTGCAGCATAAGTTCTACTGGAAAACGGCATGATTTACCATTTAGCATAGCCTATAACCTCAGGATTTGACTAACAAAGCTTTGCAATTAAAGATCCTGGAATAAACAAAGCAAGACAGAAGCAGAATAGGCTAACACTCATGTTGTTCCCCCTTCTACCATTCATTTTGGAAACTGAAATAAAGAACCATCTGGTTAGCCATTCTAACTAGGGATGCTGTAGGCATGGCAGGGGAAAAAAAAAAAATCGTGCTTTAATTTCTAGAAGAGGAAAATTTAATAAGGTTTATGTACAAACACAAAAAATTAACAGATTTTGCAATATTGCAGTAGATAGTCTTATTCCCCTCCACTCAGCTTACACAAATTTTTAACTCCCTAACAAAAATACTAAAATTAAATGGGGAGGGGCATAATAATTCTACTTCAAATCAGTATCTTCCCAAGAGCCTGTGGCTACTATTCATAACATGCCTTACATCAGTAACTGTCTTTTCCTCACCTAAATTTTTAGGCCTTTATTAAAGGCTGTCTTCAAGAAAACAATGCCCACGCTATGCTTGTTGGCATTTGCAGAGGCTAGAAATGTTAGGATACAATTTTGAGGAATAACAGTTTTAAATCAAGAAACAAAAAAAAACTCTCCAAATCATTTTCAATAGAGAGTACATGCATAAAAGGATGTATCTTCACATAATTCTAAGACCTCTTAAGCTCAAAAACATTTGTGAGGGAAAAAAAAAAAAAACCAATCACCCATCAACAAAAGTAGTGCTTTCTATTACAAATCAAGTTTAACATACCTGTGGATTTTCCAAACATTTTAAATACTCTTCAAATGGCCCCTCTATGAACTGTATTTAAAAAAAAAAAAAAAAAAAAAGGTAACAATTACTTATTTTCATTACTGTAGTATACGGAATCCCCAGCCTATGACCCACTGTAGCAATGGGAACATACCATTGGAAATTTAAGACTATACTGCCCTCAAAGAGCTTACAATCTAAGTAGAAAGTGATGTAGAGATGAGGGAATAAATGGTCAAACATATAGGAGTGCATTCCAGAAAATAACCACATAAACAGCTTTTGGAGTCATCACACAACCCAAAAACAAACAAACAAACAAAACAAAACCAAAAAAAAAAAACCAGCAGCCAAACAGGAAATCTGAAAGAAAGCCAAGATGATGTCAAGTAGATGTTTACGGGCAATTTATCCCAGGTGTGCACAGCATCACTTGAAAGCATGGGTGGGCTTATTCAAGTATCCCTTTAAATGAGCAGCAGTGGACAAACAGAAATGGGAGTCACATTTCTGTAGCACCCAAGAAGCAGTAAGATATAGTATAGGCAAATCACAGAGCACTTTTTCCTCTTTTCTGTATCACTTCAAACAAATTGCTTTTACTTTCAGTGAAAGGGTACAAACAATCAGGCTACACTAAGTGCCAGGTTAAGAAAGTAATCCTTCAGCTGCACTCCTTAACACACATGAAGAGGCCAAATTTACATTTATCAAGGCCAGAGAAGGATGCTGCAGCAATTGAGACATGTTAATTTCAAAGTGTTTCAGCCGTGCTGGCCAACAGAGAGGCTGTATTTAAAAAATGCTATTTAGACATAATCTGCTTGATTTAGTTAAGATCCACAGAGGTCCAAACAAAGAATTAACTCCCCTTATGAACTTAAGCTACATGGCCTCTTTACCCACAGCGATTAAGAAACAAGGTATAAAGGAAAATCGAGTAGAGTAGTGAGATTAAAAGTTCTGCTTTAGTCATTTTGAACCTGGCTGGACAGTGTTGTTCATGAGAAGAATCAAAAAGTCTGGCCAAAATTTTTAATTTAGACAGAAGGAACCAGGTAAGAAGTTAAAAGGTGGATCAGTAAAACATGATCATAGATAGCAGTTGTTTTGTGTGTCAAAATTAAATGAGCTAAAGATAACGCACAGAGGAAAAAAGGAAAGGCATCAGAAAGTTCTCACAGGAAACTGAAGAGTTGAAAAAGAGGAGGAAAGACTGAAGCAAAGATAGCACTTCAAGAAAGGATGAGGATGAAAATTAAGATGGTGGTTACACACAGTCACCTGAAACTTTGGTTACAGCGGTATCAATGGAACGAGAGACTGAAATCCAAGCTGAAATGGTTACAATAGACAGAGAGATAAGGAACTTCAACGAGTACCACCAGTACACGTCAACAGAGCGTAACTACTAAGGCGGACGATGAGCAAAGAGCTGAACTAAGAGGCTAGGGAAAAAGGCATTTGTTGTTTCTGCTGTTTTCAGGTTTTTTAAGACAGGTAAGTTAACAATGCTATATTCCAGATGGAGAACAAAGATTAGTAAGAGATATGGGGAGCAAAGGAGATCAGCAGAGCTGAAGTGAGGTACCTGAGGAAGCAGGAACACTAGGAAATGAGAATAGATATGAAACACCTCAACATTGTACATGAAACACCTATTCTGAAAAATGGCAAAAAACTTTTTAAAAAAGAGACTTTTCAGAAGGACCAGCAAAAAAGGGGAAGGGAAAAAAAAAAAAAAAAAAACAACCCAACAGTGAAACTGTAGGAGAGACACCAAGATAGTAAAACCTGCCAGCATTGACAAAGAAGTTACCCGGCTGAGAAGATGCCAGAACCGGGGATGGGAAACGACACACATCTAGAGTCAAGAAGTGTCACAGTATTTCCAAAAACTACACAATGCAACAAGAAAACAGAAGTAGAGAAGCAGATATTGGAGTGAGTGGGGTAGTTCTGGAAAGAAAGGGATTAAAAAGTCAGCAGTGAAAAAAACAAAATAAAAAAGAAGGGAGAGAGATCTAAGAGTTGATAAGTCCTCAGAGGGACTGGAAACAAACAAACAGTCCTGGCAAAGGGAAATAGTCAAGTCAGAGCTGCATTCTCCCACAGAGATTCACCGTATTTTATGTCATTCATTCTTGACAACTGCTACATTAAAAGCGATCAGCAACATTTGAGCATAAGGCACTTTGTCAGAAATTATAGCAAATACACACACTTATTCCTGTTTTCCTTCTCTTCCCTATGCCAACATGCATCTAAAACAGCCTTTTTATTTTGGGTCCAGGTAAATTTAGAACAGAAAGAGAGCTGAGTAATAATCCTCTAGTAAACAAATGCTTACACATACTCCCGTTTTGGCTATCCTGGAAATTAGTTAAATAGTACATACACAAACAGAAGCACCATTATTTATTATTGTTCTTTTAAAAGGAATAAAAAAAAAGGATTTTATAATATTAACAATGAAAACATTGGCCAAATAGAGATCAATATCAAAATATTTTATGTCTATGGTTGATGGAGAACTTTGTTACAGATGTTTACAAAAAAAAAAAAAAAAAAAAAGCAGAGCAGCAATGCACAAGAAATTGTAGACCCTGAAACAAATTTCACTAATCTCATCAGTCAAATCCCTATATACTGTAAAAGCAATTAAATAGCACAGTAAGAACATTTTACGACCTTCACTAAAATAGGCATTACACTAAAATAAAATCCAGATTTTTGAGATTTTGGTAGCTTCCGCTACAGACTATTAAAGTTTAAGAAAGTTTGTTTTGTTTTTTAATGAGCGTTAAAAACCCTTCCCACTCCACTATCCCTCCAGTCCAAGCATATATAGGTCTTTCTCCAGGCTTATGAAAATGAGTTATTACCACACATGTGACAATTAATTTAAAGAGCACTCAATTTAAAAAGCATCAACTAGTACATAGCTATGCTGAATACTGTCACAAACAGCAGCATATACCTTAGAAAAGTGGAAGGAATAAAGTAACATTTTTTCAAATGCTCACAAAGAAAACAAAAATACTTACTGCTTCAAATTTCTCCCTATGTTTCCGAAGATAGTCTACACAAGCCATCCTAACATCGATATGCCGAGACTGAGAGTGTAACACCTACGAAGGGAGAAAGAGAAGAAAGTGACACTGGTTCTGAGGAGTTTTGATGATGGATCAGAAATAATTAATGACTGTTGTCTAAATACAGGGTTGGAAATACTCTAGTACTATTTTTAGGAGTATTTAAAATGCATATTCATCCAGTAACAATATCTTTATGCAGGTGAAACCCCAATTACTTAACAAAAAATTAAGTTAACTGGAGAATTCACAGATTTACTAAATTCAAACATTCAATTTTATAGGGATTTATTGAGCGAAACTAATAGCACTTGTCGTCACTCTTTAACTGACTCCTTTGTAAAGGACTTCAATTAATAGAAGTAGTAAGGTACTGCAGGAGTGGGTGAGGAAATCAACTGCCAACACGTACTCGTTCAAATGAAATCCAACGAAATGTAAGAGAGTGCATGTTTACTTTCTCTTGACTTTTGGAGGTGTAGGTCTGTTGCACAAATACTGATTTGTAGGCCAGGAATTCAGATCCCAGTATGACACCTGCATTCTACCTCCTGTTCAAATCTCTACTGGAAAAATACTACTTTTACCATAGGTTCAGAGTTATCTCTAATGTGACTTTGTCTGCATCCTCACTACTAGGGATGTTCTAGTCATTTTAAGTTGCAGCCTCTCTTAGAAATCTTACACACTAGCCTCCACTTAGAACACTTCCAAATTCAGAGCAGTTCAGTTTTTCTGCATGAAGAATACGGAGAATAGGCCAAATTTGTGGATAAACACCTACTAACTCTGAATTAAAGACCTTCCCTTCAATAAAATAAGAACTGTATGTTAAAAATTTAATTAATAGTTGGAAAAAAGTTCCATATACACTAGAGTGTGGGAGAAACCGTCTATATATATTAATTTAAAAAAATCAGAATATCAACATATATTCATTGATCATTCCCTTGAAACAAAAAACCCCACTCACATCAGCTCAACAGTGTTTGCTTGCCTGAACTCACAAAGTCAGTGGGGAAAGTAATTTTTAAAAAAAAAAAAGTTAACTGTGTATAATTAGCACAGGAATCTGGGCTCCCACAATCAGAAGCACCAGAGCTCCCACTGCTGTTTGTTTGTATTTAAGACAAGATGACGCTGTCACTTTTTTCCTTTATCAGTAACACTGAATTGGGGGGAGGGGAATTCAACAGGAAGAACTGAAAATAAATTGCTCACTTTCTCTAATTTTATAGTAAACTGATTAACAAAACTAAGAAGGCGGCAGCTTCTCAGCTCTTGCCACTAAATTCTGTTTGCTAAACAGTCTCATACAAAGCAGTTGTACCCAAACGTCGAAATCTTACGCTGAAAAAAAGCTTTAGGGAGGCAGCGGAAGGTCAAAACAGGTAACAATTTCTTGATGACAGAAGGCGGCCTTACACACAGAACTTCTCTCGCCTCACAAGACGGAAACAATTTTTCTCCCCGGCACACGACTGCGTAACCTTAACCTACGCTTGTCTGCACGTTAACGCTAATTATCATCCACTGATGAGATCCACTTCCCACGCTTTCCTGAGAAGCAGCTTTGTTTAGGGAAGCAGTTACCTGCTCGGCCACAGCCCTGAAAAGACAAGATCCATCCTTGGCAACTCTCTTTCTGTACAAGCCCTGAGATCGCAAGTAGCAGTCCATAGAGGCGTCCCCAGGGGCGTCCATGCCGCTGCCTCGATGACTCTGCTCCCCGCCGTCGGGTCTGCACGTCGCCTCCATGTTCAGCGCTGGACGCCGTGGAGCACCGCCGCACCTCTCCTAGCCCCACATGGCAAGCTGAGCCCCCCCAGCAGCTCTCGGCCCGGGTAAAGCAAAGGGCGGCTGGCGGGGGAGGAGCCCCGAGGCGACGGCGACGGCCCCGGCCCGGCGGCACACCGCAGCCACCGGTCCCGCCTCCTCCCGCCGCCGGCCGCGGTGCCAAGAGCGGGCTGAGGACGCGCAGGTCTGCTGCGGCTGGTCCAGGACGCCGGGGAGGCGGCCAGGCCCTCCGAGATGGTGCCCAGCGCTATCGCTGCCTTGCCATCCTCTTCCTCCCGGCGCCTTTGCCCCCGGGCCAGCCCGAGAAGCCGCCACTCGCCACGGCCTGCAGGGCCTTCACGAGGACCTGCCGGGTCCTCCCGCCACAGGGGCCGAGGCTTCTCCTCCCTGGGGACAGCCTGCTGCGCTCTCACCCTAAGTTACAACATTTCAGTCAGCTGCTACAGTATTGAACCCAGAAACTTGGGCTTGTCAGGAGCGTGGTATCTTCTGGAGACATGTAGATTTTATCTTGAAGACATCTGTGATAGCTGGCTCCCGTGGCTGATGACCTTACAGCATCTAAAAATACCAATCCTCTGGGCAGTCCAGCAGTTTAGCCTATAAGTGATATGCCTCTTCTCTTTTGGCTTTGCCTTCTGTTTCATTAGTTGAGAAAGAAGGCAAGAACCTTTCCCAAGGCAGGGGCAAGTGCCTTTCTTCAGCCTTGTCCTAATGTGCTGGTGTAGAGCCGTTGTTCTGCCCTCCCCCTCAGCTAAGGAAAGAAATACTAACTTGGAGTGCAGTTGAAGTGTTCCTTCTAAATGCATAATGGTAAAACTGGGCATTGTTAAATGTCCACAGGTCATCTGTGGGTAAGCCTTGGTGTAATCTGATCCTCAGCCCTATCCAGGCCTTATTGGTCAAAGAATATGGGCAGAAGTTTTGCTTTGAGGGTTTTATGTCTGAAGGAATGCCTTAGTCAAACAAAATTCTGTGTTTCTGAGCTTCTCCCTCCCGAGTGCCAACTATATGTAGTCTCACCCAGCTCTTTGGGGAAAGGTGTGTGCTGGGTGAGATTTCTTCTTCATACCAGTCAAAAAAAAAAAAAAAAAGAAAATTCTGCTTCAGAAATTGCATCTGAACACAAGCGTAACGAGAATTGCTCATCTCACAGTGGGAATAAGCCCGTACAGTTACAAGAAATTTGGTCTTGAGAAAAGCAGTTTGAATATTTTATTTATTCCTCTCATTTCCCTTTATGTCTCATCCTTGATTACACATCTAAAAAGAATTTCCCTCATCTTTTTTAAGAGAGGTTGTGTTGTCTCTCTCCAACTAGTTTCATATTGCACTAACCTGTGGTAATGAAAAGCGATGCTTTCTCAGTGCTCAGTGGTAGGTGAAAGAATGATATCCATCCGATGATCCTAGTAAGAATTCAATTGTGTTACTATACGATGCTTGGGGAGATACCGAACAATACGCACCTGAAATCTTAAAATTCCCCCTTTCTCGCTGAAGGGGGGAGGTCTTTCTCTCAGAGGAACGTGGTTCAGAAGTAGCCCCCGCAGGATAGCCGAGACAGTGAGGTTCCCGGAGTGTATTTGTAAGGAGACATCTCCCATCCCTGGTACCCTCGGAGCCTGGCATATTGTGATATGCTCCAGTCACAGACCTGGGAATACAAAGTGTGAGAAGACACTTGCCAATTTTATTTCCCTGAATCCAGCAGCCCTTTATAATGGCAGAAGAATGTCTGCATTTCCACATCAGTTTAATAGTTTGCCTGTAGATCACATCCCTTTCTATCACAAAGAAATAATTTTATCCTGCTGCGTAATTAATACACATGTACAGTGTGGCAAACATTTTCCTGTAGACTGCCTATTTTGCCTGTAAATTACAGGAAATCCTATACAATACACCTGGGAGCCCTGAAGCTTGAAATTAGAATACAAACTGTCCCCACCTCCTCTTGCTTGGCCAGCTTACCAGTCAAATTTCAAAACTCTTCTTTGTTTGGATGTATAATAAATTCTGATAGTGATGAACTCACTTCTATTCAGCTTAAAATTAATACAGATTTTAATTCCAAATTCAAACCAGTTTATGGCTCACAGAATTACTACAAAGGGATGAAACTGCATGGAGGTTTCCAGTTGTGGATTTTGTTCTGACACACATGCAACATACAAATTTGTAATAAAATCCCTACAGTTTAAGGTATATTGGCAGTAAAAGTGATGGCCAAGCCTTAGTTCTGTGTGATGTCACATCGATATGAGCCCTGAGATAGTATTAAAATAGCAACAGCTGTTACTTGTTGTAGACACATAGACTTTTTAAAGGGAGGCTCCATATTTTCCCTTCCTCACTGCTACTCTGTGAATCTCAGTGACAAAAGATCCCACCGGGAAAACGGTAGTGCCGACTGCCAGAGCGTAGTGACCACCAGTCCTTATGAGTTTGGTGCAGACTAATTACAGTGCATTACCTTCATTTCATGTATTTTTCGTATGTGTGGACAGAGGTTTTTCCGCTAGCATGGGTGGCAGAAAATATCTCCAGCCTCTCGATGGTTTGTGACCTCCATGCTGCAAAATGTGCAGCTTTATCTCTGCTGTTGAATAAATATTCCAGTTCAGGAAGGGTACAGGAGTTTGGGGAAAAGATAGCTTGTAGCTCTCCAGTACTCTGTGGGCTGCTGATGGCTGTGGTAAAAGCTGCTTCCCCAGAGTGCTCTGCCAGACTTAATCACATCCTTACAGGTGAGAGAGGTAATTCAGTCTCTTTGAAGCTCTCTCCTGGCTCTGGCTCCTTCTCTCTTAAACTGGGAATGGCAACTGCATCTGTTCATTAGCAAGCATCAGCGACTAGCAAATTTCCATCACTAAGAAGATCTGTTAAAAGCAGAAGCAGACCAAATCCCACTTTCTGTTTCAGCAAGGTAAACCTAGTCGAAACCAAGGCTCACACTGTATAGCTGTTGAGGTGCCTTGAAGTTTGAAGATGCAGTTCAAAAACATGTTCTCCTGAAAGCATAGTAAGAGTAGGTTTGTGTCTTGGTTTGAAAGACAGGTGTCTGCCAAGGAAGGCAGGAGCCCCCCCCCC
>JAVJGG010000007.1:21726743-21737085 GCA_035590195.1 Aviceda cuculoides
TTGTGAAAAGAATCTGTTATTAGACTGATATAGTGGTAAAAAATGACTATACTTTAAGGCACAGGTGTGATCTGAGGAAAGGTTTGTTTGTTCAGTACCTTATCTGTATTGTGACTGTGTCATCTGGTTTAATAATAAAAAACCAAACCTTGACTTTTATTTTCCATTTGCCTGTCCAATATCCCTGTCCATCCCTGCTTCAATTGTGAAGAAAATTTGTGAAAACAAAGGAGGTCAAAATATGGAGAAAGTTGAATAGAAAAGGAATGCTAAAAGGGGTTTTTTACGTATTCATGGGGGGGCGGTGTTTGCTTTTGTGGGGGGGAGATGGCTTCTGATGGCAAAAAATTACTAAAAAACAAATCAGTAAATGCTATGTTATAAATAAATTGTGCATATAAATTAAGACAAAAATTGTTAACTGAAGATACACAACTTATTATTTTAAGGTTTAACTTGTATCTTTGTATCTTTTTAAAAATACATTTTTATTTTGCATATCAACTTTATAAACAACATATGTGCGTCTTTCAGTTCTGTGGCTTACAATGTAATATTACCTACTGATGCAAAGGTATCTTGCCCACATTAAATCCCAATGTCATATTTCTTTTAATGTAAATACAAACTATTTTATGTAAATACCTCTCTAAATAAAAATATTTCCTGATTTGCCAATAAGGTGAAGCTAAAGATATATACACTTAGCTAAAGAATAACCTGAACCAAATTCTAAAAGTTAAAAATACTTCCAATCTGGGAGAAATCAATGTTTGAATACTAAGGTTTTACACATCTTTAAAGTGGATTGACATAGCTGTTGCATAATCAGGATATTGCTGCATAATCATATTCCAGGATAACAGTTCTTGTGTGGATAGGCTCTTCCAGAATAAAAAATGGGTTTATTCCAAAATAATCGATCTTTTTAGAAAGTAGAATTACTCTTCCATGATTGGATTATTGTATGCTGAAATAAAATACTCACCTGAGGAGAGTTGGTTCAACCAAATAACCACTGTGTAACAAATATTTTTGTTAGTTTCTCTGTGATAGCTAGGGTAAGAGGTTGGCATCCTGAGGTTTTCAAGCAAGAGGAAATTAGGCTTTGACTGAAACAACTACCTAGCTCATTGTATCGCTCCTAACTCATCAAGACCTATAGTATAAAATTTCAGAAGAAAAATATTTGGGAGATCTTGCTCTAATACAAAATGTTATGTTTCAGGGGGAGATTGCTTGATTTCTTGTTAAGTAACATGCAGTTCTCTTCAACATTGTCGTACATACTCTGGCAACAAACTCAGCTCATGTTTGTTTGACATTGTTCACCTCTGCTCTGAGTTTAGGCCACTGGAATTCTTAACATTTCCACCGGCGTTTCTATCCTTGTTATGAATTCAGAGCTCTTCCTGTTGTGATAGCAGATCATCGTCTCATCCAGGTATTAGTCCGATGATCAGGCAGCAGAGTGGTGACTGAGTGAGACAGATAGCATCTTCTCCTACTAGATTAATCACATAATTGTTTGTCAACTTATTCAACTTTCCTCCATCGGCCCTGGAACTAAGAAGGTCTCTATTCTTGCCAAAGAGTATTCCCCTATCTTTGGCTATAATTAAGCTTTTCCAACTTGTGCAGGCTATCTCTGCCTATTATTTTTCTGACATCATACATTTTTCTGTCAGTAATCCAGCAACACACAAATAATTTGTTTTTTATGTCTGTAATTTATGCTCCAGAGCTGAGTAAATTGCTGCACTTCAGACCCAATCCAAAGTCTAATGAAGTCATTGGAAACATTCCAGTTGACTTCACTAGGCTTTACATCAGGCCCATAAGTGGTACTTGCCTGCCACTGAGTCAGAACTTGTAAAAGACAAACAAAGCAGAACATTTTTTTGCCGTTCTTGGCCAGTCATGGTAAGGAACGACAGCAAACAAGAATCAGAATACAGTTTAAATTATAACTATATCAGCTGCTAGTCCTAAATAGTGCTTCATTCAAAGACACAGTTTGGCAATAAAAAAACTGCTTGAGCATCACTGCATTAAAGGATTTGAGAAGAGATTTCTTTTATTTATTTCTGATTTTTTTCTTGTATTTTAGTTGGCTATTTAGTGGATTCTACATCATGCTAACATGAGCAAAGCTTCTGTGATTGCTAAATCTTACTTTTATTTTCAAAATCTCATTTTTACTTGTTATAGGGAGCAAAGTGCTGCATCTAGCACCAAATGTGTGAATCGCTTGATGAAAAAGAAAAATTAAAAAGAGAAGAAAATTAAACAGTATTTATTTTCTCTTCTACATCCAGGTAACACTGTGAGAAAAGGGGACTCATTCTCCTCCTAGTAATGCTAAAAAATGCGTAAACTGTTAAACATTTCTTGAAGGAACTGAACTTGAAATGTTTAAAAGAAAAGAAACACCATGCTATGACTTCTCCCCAGGGGTGCAGCAGCCTTTGTAAGGTAAACAAGCTGTAGCACTGTGCTGTGGGTGCAGGTGGCTAATTAGTGCTCATCACTATCTTTAATCCCAGGGGAGGGGAGAAAACCTTTCAAATCTCTCTATCAAAAATGAAGGTAGTCAAGCTGCAAAGGAAGCCATGACAAGCTGACTGTGTCAAAGCTGTGTGAACAGTTAATTCAATTAGATCTTTAATGCAAATATATTTGGTATACTGTTGCATTTGCATATCCCTCGGCTAGGACTTAAGTCAACATTTTTATTACCTCCATTGAAATTAAATTTGTGAAATATATATAATTTCAGCACCTAGAAGGCAACAGATTAAAGTACCATTCATTTACTAAATGAAAAAAACAAAAGATTAACTGAGTTTTAGGGTGCCAGAGAAGAATCTGGCAGAATCTGAAGAATCTGGCAGAATCTGGCAGAATCTGAAGGTCTGGATTCTCATAATTCTAAACAGGTCATGTAAGATCAGATTCACAGATTTAATTAGGTATCTAATTTCTTTTTTGGCTGCAATGTTATTAAGGATCTAGTCCCTAGCTTTGCAGGTCTTGGTTCTCTAGCTGTTTCTCTCAACAGCATGTCCTCAAAAATAGAAAAAAAGGGGAGGGGAGGAGGAGTGCTTTTAAAGCTGGATCAGCTCTCTGATCTGGTTTATTATTCAGCTCCACAGACAATTGCATTAGAACAAACAGAGCACCAGCACAGGCGTGGAAATGATCAGTGATGAGGAGAGGGGGCTGGAAGCACTTAGCTAGCTTTGTCAGTGTGAGAAGTGTCCTTGGAACCAGAGCGTCTCATTTCCTCAGGCCTCATCTACACTACAAAGTTTTCTAAGAAAAGTTGGCTTGTGTTCCCACACAAGTTTGTAAGCTAGCAAAACATAACCCTTCTTTTGAAAGAAACTGTCTTCCCATACCACACCAGCCCTCAGCCACCAACCAGACTGCTAATGACATAACAGCACAGGCACCTAGAAGCTTCTGCCCCCACTCATAACAAACTTTTTTTAATGAGTAAAATTTCTTATAGGCATAGACACGCTGCCCTGGCAAAGGCACCCAGGTGGGCATGTGCTCTGGTGACACAGCAAGGTCAGTAGATTGTAAGCCAGTACAAGTGCTAGCAACCAGGTCTTCTGCTGCAGAAGAATAATGTCTCTGCTTCCCACACCTGGGAAGCGATGGGACTGGTATTTGCATATCTCACGGAGGTCTTTTAAGAGGTGATAGTAAAGCATTCCGGTACAGGGCTCCGTATGAGCCCTTTGGTTATATGGATAATACCAACTATGAAAACTACCCTTAACTGATTTCTTGATGAGTGGTAAGTTACAGGCTTCATCTTGAAATCTGTTGATTAAGGTAGTACTATTACTATGAAGAAGGATTGAATTCAACATTTATAAACTATGTGGTTTTGTCCGTGTCACAAAAAGTTTTGTTTTATTTAAAAATTGTCAGGGAGAGTTTTAAATTTGTAAGATCTTGTAATGCTTGATGTTTTTCTTATTGGCCCACCTGTAATCAGGAGATTATTTAAAAATACCACTACTCCAGAGAAAAAAATCTCTTTCTAGGTCTTTGGGGGAGGGTGGAAATTTTGCAGTTATGAACCTCCAAAAATTTGTACAACAATAGACAAGAAACCTCGAAGTTAACCAAAAAAATCATGGAAACACTGATTAAAGGCGGAAAGCAGTAATGTTTTAGTAAAATAGATCTCAGTTGTTTAGTTAGAGCAGGAGGGAAAGAGGGAAAAATAATTTTATCAGTTTCACTAGCATCATTTCATACTCCCGTTGTAAGGAAATGAGGATTTTGGTATTTCCAGACCTTCAACTTCTCCACTATATTTTTGTTCTGTTTTTCCATGGAAGTGAGCCCTTTACATTCAGACTGTTAGTGCCAGTCCACTGTAATAATCTTTAAACCTATTGGTCAGCCTATTGATGGAGAAGTAGGGGTGTCAAAGGCATCAGGAGACCCAAATACACTGCCTCCGTGGTGGGAGAAAGCTGCTCGAACTCATCATCTTTTGCCTACAAGAAGCTGTAGTCAGTTGCCTAATCAATGTGGGTACCAGTCAGGCAAACTGCTCGCAGTAATTCCACACCAGCCATAGTACATATTGCCACTTGCTAGTCCAAAATAGACAGAAGACCTAGTAGAGGTCTGGGAAATAGGGAGAGGAGAAGAAAGGAGCGCATAAAAAAAAAAAAAAAAAAAGACAAGTAGTGTTAGTTAAAGTAGGATGTCAGCTTGTAGTAAACCAGACTGCCTTTATTGCACTGCTTACAGAATTGGCTTGGTCCCTGCAAACCATTTTCCGAGACCACTGGTCTGCAAGTGTATCTACATTCATGAAATATAGACTCAGAGCATTGCCATGTTTTAGATCAGGAAAATCTTACATTTAAAGACAACTTAATAACCGTAGTTCTCACACATGGTTCTACAGAAATAGCCAAATTTAAAAAAGAGAAAAAATTTTCTATTCCATTCACATCTGGGAATGATAGGAATGAGAGGAAAATGGAATTTTATATCTCTGAGCAGGTTTCCAGAATTTCATTTAATTGTACTTGGGAGACTTGTCTATTGATGTAGCATTTACACTGCATGGTGACTGATGCTGCACTGCTTGGTAACCGCTCGGGCAGGAAAAGCAATGTACTACAAAAGTAGAAACACATGTAGTAAACCCGCTTGGTGCACACAACAGCAGGAAATCCTTGTGAATGCAACAAGTGCATGAGATAGATACCACGATAAATGTTTTTTTATTATTTCCTTACACAAAATATTTGGATCAGCGGCACTCTCCTATGATTAAGCCAACAACGTGTTTCTTTTCTATTAATACTGACAGTGGCAAGTGGTTATACAAAGAAGTGTAAGCCAATGAAAGCAGCAGAACTGAATGAAAAGTCTGTTCCTGTTCCCCACCTCAATATTCAATCAAATACACTCAATGGAGCAAATGGGTTTATTTTAAAAATTTCATTGTATTAATTGTCTGAAGAATGTCTGCAACACAAATAGGACTACCGTTTACATTTTGATGTCAGCTTGTATTTTTTTTGCTAAATTCAGTTCTTAAAATGCTATGTAAGGTTTGCACATAAGCATTCCAAATCCTCACATCACCCTTATTTAGTGAAAACTTGAAAAACTAGGCCATAATACACAAATGCATATGTCTGTACTAATACAGTCTAGGCTAAGGCTTTTACAAACTGTTGATAATAATTCTCATTCTGATGGCAGGTGCTGAAAACATTGCGGAACAGCAGTCTGATTTAGAAAAATAAGACCAAAATATGCATAATTTCCAAATTATGAATGCCATAGTCGCAAAATTAGGAGGGCTTCTGCTTTTGGTTTACATTATTCACTCCTTTATGCAGTACGATCAGTAAACATACTGTTTATCATGATAAATTCCATCCTGATCATAATGAATGTGTTTTTCTCCTCATCCTTGAATATAGGGATGTAAACCATCATTACCAAAAGCACAGAAAAGGCCAAGAACCCTTTTCATATTTCTTCATTGACTCCATCCTCATCAAAACATATTACTGCTGTAATCTTAACATACATTTCCCTGAGTTTGTAAATTCTGGCCATTTTAGTTTGAGTTTAATATTAAGACCTCTTCTACACTAATCAGATTGATCCTATCTTTCAACCAAAAGCCTTCATTCTGTGATTCTGCTTTTATATAGATTCAAAATACCTTTTCTTCAAAACCTTTACCTAAAAATTAAAATAGCTAGCGTTAATAGATGTGGGATGTAATACTATGGAATAACTATTTTATATGAAGAAAACAGATAGAGATACTGAACAAGTAATTCAACACTGCAGCATTAGCCCTTCTTTGTTATCGAATGAAACTTTGAAAGTACATATACTTTCAAATACCACTTTATCTAGACTCTGCAAAATTTGAAAATAATGTAACTTAAAACTGAGAGATGTTTTCCTTGTCAGCTGTAGTGAGAATAATGTACAGGAAAAGGTGATGTAATGATCATATCACTTACATTATTCTCTCCCTGATGAATAATCTTCCACACTAAGGATGAGCTCACTTACTATTATTGGAGTCACATCTGTAGGCCACAGTGCACTGCTGAATGTACTGGAGTTTTGATGTTGTATAATCTGCCTGTAGCTAACACTTTTCATTAGAATTGCAAAACCGTTATATGTACTACATATGGAGTAAATTTTCCTCTTGAGGAATCCAACAGAAAAAAAGAAACAAAGCTTTTATTTGCAGCAGTCGTACTTGGGATTCACACCCTTCCTAAGCGCAGCTATATCTTTCTTTGAAAACCAGTCCCAGCCTATTATTAGTTTGGAACATCTGAAACATGTGATGAATGTTTTCTGTTTTCATTTCAGCCAGAGCTCACATGATTTATACAGTAGTCTAAGTTTAATTTCAAACTAAAGATAGAAAATCCTCTCTATTTCTATTCCTATTTGTAGCTTCAATGCAGACAGTCAGTGTGCTCAATTGTGAGACTGTGTAACTTATGTAATGTACTTTCTGTAAATGATGAATCATATTCTTATTTAAACCTGGTAAAATGAGTAAGGCTGGGAGTCAATTTTGAATTCAAGAAACAACATAATTAGAGCCACTGACTAATATAATTCAGTATTATAAATGTCTTGAATACACAAGCTTTTATTAATATTAATCAAGCCAAGAATGGACAGAGAAGAAACTGTGTGTGTAGAAAGTCTTTAAGAAACAATCTCTCCCTTAGAATGGGCACATTCCCTTATGTTGTTCACTTTCCATGTACCTAATCCAATAATTGTACTGGACTGGAAGTACTACGAACATTTTAGGCTCTGATTCAGGAAAGGGTTAAGCATATGTTTAAAGTTATATATGTTTCTATGTGTTTTGCTGAGTGCAGAACTAGGAGCTGAACATAGCAGGCCAGATTCCTTTTTTGTGGTGGTAGTGTGTGGTGGCAGTAGTGATTCTATGGCTAACTGTAAGCTTCTTATTTAAGTAGGAGTTAAGTTTTCTCACTTCAGTGATTTGTCTCCATATTTACAAAACTGCTTTGAGAATTCAATTTTCATAGAAATTTTTGTACTAAAAAGATATCAAGGATTGCAAAGGAAACTTAACAATCATTCCTCCTCCAAATATGGTCCTAATCTTCCCCCTTAGCTAAACAACCCGTCATCACAAATCCAAAACTAGACATGTATATATACCCCCATGTACACAGTCATACCTTTATATAAGCAGTAGTTACACAGTTTCAGATTCAAGAACTTTGCATCTTTTACGGATCATTAGGAAGAAAATTATTTCCCTCTCTTTCATCAGTTTTCATGCACGTTAAGGGAGCCGTGTGATTTCTATTCTTTCAGACTTTTCCCACCTTTTTCCCCTTCTGTTTCTGCTTCTCATGATTGCCACATATGTTAAACTTGGGTGGGACAGGCTGAGAAGTTGGGAGCTCTGCTGCCCAGGCCTTATACATGTCAGCCATCTGCGCCACCTCTGCTTCATCTCAGCTGTGTTTTACGTTTCTTTAGCTAGCCAGTAAGTTAACCTGCAGGCATTTCCTGGATTCCTGCAGAATTCTTGCCCTTGAATTTAGTTTTTTTCTGATTAGTAGACAGTTTATTGTCGCTTTCTCCTGTGAAGCTACTTTTTTTCCTCGGTCAGAATGCTGTGATTTTTAAAAGAAATAACTTAATAAAAACATGCAAAAGCAAAGAGGTTAGCATGTGAATGATGCAGATTAAACTTTTGAATACATTAGGTAAAATCTCCATACATCCTGCCTATACCAGAGTAAGAATGCTCTGTTGTATGTGTGGGATAATTGATAAGTTTACCTCCCTGAGTAGTATTAACCCACTCAGGCTCCCCCACATTGATACTCTGATGTCCCCGTTCTTATAATAATTGAACTAGCACCTAGTCCCCCTCTGACTACTTCAGAGCATTCTGGCTCTCAGTGTCCCATAGCAGGATTAGTCAATGCTGTCTGTATGTATGAAGGTGAAGTGGGAGAGTTGCTGAGGTGATCTGTGGTCCAGATGCGCTGCTCTGTGGAAAGGTTTTTTCGGGTGACTCTAGGCTGTAAACTGGAGCAGCTTGTCAAATTTGTGCTGAGGTCTGCACCAGCGTCAGGCCTTGCCCAACTGGGCCGTACTAACAGAAATGTCCCCAGTTTAGATATAGCCTAAGAGGTACCATACCTCCTTGAAGACTGCATGTCATCTATCCCTATGGTTATCTGTAGAAATTAGTGTCGCCACAGCTGGCGTTAGTGGAAGCTTGTCATGTGTAGAGACTTTCACTTGCCTATCAAAATTTCAACTGCACTCAGTGCAGTGCAGTGACATTTTGTCTTCCTCTCTTACATTTAACTGCACATCTTTCTTCCATCACTGTAAGAAAACATTTTAAACTTTAATTTTTGGGATATGGATGTTTCTTCCAGATTTCTACAGTGCTTGCCTTGACACATTTCATGAACATTTTTTATGTTCTGTTTCTATCAGCTCTTTCTTCTAGCCGTGTACCACACCCTTTCCTTAGAGAGATAGCAAGATTGTTCCCCTGCCTCATTTCAAGACCTGAATAATGCTACTAAATTAATGCATGATGTCACCTACGGGTAGAAGTAAGCCATTATGTCCCTCATCACTATATTAATCATTGAATTATTCAGCTCACTCTCAGCCTTCATACAAATACATCACATTTTATAAGATTTCTGTCCGTTGATATTTTTAGTGAATAAACATCAGACAGCAAAATTTCCATTCCATAGTATGAGATAGAAAGTAGGAAAATATGTTTGATTCTTCATATTAATTTCAGTTGTCCAAGTATTTTTTCTCAGAGTTTGTGTCTAGTCTTTGCCCATGTAGCCATATTTCTATAAATACTAGAACAGATCAGTTTTGTTCTGTGCTGTGCAACACCAAGTGAAAGCATCAGCCCCTAAACTGACAAGCCAGTGAGTAACTTTCCTCTCTCTCTGACTGCAAAATATTCATAAGTATATATGTATATATGTGTATTTTTTAACTACTAACAGGGAGTCTGAAATTTCTATTATAGCAGCAATGGGCACAGGGCACAGTAAAACAAGAGTACAGATGACTACAGTTTGCACAAAGTGAATGGAAGTTTGTTTCCCCGTAGTGTAGCAGGTATGGAAAACACATAAAACCTCTTTGTTGAAAAGAGACGATAAATGCACAGCTTTTACTTTTACAAAAAAAGCACTTGTTTCATCAGTTTTCTTATTTAGCTGCACTTAAAAAAATCAGGCACAAGAAGAGTGAGTTGAATGGAAAATAGAAATAAAACTTTTCTGTGAAGAAAACAGCAAAGGAGTAGAAGCCTTCCAGAGACATGGATCATGCTGACTGTTCACTCCTGCTTCAGCATTTACTACCGTGCTTCATTTCATATCTCAAAGCTGAATTGTAGTCTACCGTAGTCCTTGAAAAGGATTTTTTTTTTTACTCCTTGATTTGAACATTTTTGAGTCAATGCTTCGTAAAGTGGTGAATACCTTGCAAGAACCATGTGATGAGAATATGCCTCCTTGGTAGGAGTATCTGGCATCAAAGTATCTGAATCATAGAATAGAAACATAGAATCATTTAGGTTGGAAAAGACCTTTAACATCATCGAGTCTAACCGTTAACCTAGCACTGCCAAGTCTACCTACCACTAAACCATGTCCCTAAGTGCCACATCTACACGTCTTTTAAACACCTCCAGGGACGGTGACTCAACCACTTCCCTGGGCAGCCTATTCCAATGTCTGACAACCCTCTCAGTAAAGAA
>JAVJGG010000007.1:21737540-21751167 GCA_035590195.1 Aviceda cuculoides
GTCAAACAGCACCCCCAGGTCCGTCTCCGCCGGGCAGCTTTCCAGCCACTCTTCCCCAAGCCTGTAGCGCTGCGTGGGGTTGTTGTGACCCAAGTGCAGGACACAGCACTTGGCCTTGTTGAACTTCATACAATTGGCCTTGGCCCATCGATCCAGATCACTCTGTAGAGCCTTCCTACCCTCAAGCAGATCAACACTCCTAGCCAACTTGGTGTTGTCTGCAAACTTGCTGAGGGTGCACTCAATCCCTTCGTCCAAATAATTGATAAAGACATTAAACAGAACTGGCCCCAATACTGAGCCCTGGGGAACACCACTTGTGACTGGCCACCAACTGGATTTAAATCCATTCACCACAACTCTTTGGGCCCAGCCGTCCAGACCATTTTTTACCCAGCGAAGAGTACACTCGTCCAAGCCATGAGCAGACAGTTTCTCCAGGAGAATGCTGCGGGAAATGGTGTCAAAGGCTTCACTAAATCCAGGTAAACAACATCCACAGCCTGACATACAACCTGGAGTAATATGTCTGTTCAGAAGATTGCTTACTGCCAGTCTTCCTCTTACAGCATGTAATAAAAGACAGTCCAAATACAACGTGAAATCAGTGGAAGTGTGGTATTGCTGAAAAAGAAGAGAAGTTCTTTCAAGCACAAAGATCATGGGTTCAGATTTTTTCCAGTAAGGATCCAGAAAACTGAGTTAGTTTCTGAAGTAAATCTAAATGCTTTATTTTGAAAATCAGATTGAAAACCTCAACCTCTCCTGTGATCTAAGTGCTTTCTTGTTTCATTTGGGTTTGACATACCACAAAAGTCAGATACTTTTGTGTTCATGTTTCTGTGCAGATGGTACTCAGGATAAATCAGTACATACACAAGAATTGTCTTCACAGTTAATGTTAAAAGGCAGCTACTTCTGGGTTTAACCATGGTTACTGGTTATCAGTGCAGAGCAAGACTATGGGACAATTACAAGAGAAGTGAGATTCAGCTCAATAGAATACAGTTACCTCGATCAGTATTTCTCTATTCATCTTTCATTTAATCATATGTACTGGACTCAAGTTTTATATCTTGTTCAAGGAACGCACTTCTAGGAGCACAAAACTTGTGAGTTCATTATTTGTTCAGTAAAAAGAATACTAGCACTCACTACATAACCAACTGTATGACAGCTTCATTTTTAGAGCTCTTATTCTTGGCACCATGTCATTTCATCAAATTTAAAGTTTTCATTTAACAGGTTAGTTTCTTCCTAACGGTTGCTAATAAAGGCGTGAAAACATGACCCAAATGTGCTTCCTTCCATGATGTCTGTTTTCAAGATAAGCCCAAACTGCTACAAGATAAACCCAATATCAGTATTCTGGGAGTCATGTCTCTTAAATAACTTAGCAATACTTTGTGCATAAGGGGGGTGAGAATCTTGCAATGAGCTCTGCCTGCAAAGTATGCAGCTACATACTGCAGCATTTTTGCTAAATAGTAAAAAATTACGAAGGATTAACTAGTGCTGTTTCCTCTTGCTTTCTAAGAAGGTCTGTGGTGTCCTATCTCTGCCACTCAAAATGGGAGTAATTCCACACTGGCAAGCAGAACCATGAAAGCCTCATGTCGTGATGTGCCCAAGACTTTTGACAGGCTAAGTCCAACTATACGGCCACAATTACATAGTGGTACAAGATGTCTCCTTTCCTAGTGTGGAACCAGTTGTATCCTGCCTATGTACATGAAATCCACTGTGCCAGAACACAAGGGTTATAGTGTCCAGCTCAATCATGCAATGATATTCACTACAAGAAAATCAAAACTCATCAGTGAGAGAGACACCATTTTCTCAACAATCTAAGGCACCTAAAAATTATAGCAAATTGTACTAACTTCTTTTCTCTGTACAAGATAGACTTCTTGACTTGACTTCACTAATACAAATAAACAAGGAGATACATATTAAGAAGCAAAATAGCAAATAGCTAATGATATATTTAATAAAAACAAAACCCACTGCATATAGTTCTACAAGCTAAAAAATTACTACATTTTTAATTTCAAAATATTTTAAAAATTGTGCAATAATACACAAGTAGGTTTAATTTCTAAATGAAGTAGCTTATTAGAACAGCTGCTTTCACACACAAAACCTGTAAGTAATTACCTTTAAGTTCTATTTTTTCAAGTGCTTTGAGATGCATTGTCTCTGATAGATGACATATATAAATTGCAGAAAGTAAACTTTGTAGTTTTTATTTAGCCTAATATATAAATTTATGTCTGATTTAAATTCACCACAGGTAAACGTCCATTTGCCAACTCTGAGAACAAATGTTTCAAGTATCAGAAAGTTAACTGTAATTTTAGCTGTATGATACGCAGCTAAAGCTGATACACCAAAAATAAAAATATGATAACTACTGTTAAAATTCCCTATATTACAGCTAAGTAATCTGGTATGCCTTTGTATTTATATTATATATTCTGATTAATGGAATTAAATATTTAGATTTCAGTCATCTTTTTTCATTTTCTGTTCCCTTTGTTGTAACTCCTGACCTCTGACTGAGAGAGGATTTTTTAAGCCTTCCCCAGCCCTGGCTGGTAGGACAGCACTAAAATCCATGCAGCTACTGAAAACGTCCTTCTCTCTCTAGCTGCAGAAGCTTACCGCCTAATCCCAGAGAATTAATAAATCACATAAAACAGACAGTTAAGGAACTCCTG
This sequence comes from Aviceda cuculoides, assembly GCA_035590195.1. Classification (NCBI taxonomy): domain Eukaryota; kingdom Metazoa; phylum Chordata; class Aves; order Accipitriformes; family Accipitridae; genus Aviceda; species Aviceda cuculoides. The sequence goes on from JAVJGG010000007.1 coordinate 21,740,261, forward strand.
GACAATTTAGGAAGCACTGTCAGCCTTTCCCTCCACCCGTGGGTTCCCTACTGATGTCTGCTCCAGTGGCCTACCTCAAGACTCTCACCAGATGTGATCAGCTGGGTTTCACGCTCAGGGCGGTGGTGACACAGAGAGCCCATTCATCCTGCGGCAGAGTGCATGGGCAACTCTAACCCCCCGGGTGGAATCTCCAGGCAGCTCAGAGCCCCATCTGGTAGCCATTTGGATGATGTGAACCCAACTAGTATTTGAAACGACTTCCTTCTTCTTTCACTATGCCCCATTGTTGTGATGAGACATCACGACTGATGTGAAGCCCAGAGCTTATTTCATGTTATAGCATTAGCAGCAAACAGTTTTATGAACTTCTTCTAGCCTTCTCAGAAGCTTGAAGGATGCTTGAATGTGGAAGCTGTCAATTTTCATCACAAGTTTATATAAATGCATAGATGGATAGGTTTAAGCATCTGTAAGATAATTTATTTCAAAAACATCTAGGAATGCAACTGGGTAATTATTTACCGCTTTGGTTACCATCATTGAATGTAGCTGGCAGTGAAATGCATCTAAATTATAGCTCTATCCTGGTGTTTGATGGATCATACCAGAATGTGAACAGAAGAAATATTTCCGTCACTGGGCAGTAGTATCTTTCAGCTTTCATTTTACAAGTCAATACTGTATTATAGAATACAATAAATGGGAGGAACTCAGAAGATTTTCTAGGTACTTCTCTTATTGTCACTTCCTATAAGGTATGTCACGTCATGTAGTATTTAAGCTTACTCATGTAATGCCACATTCCCTCAAATTTCAAACAATTTGTCAATCAGATTGCTGTAGAAGTACATCTGAAAACAGGAAAAAGTATGACACAAACAGAAATGAGTAATATTTGGTGCCCTAAGGTCTGGACTGGCCTAGTGCATGCCATTGTACACTCAAAGATCTTAATTTGCTGGTCAATTGTAAAATGCACCTCTTGGTACATCTGGAGTCTCCCAGCTGTGTTCACAAAAGTATGAGATCAGCCTAAGTTGGTTGTGAAACCAAAGGGTGAGATTTTTAACTAAAAATTTTAGCTGGAGGTTAACTAGAGTGACTTGGATAAAACGTGAGACTTTGTAAATACAGTGGAAATTACAATAGTCCTATGTGAAGCTTGAGAAACAAATGCCTTCTTTAAAAAAGTGAAGGGAGGACCAGAAATTAGAGTTTACCAATTCTGAATTTATTTACTCGAGATCTGGCATCTATACACAGGAAAATCTTCAGAGCTATAGGTCTATTATGGGACCCATAGGTAACAGTAGTCTCCGTACAGACAAAGAGAGCCTTAGTCTACCTGCATAAATGCCAAGAAAAAGTCTTGAAAAGCGTAACTTGAAATCAGAGCTGTCGCCACCAAGTTTCTTCGGGAAAACACCTGACTTTAATTCATGCCCTGAATACCAGCTTCACAAGTATGCTTTTCACAATGAGGCAGATCTTGAGCTACAAGTAGCCTGTTATCAGATGACAGTTCAGATATATTTCAGTGCAGTAGTAATCCACTAAAGGATGTACAGAGTTTACATAAAAATTAATGCAAAAGCTCTTAGAATGATATTCCAGTATAGCCAAATCCTACCTCAATTTTTATGTCAAATTTTATTAATTCAAACCTATCCTAATCCTAAACTGTATACATCTTCCATGGTGCCTCAGTAGAGCATATATCATATATGAAACACTCTTGCATATTTAAAGGCCTAAGAGCCAGGAATTAGAAGTGCTTGGCTCGTAGGCCTTTAAATATGCAAGAGTGTTTCAGAGCACTCTGCTGAACTGCTGTAAAACTTCAAGTACAACTAAACCCTGTTACACTTCACTGCTGGTGCACTTAATAATAGGCCACCAGAATCTTCAAGTGTGGTGCCAGGATCATTTACACCAACTTAAGCTCAGGGGCAGTGCCAAAAGGGGAGCTCCTACTTGGCCCCAAGGTGTGCGTTTCCACAGCCTTCCTCAGGCTTGACACTGGCATTTGAGCAGCCAGGAAATATGCCAGATGACAAAATTGATCTGGCTAAATACTATGTCACCGGAAGAAAATAATCCATCTCAGAAAAGTGGGGTTTTCTTTAAAAATTTAGGTCATTTTAACACAGTAACGATCCCCTAGGCTGGACCTTCTATACTTAATGGAAAATCACATCCTGCCTGCTTTTTAAGCCGAAGATCTACATATTGAACAAGTGTGCTAATTATTGCAGGAATGGAAGGGCAACTACAGTCCAGAACATACTATACAATAACTATTTTTAAGCTAGTCACGTGCCGAAAATTTGCATGAGGAAGAGGGTTCTCATGTGAAAGAGGATTTAGGATTTTAGTTGACGTGGTCAAAGCTAATTTTTTTTCTCCTAACTGTGTGGAACAATGAGCAATGGCATGTGGGTAGATTCTTATTTTGAGAATATTGTTGCAACATAAGTTTGTTTTATATAAAAGGTACTGCCTAGAGAGCTTTTTAACTGTAAATAAAAGAACATTATGCAGGGGCCTCTAAAAGCATAATTCTCAGGACAAATATTTCATTTGAACTAATGCAAAAAATAATCTTCTCTATTAGGTCATAAATGAAAGTTAATATATAGAGTCTCTTGTCTCTGACTATTCCCATCACCAGCATATGAGATACTTTGGCAGAGGCCTATGCAAAGAATAATCTCTCCTCAAAAAAGCTCAGGATAGTGATAGTGGGAATCTTACAAGCCAACAGTGGGAATTAGACTCATCAGTATTTGTGTGGGCACGCACAAAGTCTGTCTGTGCTAAGCTTGGCTGCAGCCACTGCTATGAGTCACTCACAAATTTAAACAAAAAGCGTTGCGGAAGATTAAACAGAGACTGAATAAGGAATTTGCAGCCTTCAACATATGTATTTAAGATCCTGTTCATTTTACCACAGATTCACAAAGGGAACAAAACAAGGGAGCATTTAACAAGCATTGAAGACAAGTGTCTTCAGTGTTCCAGGTTTTTCCTCATTCTCCCTTCTGCTCCCTGCAGCAGTTTGAAGGCATCTGAAATAAATTGTTGAAAATGTACTTCAAATAAGTGTTTTCTCATCAAAAACTCTCTTCACATTCCAGTGCAGCTAGCTAAGCTATGTTGGTGTAGTAGAGATCAAAATTCAAGTTGAGTTGAACACTTATTGACAAATATTTTGAAAACGTCAGTCTCTTGTCATGTTCTTTCTGACCGAGGAAAGCAAAGAATTTTGAGAAGGGATGTCTTCAGATTTGTGGGTTGAAAGAGAGGAAGACAGGGCATTTCTGTCAGCTTTATATAAAACAAACAGGTAGAGAGCAGTAACAAGTGATACAATAGCTGTGTTATTCTGTTCCTCTACCAGTAAGTACGGGTAGTTTCTGAAGGGTGTAGAAACAAAGGGATCGATTCTTCACCATACCTGTTCTGGTTTTGTAGATCTCTGATGTTTGAGGCCTGAATATTCATTTTTCAGAAATAAATGCTTTCTAGATACCTTTAAAAAATAAACATAGTTTAAGATACTATGAAAAGGATCCTGTCCTCTTTGCCTTTTAGGTGACTATCTAGTTAAGTTTGTACTTACACTGTGGATATGTTTATCAGCTGCCCCTCTGGACATAACAAATGCAGGAGATAGTTCCATTATCTTGTAAATGAAATTACGTACTAGTTAGCTGAGATGCGACACCGCCAGCATACTGCAGCACATAATTCAATCCAATTTCATTTTTCTCATCTCTGTGTGCCACTCGTAAAATCCAGATGTAGTGCCAAGCTCTTCAAACACATTTCCAGCAGCAACATGAGCTGAACAAGAGCCTCTCATTCCTTGACAGACTCCTCAGGCAGCTGCGTGGGTGGCTTTGGAGTTTCTTTGTGGTCTTTCATGTGGTTGAGTTGCTGATGGGCTGTTTTGTCTGCTTTGCCCTCCTGGGTATCAGTTCCCTTTGATTTTCAGGAATTTACACATCTTGATCCATCTGAGAATACAATTCTGTGTAAAACTCTTCCAAATTATGCAAAATGTACTTTTTCATAGGAAAAATGTATCTTTTAAATCCATGACCTGGATTACAGTTGGATTGCATAAAACCTCAAAATGTGACATTGAACGTTTGATTTCAATTATTTATTTATCTGTTTATAATAAAGGGCATCCTTAAAAAGCACGACCTGATTGTAGTTTATGGACTATCAATAGAGAAACAAAAAATAGAAGTAGTTAAATGATTTTCTGCAAAATTTCTCAAGCTAAATTTTGTGACTGCTGCATCCAAACAAATCATATGTATAAGATACAGTTGTGTAGAAGCAATGGCACTGAATTGTGTTTTTAAACATACTCCCAAATATTTCAAAAACTGGCAAAATTTTAAGAATCTTCTTGCTCTTCCTTCTCTTTGATACGGCTGCAACTCCTGTCTGTGCTCCCAAGAGGTTAGGGACACTGTTCTTTTCTACCTGGTTGCATAATAGTACCATATGTAATCACATTAGCTCTTATATTTGCTTGAAAAAAAATGGTATGCTATTTCCCTATGCGTAATAGATAACACAGTGTTAAACTGCATAGTTAATATGCTAATGAAGATTAAAAAAAATAGTTAAGATTAGTCCTAGGCTCCTGAAAATCCTTACTTTGAATTGCTAACGTATGACAAACTGTGAGATGTAAAATCTTTGAGTGTTTGTTACCACCTGATAGCCTGTTACCACTTGTTACCGAGCTGTGGACACTGTTTTTTCCCTTAGGGTGACTATTTGTTGGAAAGCAGCTTTAACACAGTAGGGTTCCTGACATAACAATGTTTGCCATATAGCAAGAACAAATAAGTGCTCATGGCATCAGCAGATAAATACAGAGAATGTGAACAGTAATGACAGAAGTAGAGTATAGTATTTATGATAGTTCAGCTAATTAGTATGATTAAATTAGAGAGAGGCGGCATAAACTGCAGCATATAGGCCAGTAATTTTTTTGACTCTGAGTTATTTTAGTTCAAATGATCTTCTGAGGGAAATGGAAGAAGCCTCTAGATTGAACAAAGCAAACTGCTGTAGTAAGTAGGATGACTTAAAAAATCTTTTTACCACTGTCTAATTCCTATGCTACATTGTTCTAAGCCTTTATGATCTAGGGATACAGGGAGCTCCCTGACAATACAAATGGTAGCATTGAGCTTGAGAATATATTTATTTCTCCCTGATAGACTTGTTCTTGTCTACAAGCAAAACTTTATTTTGGAAGTCTGTTGAAATTATGATCCCATAAAGTGGTTTATATTCCAAGTACAAATTTTCGACATACTGTTTAAAAAAAGACAAACTCGCAGTGAATTAAAAAGTCCTAAAGAACTGAATTTGTAAATGCGCATTTAACACAGCTCCATCATAATAGTGACACTCTCAGAGCTAGTTCTGCCTATCCATTAACTGTATAAACTGGGATCTGTTGAAAGGGTTGCAGCATAAAGGTGGGTTGCAGGGCTGCTTTGATATGCCAGTGAAACCAAGGCTTATCCCTCTCCATCTCACACCATTGAAAGGTTTGTCTGGTTAAGGTGAGTACAGGTGAGAGCTAGCTAGAGATAAGTCTGAGTTAATGCTGATCCACTGGAAGCAGACAAAGGTAAGGTGAGAATTGTATCTGTTTCTTTTGTGGATGGCATATAGCTGCCACTTGTGTTCTCCATCTGAATAGTTTGAGATCCTCAATGGCAGTAAAGCAAAGGCACTCATTTCCAAAAAAGCTTATGTTTTGTCTGTATCTAGTCAGAAAACAGGAGTCAGCGTGGGCCTGTATATCTTTAACATTATCTACTCATGGATAGATTATTGGAACATACAGTGTAGGAGCTTATTCCATATATCAACACAGCAATGAAGAGCTGGTGCAGAAATTGCTTGCGCTGTGTTCGGTTAGGCTGCCTAAGCCTTTGACTTAGGTCTGAATTAAAGCTGTGACAATCATTGAATGCTATTTCTCCTCTGGTTCTCAGCAAGCAGACAAGCAGAGAGGGGAAATAAAATGAATGCTAGGTCTGCCTTCTGACCAAATCTATCAACCAAATCAATCAGGAAGAACTGTTGAGCTGAGCATGGTTATTATAATTTGCTGCTTGGTAGGCATGGTCTCTTTTCCTTCCATGGAGCAATGAAGAGAACAGGGAGGAAAACTGGGGTCCAGAACTCCTATCTCTGAGTGAAAGTGCCTCTCAGTGCTTCCTCTGATAAATAAATCAGTTTCTACTCTGCCCACCCACCTCGTTAAAGGGAGGTGCCTTGAGCCACTTATTGGACCTAAAATAGGCAAGGCATGGTTAGAGTAAGAGATGCATCAGCTGTTCCGTCAGAAAATGAAAAGGAATTAGTAGAAATGTTATACTATAGTAGTTCCGCCTGTACTGATGACAGCTTCACCATCTAATGGACAGACTGTGAGGAGAATACTGGTTTTCAGTAATGGTCCATGTGCAATTGGATTTGGATCTGTCAAATTATGGCGATACGAGATGTTCAGACACACCATCTAAGTCTGTGTTTTTCAATTTGGTTTGGTGTTTTTTCAGGCAGATGTTGTAAATTAGCTATAAAAATATTAAAGGCAGGCAAAAATTCCTTCTGGTAGTTTCAAGTGTGATGTGGAATCCACACAGACTTGCTCACACAGACACTGAAACTGATATGACTCAGCAGAGATCCTGAAGTGACTTGAAATGATTTTCTGCTGCCATTTGCCCACTTCTTGGCATGCTGCATCAGCCACACGTCTTATTAGCTTCCCAGAAATCTGTGAAGTGTGGAGCTCTGATGCTTTCCCTCAGCCACAAAGAGACGTGAGTACTTTAACTGTTAGTTTCCTTTAGCACAGCCAAATAAATACAGTCTAGTGAATGTAACGGGAAACTTGTCAATACAGAGTTGCAGCACCGTGGCAGTTACAGTTTAGAAGTAAGATTCCTATGATGCTTATAAAATAACTTAAAGGTAGCCAAAATTTTGTTCTCTCTTTTAAATAAACTTGATTAATTTACCTGGTAATTCACCAGTGTGTTACCAAGCATTTCTCATTGAATACATAAAAGATTGTCTCCAGTGATGGTAAAACATGCACACTATTTTAATCAATATCGAAAGTAGTTATCAATTTAACTGTATCTGCTGACAGACAAATGTACATGAATAATGTACACAGATATGCTTTTACTGCTCTGTCAACTTTCTCTTCTGTAAGCATAGATACAGGTAATACCAAGTAGCTGTACAGTAAGCAGGTTTTTGCTCCTATTATCCTGAATTGCTTATATATACAAGTCTAATAAGCACAGTCCAAATCATGGTCGCCTATTCAGCAGCTACATCAGTGTTGCCATATCATTAAGCAATCGAGTTTGAGCTCTGTGATAAAGTAATACAAATTTGTTTCTAGCCTAATACCTTACAGCACATTGTGTGATAGCTGGTGATAACCTGGTACGAAGAGTCGAATTCCCCTCCCCTCTATCCTCACCGTAAATTGCTGACAGACCAGTGATGGTCTCTTTAAAGTAGAAGAGATGCAAGTATTTTAAAAATACCTATTCTTAAGGGAAAATAGAGTCTGAAAAACAGGGACTCCATGAGCATAAAGCTACTATTTGAAAGCACTTTGACTCACCGTCTGTGTCAGTCCCAGAAGTGTCAGAAGAGGCGGACTGCTATGTACCAGCAGTTTACCTCACCAGAAACCAAATGCTAGTGGTTATTTATTTGCCATACTTTCAGAGGAGTGATCAGGACACAAGACTTGGCACTTTTTATGGTTGTGGGTGGAACAACAGAGCTGCTGCTGTGAGTGAAGCCCAGTAAATATCTCTGAAATTACCTCTTATCTCTAGAAAGTGTCTCTCAAAACTTAAGTTTTAAGAAAGCTGAGACTTTCACACATGAACACAAGGTAATTTAATTTTTTTTTTTCTATCATCAGAGGACAGACTATGTTACGATAGAGATGTAACTGCAGTCTAGGAGAGTGCTAAGTGCTTTCATCTTTATAATTGAGGCCTATTGCTTAGGAGAAAGGAAATAGTGGTAATGCTACTTACTGAATGTGGCACCCTCAGGGATATCAGTCAAATCTTTTTCTTCAAAATTTGCTTGTTTCCTACTGTATTTATGACACTTCTTCCAGACCTCCTTAACAATACGGACAATTTCCTTGCTTTCCCATTCAAGGGTGATAATATTGAGATTTGAACATGGCTAGAGATGAAGTTTATTCACGTACTTGGAGCAGATTATCCTTTGAGAAAATGACAATATTTGAGCTAATTGGCAAGTATGTTATTGTTGCTTGTAACACACCTGGCTAACGGACAAACTGTAAACTATACCTGTGTGGGCTACTGCATTCCTTACTGTATGCTGCTGCTCTTATAAATGACTGTAAAAATATGTCCTTAAGGAATTCCATAATAAAAGTAACTATCTTGCAAGAAGTCAGTCTTGACTAACAGGAAGAAATCAAAGCCTTACTTTAGTGACTGAGATAAATGACTGGAATTCATAACACAAGGAGCACTGCTGTTAAGCCAGCATTTGCCATATATATGTGTCACAGAAGAGGTGCATACATAAACTTCCTAACAGTGTTTCCTTTAATTCATATCAAACAGTCTGTTATATACTAAGGGATGCCTATTTAGCAATGAAGGTCTGGCTTAGCATTTACGACACCTATAAAGCAGGTAGTTAGCCCATCAGAATGGCTCCGAATACCTGTGTTAGGTGTCCAGACTCTGGGTAGTGTCAGTGGAGAACCAGAGCTATTTCTGGACCTAATCAGGTTGCACTGGTGACAGTATGAGCATAACCCGTGCTTCAGTTATGTGATGGGGAACATTTGCCCAGCTCCCAGCTTAAGGCCACTGTTGCTGTATCAAGTCCTAAAAAGATCACAAAACCCCCACATTTTGGTTAGCAATACCATCTTTTCCATACAGACTTGCACATTTAACTGTGTGGGGCAGCTGCCATGGCCATGACAGGCCATAAACATCTCCTATAAATACTTGCTAAACCCCCAATAAAGGCTGTGTTTGTTAAACATCTAATTTAACATCCTGAAGGCTGCTATTGTCATCTAGAATTGAAATGTGGTCTTTTTTTAACTTTTAACTACATTTTTTTCTGTCTCTTTTTTTTGTGTGTGTGTGTATGTCCTTTGTTTAGATCTCTTAGATTGTGATATTTCCACTGAGCTTCTTTATCTTGCAAACATAATGTCAGCAATTGCAATGACTTTCTAGATGTATCATCGATATAGGTGTATGTTGTGAATGGTTGTATAACTTTGTCAGCCTGGGTACTACAATGTTTTGGGTTGGGGTTTTTTTCTGAATAGAGTAGTATATCTTTCTTCAGCTTATCTGCTGTATATATGCCATGTACATAAGCTCTCAGTTTTCTTCAAAGGGACTACCTTTTCCAGTGCTCTGCATGTCGAGAGATATAGGGAGAAATGGAGGTTGATGAGTTATGTAAGATGCAATAACATCTCTTTTTAGGTCTTCTTTTAGTGGCTTCCAACTCTATCCAGATAATCTATGGATAACAAACCTTGTAAAAATACTAACAAAGGTAGTGTCATTTTTGAGATTTAGAGCCAATACTCAGCCTGGATGGCTCGAGGCAGTAGTACATGCCATTTCTTAGTTACTCTTCCCAGTTATCAGTATCCTTTATTAATGTTAATTTTTACATAAATGCTTAACAACAATAATATGCTTGCCATAAAATAAAGATCTGGAATGTTTATTATGTAAAAAGAAATACACTAAGGATATAGCTAACATTGACGAGTCTGGAAACAACAAAAAATACAGAGGACTGTTTCATATTGTGGTGATTTTCTTTATAACCAAAATAGCTAGGAATTTTCTTAAAACAGTGTGTAAATTCTGTAGAGACTGAAATACCACAAGGTGGCTGCAAGAGAGATTTTAGTATAATATATTATTAGCAATTGTTATTATATTTCTGTGGTTGAATGAAACTGAAGACAAAGTCTAGTGGCTTACTTAATTGTTTGGAAACAGAAGTGCCAAGGTATTAACAGGACTGTCTCTTCTTATCCCACAAACAGGCAGTTTCAAAGAATGTTTATCAGTATGAAAATGACTATCTATGTATGTATATATGAGTTCTGCATGACAGAGCTAAATGACAGCTATTTCTGTCTCTAGATATGTGTTTCTGATACCACAGCTCAATTCCAATAAATTCACAAATAAGGTTTGGATTATTCTGTAATTTATTCAATTCAGTGAAAGGTAAGCTGCAGACAGGATTTGCATCCATGAAGACTATGAACTGTTTGTTTCTCTCCTTTTTTAAACAAAGTCCCTCATTATCAAAGATGCCAGTTCAGAAAACAGTATGAATCTGAGTATAAAGTTAAGCATTTTAAATCTCATTAGCTCCAGTAGATCTCATATCGGCTTTTTAAATGATTTGCTGAATAGGGGACAGAATTCTCAGCTACATTAGGATTAATATGCTTTTCATTCTTAGCCTTTCTAAGCAGTTAATCTAACTTCACTCTTCTGATAGCTCGCTTTTTTTTTTTTCTTTTTAAAGCTTTTTTATAGGAGCTTGTTGAGATTTTTTTAAATTAATTTGTGCATCTAAAAATATAAATATTGGGATATCTGCTTGGCTATCACAGGTTTAACCTTACTGCTGAGGTTTGGTTATGTGCCATGGGTAATGGAAAAAATGTAACCATTCTACAGTGTTTTAAAGTCAAATCTTAGTACCTTTGAATATGTGCCCAATTACAGAGGAGTTTATACATAGCTGTTGCATTCGCATCTATTGCTAATTTT
>JAVJGG010000007.1:21751267-21764572 GCA_035590195.1 Aviceda cuculoides
TTGCATTCCCATCTATTGCTAATTTTTCTATTTATCTCATTTTTTCAAAACCAGTTAAGGCAAATACATGTTAAGGCAAATACATATTTGTGAAAGAGATGAAACTTGTTTCTTAGTCACAGAAATTCTGGTGTAAATACAGCTGTGGCCTCTGAGAAGAATATAAATATAGAACAATATGAACATATAGGTTGCTTATGACAGGTATTTTTCTGTTTGTTTTATCCCTTCACTCTTGAGTTAATCATGAGGCTTTTAAAACTTGTTGCCTACATGGTGTTACAAGTTACAAAGAATAAACCCCTTGGGTTAAAGTCTAGCAGGTTCATTTTCCTGAACAAGCAGTAACACCGAAAAATTTTGTTATGTCCCAACTAAAACTGATAACTGCAGTAGTGACAAGCTCTTTAACAATATTGATATTTTGATTGAAACTGATAGGAGTCAAGGCTAACACACAACAGTGACTTTGCAAACTTCTCTAGATGTTTCTGTATGCAGACTTCATACAGGCACAGGTGGCTCCTCTTTAACTGTTGATAACAGTTTAGATCAGCCTCTCTTTGCAGATTGACAAAACCTTTCTTATGGCTGTGCAGCTCTCTGGCTAGCCAACTTTCATTTGCTGGTTTTTCTGCCTTATCTTTCTGTGGCCCTCTGGACCTGGTCCAGAGACATCTTGAATTCCATGAGTTCCTGCAGTTCTGTGGCTCGCCAGCTGAAAATTGTTCTAGGCTCTAGGCCTATTCACAGGCCTGCTTTATAAAATTGTCAGAAAGATTAAGTTATTGTGAAACTCCTTACTGTTTCATACATGCATAGACGCAATCACGTTTGTTTTCAGTATAAAATGTTAACTGAAGTTTATCAAAGTTCAGTTAATTCTTTAGCTAGTTGTAATGTGAAGAGGAAAATCTATAACGTTTTCCAGTTTCTCTTCTCTTGTTTTTAAATCAGCATTTAAAACTAATAGGTTTTAAGATGGGGTTTTATATTTTTAAATAAGCTGAAATAAAATAGTGCTAACATAAATTAAAATACTTTATACTGCTCTAGCTACAGACTTAACTTTTGTGTTGAGATTTGGGAGATTTAAACCACGATCTTCCCACAGATTTTTAAGTGACCCAGACAACAATAAAACTGCATATGGCTCTGAAAATCACGCTCCACACTTGCCCACCTAGTGTTGTTGGCCAGAATAGCTATTCAGGGTAATTGTGCATATGTGTACTGTCTTCCAAAATAAATCAATGATTTTGTGGAATAAAAATGTCACAGTGGGGAGTCATTTCAGGCTTACACCATCAAAACCATTCCAGAATAGCTGCACTATTTGCTTTTCCCATGCACTCCTGCAGTGGTGTCCATGCTTCATCCATGTTTTCTTGGGTTGTCTGATTAAAAGCTTTTACTTGCTCGTATAAACTAGATTTTAAAAAGAAGAGAGACATTAACGGAAACTCCCAATTACTTTACGCTAACAACAAATATTAGCTCAAAGGCTAGGTCATTTAAAAACAGTGACCTTCTGAAAAGGTGCTTCTCTCTTAATCTCCACCATTATATACAGTGACATTATTTTTTTCCTAGCATGTATCAATTATATATCTGAGGTTGCATGTTCAGTAAGCAAAAGGTGACCTTGCACAAACTACACTGACAAGGTGATTTGAGCAAAAGTCTTTGCTTAAAGCTAAAAATACTATCTCACATTACAAAAACTCCAGGTATTTCCACAGTGTATAATTTCAGTATATGAATTATGTTTTTTTAAAGGGTTAACATAAAAAACAGGAGGATGTCCCAACATAGAAGCTGCAGAAAGCAACAGGTATGGCTTATGACTCAAACTCTGGACAGTGGTGCTAAAATTAGAGGCTGGTAAAGACCTAGAAAGCAATTTGTAGTTAGGATACCTGAACATAAGGACTACTCACATGAAGACAGACTAATGCACGTAGCCTAACTTCCATTTTAGAGCAACGGTGGCCAGTCACAAATGCTTAGGATAAAGACAGTAAGAATAAGCAAACAGACCTGCTTGTTAATCCTCTGAGCTAGTCTGCCATCACATTCAAAACAAGCTGGAAATTCAGGTGACCCTTGCAGCAGTGTATTAGAGCATTCTAAATAGTTCACCAATGTTGCCCCATTCAGATGATAAGTCAGGGTATGATGTGCCAGTACAAACAGAGTCATCGCTTAGTGGATTTGGAAATTAATTCAGAAAGCTAGTGTGCCAAGGCCAAAGGGAACCCAGTAAGATAAACCTGACTATTGAAGGTCAAAACCCAGGAAAATAATGACTATGTTATTCAGGCCAAGTGCTGGAATGAAATGGGCTGGGCTGGGGATTTATTTAGCTGAATGCTGGGTTTAGTTTTCCTGTCGGTTTGCATCTTCTTGTTGTTTGACATAGTGTCCAAGAATGTGCAAGATCTGACTGACGTTTGTTTTTCTCATAGCTGAGGCAAAGTCTCAGGACAATATCCACAAAGGAGGACCATCTGGATTCCAAGATGTTTAATAATTTTGTGCTTCAGCCTTTCCCTGATACATACCTGACAGGCAAACATACAGAGATATTTTCAGGGCCTTTGTGCACTCACTTTCTGCATAAAACTTAGTAGGAATATAATTGCCTTGAGACATCTATGCTTTCTCAAATCTAGCTGCAGTTTCCCCATGGATGCAAAAGGTATTCAGGTTGGGAGAAAAATATGCACAGAGACACTGTGATCGTAATGATTTTGTTTCCATTAGGTCAAAGAATAAAGAGAAATTTTGTTAGCAATTCTTAAGAAGTTCAGGAACTCCTCAGCTTTTCGAAACTGTTAATGATAAAGGAAAAATCTCTTATGTGTTAATGCAACATGCCTATCCTTTACCTTCTCTGTAATGGGCCTTGTTGCAAAATAATCACAGCTGACATGAGGACAGTGGTTCAGCTTAAAGCCAGAATTCCACCATTGTGGTAAAAAACAAAAAGCTCTCATTCTCAGACTGTGCCTTAGGTTAGTAACCAGAAAGAGGGGAGAGATACTGTTGAAGCGGGAAGTATCAAAACTCTAGCAAGTAGCTGCTCATCTGGAGTATGCTCACCCCACATGCATCAAATTGATTCCTCTGTTGTACTCAAATCAGAAGCGTCACCTAGACAATGGATCTACGGTTAACAAAAAGGGTACATACATGCTGTGAGTGGTATATAGGGGTGCTGGTAGTGCCTTTCCAGAAGGCCAGGTGTCACCATCAGTGGCATGTTTACCGTATTTAAGAGAAACGGCTACTTAGCATGATCTTAAACTCTAATTTGGGAAAGAAGAAATACAGCCTGGAACTAATCTCTAGAAAATTGTCAGTCCTAGTCTTCTTTTAGCTGTATAGATATCTTTTTCATATACTATTGATTAGATTATATTGGTCTGCAATCTGGATGAGCTGCTCTGGAAGCTTTTTTGGTCTGACAGCAAAATCATTATAACTATCATCACGGTTATTCCTTTTACTAGTAGTCAGAGTAGGAAGATAAAGTATCAACTGGAAGTAGAGGCTAGCATTTTGTAGCTTACCAAAGCCTGTGGCTGCCTGTCTGCTCCAATTTGTGAGACCTGGAAGACAGAAGAGATTTTAGAATGTTTCTAGTCTTTCTCCTTACGAAAGGAGCCTTGAAAATATGGCACGATTAAAAAAAGTACATCACTGAGGTGGAAGACTGGTCACAGACTTTTCTGAGAGTAACAGGTTATTTGCAGTTCTCTGTCAGAAACTCCATTCGGGAAAGAAAAACATAGCTATATGCCACGGGATTGCAGGGAAGGCAATCCGTGACGCTATCAGCCAGAGCAGGAGGCTATGGCAACCCCCCCTAATAGGTAGCGGGAAGGAGCATCTCTGTAACACAAGCTGCAGTTTGATCAGATGGAGCAGGCAGCAGGCAGCACCGACAGTAACTACCGGGCTGACCTAAGTAATACAGGCCACACATTCAAAGGACCTAAAATTGCATTATGTATGGTATTACGGTATTACCGATTACAAGATTTTCTTGATCCAAACAGCATTACAGGATAGGAAAGCTGGATTTTCTCCTACTATGGAAAAAGAATTAAGGTTTCAGAACTTGTTTTATGCAGCAGTGTTGACAAGTTTTGTAGGCATTACACCTTTGGAAGATTTAGGATGACAATGAAAAGTGCTTCTTTCTGGCAATAGGGAAAATACTTTCAATACCGAGCTTTTACCCTGAAACCAGGTATAAACAGATATATTAAGAACAGCTTATAGTTTGTGTTCTGCAGGCTCCTTTCTACAGACAGTTCTCTCTCTTCTGTGTCAGTGCAACTCTTCCCTGTGGGCACTCTGACCAGCTCCACATTGCTGCTCCTGCCGCTACGGGCTGCTCACAGCTGAATCGGGGCTGTAGGTTTTGTTCTGAGCTGGCATTATCTGCAGCCCCTAAATGTATATTGACCGGCTATCGTGCTCTGTGGGTCCCTCTTGCCATCGGTCTCCTTGCTGTCACTGTATCTTTGCTTGCCTGACTGCTTCTACAAAAGCTGCTTTTGAATTGTAGTGGCAACTAATTGTTGGGAATTTGATAGCCAAACACTGAGATGCCAAAGCAAAAGAGGCATGTTTGAAAATTTAGGCTCTCCATCTTAATCCCATTCCAATATCCTGGCACCAGCGTAATACCAAAAAGTTGCTGAAAGCCTTAGACCTTTCTTACTGGCCATACTTTGTTGTCTCTTGGATTCCTCTATAGTGCTGTTCATCGTTTTCTGCCAGTCACTCTTGACGAAGTATTTTTCCCACTAGGAAGGCAACTGTGTGTGTACTCCTGCCTGCCTTGCAAGCGAAGATGCGCAGCAGCACGGAGCTGAAGCGACTCCGCTAGGGACTGCCTGCCGTGACTCAGAAGCAATAGCGTGAGCTGAGGGGTACTACCAATCTTAAATCAAAACTACATGTAGAGGCAGCGCTGAAGACATTTGGGGCCTGTTTCAAAACAGTTGTGGTTAAATGGCAGGGAAAGGGTATAGCGAAGAAATTAGCTTTCACATTTAAAGCAACAGCTGAAGATAGATACCAGTATATGCTGTGGAACTGGAAGCACTGAAAGTAGAGGAATGCATTTATGTTGTGGACAGTATCAACTAAAAATCTTAATTTTCTGTAGCGTTTAATGATCTAGAATCCAGTTGAATCCATAGGCAGCTTCTCTTCACCTTTCACTGATCTTAGCTCAGGCCCTGGCTTGTTTGGAGAATTGTCATTTGAAAACATTATGTATGCCAGTAATTATGCCAAACTGTTCTGTCAGTAGAGTGGATCAAATAGTCAAAATGATGCACCATTTACAAAGTGCTTAGTTTCTCATTTGCTTACTACAGCATATGAATAAACATCAAGCCGTGGTCTACACTGAAGAAAAACTTTCCCACAAATTCTTAATGTTTCTAACCTATATTTGTGAGAGAGATTTAAAAATCGGTGGTGGTGGTGTGTAGTTTCAGGTCTGAGGACGCATTGCACTTGCCAAGTGTTTATCAGGTTAGTTCTTCACTCTGTTTGTTTCCATTTCAGGATACCGATGTCTCTCAGGCTTTGCTAACAAAAGGGTTTCCTTTCAACAGCACTGTGGGAAAAACACAACTACATTTGAATATTGTCTGTATGACAGTTTCCTCAGGCTCCACAGCTGACAGCTCTACTGATTAAGAGTTAACAGGTTAAAAAAAACTCACAGTAGGCAAGGCCCTGCTGACTTTAATAGAAGTTACTCACATGATGACTACAAAATCAACGGTTGTTTTTCCCATATAAAGACTTGTTTGAGAAAACACGTCTTCAGGAAGGCTTGTTTAAATACAAACTAAGTATTGGATTTTTTTAAGAAGCAGCTACTCAATTCACACTTGTACAAAGTCAGAATCATTCATTCAAGGATTTTTTTTTTTTTTCACTAGAACATTAGGTAGATTAGCAAAACAAAAGCATTCATAGCTCAAGGTCTTTTCTGCCTGTTGCAGCTTTTAAACAAACCCATTTCTGAGTTTTCCCTTTGCACCTTTTTCCCTAGACTGATTACCCGATGTTTGTTGTCTGTAGTTTTGTAATTTCCACTTCTTGGAAGATATGTAAATTAAGGAACCTTTATTATCTTGGAGCTTGGTATTTCCCTGGAAAAAGCAAAAGGTTTACTGTTAAGGTTATGTGTGAAAAGTCACCTTCTCATATGTAAAGAGCTCAGCCTTCTGTTTTTGTTTTGATGTGGGTGTGGATTAAGAGTTTAACAAAAAGTGTTGGTAAAGTTCACACTACTTAATGCTTTTGTGAAGACTTGCTTAAATACAAACTTTCTAAAATAAAATGTAATTCAAGTCTTCTCAATAAACAAACATATTTTAATTCCTTCTTTAGCTCATTGATACTCATCTGGGAACCTTTCCTCAGTTTAAATACTGTCTACATCAAAAAGGAGTCCCATCTTTTATATTTGAAAGCTTGGGTGTTTTTCCCATCTCTAACACTTGTTCTAATAAGAGACATTACCTCTTCCTGCAAACCTTGCTTTATTATATCGTAAAGCATAGCAGAAATAGAAGGAATTCAAGAGGTTATTACAGAGAGATTTCTGAATGACAGACCAAAAAGATCAGAACTTTTTTAGAGAGGGAGCCAAATACCTGACAGAGGCATAACAAATCAAAAAAAAAAAAAAAAAAGGCAGAAAGAAAATAAATTGAACACACCTGGTTACCTCTGGCACTCTCAGAATGTCAGAACAAAGGTTTTGCAACTAAACTGAAGCACAAAAATACAAATGCTTGCTTTTCACTGGGGAAAAAAAGATTTTTTTTTCCCCCCTTCTATGTCTTTGCTTAAAATGTCCCCTGTCCTTATTGCTTATTAGCTTCTGGTGTCTGTTGCAAGAACAGATTAATATTTGTCTTTTTGCAAAGAATTTTCAAAGTTCTACAAAGATGTCAAATTTAATTTTATCACTCAATATAGTCTTCCAACGGAGTGCTGATTTTCCTTTCAGCTACTCTCTAACATTTGCACAGGGCGTACAAGAAGGAGCCGCTTACGTTGTTCAACAGTGATCACTTCAGAAGCTGGTTAAGAAGCAGCATGGAGATGCCATCACCAACCCCATCTGCTGCGAGGAAGTTTGCAGTGGGATTTAATATGAATATTCAGTTCTAACAAGCAGCTGCCTCTCTAGGGAATGGTGTATCAGACCGCACATCACAGTGGGAAAAGAGAGCATCCAGCACTCCTCTTGGGTGCTAGCAGCCCTACCCATATTTTCAGATACATAGTTCTTGCCTTGTGCCCTGTTACTTTTTTATGTAGTCTATGGGTTTTATACTAGGTAATGAGTGGCAGAAGAAGCAAAGAAGCAATTGCTTTGCCCTTTCAGAAAGCACTGAAGTAGCCAAAAAAATAAAAGCCTTTTGCATCTAATTGCCCTGGAGGTACATCTAGCAAGGGCATTGCAAATGCAAGTCTACATAGATACTTCAGGGTAAACTACTGTCAACTGTACTGATGCCTGACAAGTTCTTTGCTCTGATCTGTTTTCATTGCACCAGTTTATAGCCTGGTGACCAGATTAAGGTTTGTGTTCACCGTTGGAGCATTGGAAATGCTCTTTGTGTTAATTTTATCTTGATTTAGTACAGCGGCATACAGCATTTTCTTTGAAATATGAGGGTTTAAGAGTTTTACCAGGAAGCTTCTGTGATTTGAAAACTCCCCGGAGGAAGGTTAGCTTCCATTCCTTTCGCAGTCAGATTAAAGTAATTTCCTACATCTGCATGGTTATATCATTCATACATAACCTACATAGGTAGGTCATGATGATTTGTAACAAGGACATGTTTTGGGGACCCAGGAAGTTCTTATTTCCCAACACCAGGTCTGCCACAGATTTAATGAATAATTGTGGGCAAATCATTTGGTCTTTCGACTTCAGTTGCTGCACTTATAAACAGGAGTAACATCTGATGAGGTTGTGTGTGAGTCTTGATTAACTGAGGAAGGCAGGCACAATTCTTATGTTAAAAAATGGTTAAAGTTTGTCTGATAGCTATTACAGGCTAAATCATTACAGGTTATGAACTTTTTAGAATATCAATGGATTTAGACTTGGGAATACCTTCTGAACTGTAACAGTAAGGGGTTGACAATTTTGCTGTGGGGTTTTTTGTCTTTAATAGGAGGGAGAGCCAAGCTTGTCTTACTCACACTTTTGATATCAATGTGGTTGATGTCTTGCAGGATGGGACTGGTGACTCACAGAATAAGAGTAGCAAAGTGTTGCCCTATGAGGATAACTTTCTGTGGGATGCAAAGGAGTTTTGTTAGTTCTAGCAATGCTAATGCCAGTCATGGGGTGAAAAATATTGCACATAGGTCTGGAAAAATAGGGGCATATACTATTCATTTTGACTTACCAAGATTTTTTTTAACTTAATATCCATTATTTCTAACAAGAATTATATCCATAGTTCTTTACACTAAAAATAGATTTGTAGGGGAAATGGGAATAGTCTGTTCGGGTTTTTCATATTCAGCAGGCTAAACCTATCTGCCTAAATGCATACCACAGCATCAAAACTGCAGAATTGTTTAAAAAACACCCAAAAACCAAACCAACAAAATTCTCATTGCAACTAGCTTATCCTGTGGCATTTAAAATGTATCTTTGTAGAGCCTAGTAAAGCAAACACTTCAACCCTTTAGTAGTTATCATGAGTAATTAACTGCTAACAGTATTCTCAGGAAAAGCGTGACATTTTGTTAATGTTCTACAGGAACATGTAAATATAACCAAGGGAGAAGTTTGTTGTGAGTATCACAAAGATAGCTCACACAGAAGAACTGGGGTAGATTGTAATGTGAGAGAAAAGGAGGGAAGATTAATTGCTAATACATTTCCTGACATTCGCCTTTGTAGTCTCAGATCTCTCCTCCAACCTGTGAAGAAATATAGGGGTCTGACTCCCTTAAATTTAGTGAGTTTGTACAACAGATGTGTTCAGTAAGTAGCACTTTACGTTAAAATGAAGGAGCATTTCTCTTGAGTGTTCAGAAGCAATTGCATTTTCCAGGTGGATGATTTCCATTTGACTTACCCAGAACAGAGTTATTATTTTGCTAGCTTAGTGAAAACTCTGTAGTAACTGAAAGTAATATCCCCATTTTGGTTTTCTGATACTGACTGTGGCCTTTTCTAGAGGATATTCCTCTGCTAAGAAGAGGAAAAGGATTATGACAAAGTGATACAAATTGCATAGACAGCGTTTAAGTGCCAGGCTACTGTCTCGCTAAGGACAACACTGCATATTCCCAGCAGGACACTGATCTTATGTGTATTTCAGTCTTGCACTTCTGCTGGGTGTGGGTATCACCTCCCCGGGGAGGTCTGCCTAATATATTTGAAGAAGCTTTGAAGAGGGAGACAAAATAATATGCATATCCTGAGAGAGGAGAAAAGAGAAGTGGGAAAAGAGAAGAGGGAAAGGCAGCTGACTGGAGAGAATATGACAGTAGACAGCACAGTAAATTGAAATTGGGGTATAACACGGCTCATGGAAAACGCCTTTGCTTTCAAATGTCTGGAATCAGCAAAAATGGTGACAAACATCAAATATGGTCTTAAAATGGTAAACACAAAGCTCTGTCGTTACCCTGCCTGTGATGCTAGCAGGTGCTCGCATCGGACAGGGTGGGAAGGAGTGGCTCCCCCAGTGAGGAGGCAGGAGGGACAGGAATATTCTGTCCAGCCTTTGTCTTTTCCCTCCCCGTTTTCCCTCTCTCATTTTCCAGCTCCCTACCCCCCACCCCCAAATTTCCTTCTTCCTGGCAGTTTTGCAAAGAGTGTGACATTTCTACCAGCCCCTCGGGGGGGCCGGAAAGGAAACGAACGGGAAGAAGGGTTGCAGTTGGGGCCGGGCTGCCTTCTGCGCGCGCAGCAGTGCTAATGGAGGGGGAAGAAGCTGCCTCCTCTGCCTCCGTGCTTGTCCCTCTCTTGGCCCAGGGTAAGCCACGCTGCTGCTGCAGTGCCGGAGACCTGGCGGTGCTTCCTCTTCTGCCAGAGCCCCGGCTCGCTGGTTTGGGCATGGCCGCTGCGGAACAGAGCTATGAAGGGCAAGGCCGTAGGGCAAGGAGCAGTTGTCTCAGGAGGCGCCTTTGCAAGCAGAAGGTGCAGGTATTAGGGAAATGAGGGCAAGGCCCTGGAGGCAGGGCTTTGATGAGGCTCTGAGGAGTGCAGAGAACCAGCTAGAAGTGCAAGGGGCCCCTGCCGTAACACGGGCAGTAGGATTTGAAGAGCCTTGCCTGGATGGAGCCTGCACGTACTTTGCCGTATACTTTTACATGCAAAGACTTGGGGGCAGGGAGAACAGAAAGTACACGCTGTTTCACTCGGAGAACTGGGACGCCCGGGTTGGGGCGGGCGAGAAAGTGGAGATACGAATAAACAGGAACAGAACAAAGAAAGATGACAAAAGCACTGAAAATGGGAACAATATTTTTAAAGAACAAACAGGAGTTGGAAAATTTCCCAAAGCTGAACTGATTGTTATCTAAAGGTTGTATCAGCCTTGAACACCTTTTTTTCTCTTGCTTTCAGCAACAGGTGAGGACTTTTGGGAAGCAAGGCTGGAGGTGAAGAAACTACTGGTCAGTAGCTAGGTTAGCTGAAAAAGTGGAACAGCTTTCTGGCTAGCTAGGGATGGAAGAAGCAATTTTCTGTGTCTTTGTTTCCCCAGATATTATACTTGTCATCTTAAAGTACTTTGACATAAAACCTTTTACGTAAGCAACGCACCACTGTGACCTGCTGTCCAATGATAGTGATGATTTTGTCTTGATTGCAAGGTTGTCTTTTTGTGATACAAAGTGGTTAGGAAATACACCCCCATTCTGGTGAGGCAGCTCAGTGAAGAAATGCAGCTTTTTGGAATACCTTACAAGACCTGCATTTGTGTTATTTAAAATAGATCAAATGTCCCACCTGCCTCGGTGGGCTACTGTGGCGTGGGAGCAACAGTGTGGTAAGAGCAGAGGAATACTTTATGCCAACATTTCTGCGAAATCCACATAGTTCTGTGTATCTGAGTCATTTAGGATCCTAAACTACTCTTCGGCAGTGGCTAATGAAGTTTGCCTTGTCGGTATCAGAAATTTAGACCATGTTAAAGTTCACTCGCCAACAAGTAATAAAATAACCACTGTATTATTGTACTAAAGGCAAAACTGGACTAGTTTGGGGCAGGTGATATAAAGGAAAGGGGGGAATCTTGAATCTTAGTGGGCTTTGCATAGTAGAAAGATAATTGTTGAAAACTAACTCCCCATTTCCATCGCTCTCAGCTGTGTGTTCTGCCCCCACCTTTGAATAATTTCTGATATATGTTGTATGCTCTTTCTTCGGATCACTTGCCCAGTAAAAGACTAGACATCTCCTTTTTTTCCTGGATCACTTTTCTCCTAGATTAGTGATTTGAACTGGCTCAGGAGACAGGTCTGACAAGCTCTGAGGACCAGCAGCAGGTAAACAGAGTAATCACACTGCTGGGAGAAGAGCGGGGAGACTAGGTGAGCAGCAGTGGTGAGCTGTGAGCTGCTGGATCCTCTGACTTCATCTTGCGTAACTTCCTTTCCACAAAGGTATTGAACATTTTTGGAAGGTTTAACAAAGCAAAGCTGTTCTGACAGCAATGGAGTCCAGAGACGAGTTGACCACTCTCTCTTAAGTCCTACTCACAAAACGAGTCCTATTGACATGGGTCGTGAACAGGCAGTAGATTGTGTTGCTACTTCGCTTGCCTGAGCATCTTGATTTGGCTTGAATATGTTTTGAGTTCCACTGAACTTCTTTCTTGGGAGGCACAGAAATCAGGGTATCTCCCAAATATCATTTAGCTGTGGCACGAAAATGAGACATTGCTCACAGTTAATTGAGCAGATCTGTGACTTTATCTCCTCCCTACTGCTGAAATAGTTAACGGTGTTGACATGTAAATTACCTTTACTGTTTGTTTAATAAAGAGCAGAAATTGTCTCTCCCAAACAAGTACAGTCCACCCAAGGAACCATTACACAAATACCCCAGGACTTGCTCCCAGCTACTTGGTTGGTTAATCATATGCCCCACCTCTTCCTTATCAGACTAGGAACCCTATTTCATCATCAGGAAAACTATCACAGACGCAACATAGCCAGCAGCGTTTATAAGATAACTGCAATCCCTTCACCTAACATGCACTGTCAAAACACTCTTGGCCAACTCATCCTCAGAGTACACCGACTGTCATACTCGCTGTGGACACCTCAGTGCTATGCAGAACCTGCCACTGTGCAGGTTTCACCAGGGGTGTAATATTTGGACATAGCAGAATTACCCTGTCCACAGCTCGCATGCTTTCCAGTTGTACTTGTCAGCCCAGCAACCCTGGCAATCAAAAATGACAACAGGAATGGGAAAAAACCTCTGACACTATTTGCAGCTTCTGTATCTGTGCCAGTCAGATGAACAACTACCTGCCTTTGGGCTCCTGCGGTACTTCTGGAGCCAGTCTAACTGGTTCCAATATGGCATGGTCTGCCCTGTCAAAGCCAGTAATGCCTGGGGCACCCAGGACAGCCTGTTGTGCCTGTTGGTAGTGCAGAGGGTGCTTCACTCTTGCTCAGTAGCTTTTCTTTTCCATGCTGGATCACTAGAGATTCAGATGCCATTGATTGTTTTGTGACTGTTCGGGTGAGTTCTGGGACTGTTTTAAACCTTGGCTTGTTTAAAAATATGAAATGCCTGCATAAATAACAAGGTGGATAGAGAATTTCTTTTTCTTAGAGCTATCTGCTATTGCAGACTTTAACATAGATAATCAAATTGCCTGTTTTCTGGCACAATGCAGGAAGAAGCTCAAGGATGGCAATATGCCACTGGGGAAGTGAAAGGAACAGTGGGGATCTGTGTAAGCAAAATGTCTACCAATATCTCAGTCATATCAGCATATCACACTATCTATGTACCTTTGCCGTGAAGCAGAAAAGGGAATTAAGTGCCTTTAGTTCTTTTTCTTTCCCAGACTATGTTACAGCTTGATAGGTCCTTTATTCCCATTCCCAGCACAGCCATGCACACTGACACAAGGGAAAGGGTGCTGTAAGTGAAATGTGGGCAGGTATAAACTGTGTGTGTGCAGGGGGGAAATTGCGGTGTTTGGCTATACAATAAGCCAGTATTACTGCTAAAACTGCAGCCTGAGGCACTACCTCCCC
>JAVJGG010000007.1:21764582-21785296 GCA_035590195.1 Aviceda cuculoides
CCCCATCCTCTAAAACAAGACACCCCCCCCCCAAATAAAAGGGGGCCGCTGGAACATTTTTATTGTGTCTGAGTTTGGTTATCCACTTCCCAGCGTAGCCCTCCAAAGTGGCAAAGCTGAAGGGGCAGGATGCAGCAGCATGAGGTCAGGACAAACAGAAGGGGGGTGCTGGGAGTTCCTGCAGCCGGCAGCGTCTGCACGGGGAACCACGGCCTCGGACCTCTGGCCAGCTGACGAAGTAATTTATGTGAAGGCTCGGACAGTAACTCAACACAAATGAAGTTGTAGGTGTAATGATGTTTTGAATCAAAACAAGCCAGTTCGAAATATAAATCAATAACAAGCGCTTAAAGCTAGCATTCAGGAGAGAACTACAACGGGCATAATGGTCCACATTTTTGAAATGCAGATCAGCGAACCTCTCTGAAGGCCATTTGTTGGGCTGCTTCTGAAATTCCATGTGGCTCCTGAGATAGGGCTTCAAAGCAAAATGTGTATCAGCATCTTCTTAACTGTAGGTATGCGAATCGCTCATTGAAGTCTTGCTTACCCGCATGGCTGAAATGAGACATAGGATGTTGTTTCACAACACTTTTAGCTGACATAAGCCAGCACTGCTGCCCAAAACAGCGCAAGGGTGAAGTTAGCAGATCCAGTTGAGCCAAACTAACAGGTCACCGCTGCAGAAAGGGGGTGGTTCTTCTGTCTGCTGGCTCAACCTGCCTCCCGGCTGCTGGCCGTGCACTCCTTACACGTCTCTTACCCTGGCTCTGCTATTCCTCTGATCCTTCGGCGAGCCATTCCAGCTCCCGTGCAGTTAAAACGCGACAGCAGTTGTCCCACGGTTTAATGAGCTGAGCTGGCTTACTGCAGGGTCGCTTGGGCTTTATGGCTGCACAAGGAAGAAGGGCCACGCTCCACAGCTCCAGACAGGGGTAGAGGAGAGGGGAGGGAGGGGGTGGGACCGATGGTTTTGGCAGCAGCAAGGTATTAAATTGTCTGGGCTGCATCTTCTAGCTGCAGCCAAAGCTAACCCTGCCGCAGTCCCACCTGGCTGCCGGTTTTTGCTTCCCCAGCACCGGCATCTGCACAGCCACCTGATGAACTGCAACCAGGCGTCGCAGCCAAACCAGCGAAACCATCGCTTAGCTCTACACCAGGTCAGCTTTACAGATGAGTGACAAGGGGGCAGGAAGGAGTGGAGCGTGGGAGTGGAGGGAAAGACTGGCGGGGGGAGGTTCGGCAGCGGTGACTGCTTGGGGTGTTAGTGAAAGCACATCCCTGGAGGCCTGGTACTGTGGTTAAGCCCTAGAAAATGAGACATACTGAGTTTCCAGAGCATATTTGCATAAAGCTCAAAGGGGAAAGGCAGTGGGTTTCTCTGTTTCGCATTTTGTTCGCTGACTTCTTCCAAAGGGTAACTTGACCCAGTTATCCATCCCAGGCAATTCCAGATTTCTCCTCCTGTTAAAATCACCCTGTGATTTAGTAAGGAGTGTGTAAATGAATCACCTTGTCAAACAAGTGGAAAAAAATACACTGACTTTCACTTTTTGAAATACATCTGACCTGTTTGTTTGCTAGATATTTGTTTTAAAACATAATAACTGTTATTACTGCTGAGGCAAACACAATACGATGCCAAAAACTAAACTGGATTTGCTGTTGATTTTGCATTTTTAAGTTCCAGTTACCCAGGCTGTCTGTTTTCAGTTCCAAATCATCACAAAACAACCAGATTTAACTTCTCAAGAAAAGCTGGATTTACTTGAAAGAGTTTTGTAGATATTAAGAGGCTGTTGGATGTGTTTTAGTGTTGGCTGTAATGGCTGAAGTTTAAAAGCTTGAATTTTAGATTACACAAGACTAAGGAGTGTAGAGGAAAAAATGGGAAAGCTGGACTGATGGTGTGAATGTAGCCCATGCATCGGCTGCAGAGCTGAGTACACAATCCAAATTTTTCTTAAAAATAGCCCCAATAAGCTGCCCCATAAATAGTTGTCATGACATGACTGAGGAGACAGCAGAGGATAGGAATGAGGTGGTGGGGTTGGCGGAGGAATGGGATAACAGCCGGGCCCCTGAAAGAAATGTCTGTGTGGCTGGAATCTGCGGGAATGTCCTGGTGGGCTGCGCTCAGAAAGAGTAAGTCGTGATGCGGAGGGTGTGAGCAGAAGCAGTGATGCACTAAGCCTGCCACCAAACGCTATGTTCAGGGAAACAACACGCCAGCTGTGGCCTTGTTTACAAGTATTTAGGATAACTACTTTTCTGTTTATGGTTGGAAAACCCCCTCACTTTGCCACATTACAACTTCTTTACTGCAATTCAGTGCAAAGTTCACCATAAAAATGAGACCAGCTACAGTAGCCTTTTTCTGGTTATGTGTTTTGTTGGTTTATTTTCTCTGATACTGAAATTTTTATTAAAACATTCTATGCACATTTATAAAGATCTTTGTTATTTGTTTTATGCCAATGTTTAGTTGACTGTTATTGACCAGGTATACTATTTTAACGTGCAGGTATTTTTTCCTGTCATATCTATCCTTGGATGTGAAATTAAATTGAGCTTCTGCTGCCATTCCTGCAGGACACTGAAATTTGCTATCTGTATATATGTATACAGGAGCAGCTTCAGTGTTCATGGGAAAAAAAAGAAGGGTCAAGACAAAGGATGAAGAAATTTTATTTTAAAATTTAAATTCGCTTTAGATTTGTAATATTTTTTTCTGTAGTAATCACGCTTCTGCATTCCCTTGCTCTAAGTAATCTGCTCCATTAATTGAATGTGTGTGTTTTCAGATTAACCCTTGGAATCACAGACTAGATAGTTCAGGGTAATTTAAAGATGAGACTCTATGAGAGTTGGAACTATAGATATCACCAAATTAGATGCAAGTAAGTCAGCCAAAACTTGGTCCAAGTAAGCCCAAATCCAAAATATTCATTCCATGAGCAGACCTCATCCTTAACATCAACTTAAGCCAGGTTGGCCATGTACACAGATTTTTAGCGTGCTATAAAACGCTTTTAGGAACAGACGAGCTTTGGGCAAGGCCCACTACCTTATAAGAAGCAAAGAGGAGAACTTTTTCACTGAAGAAAGAAATACCAAGAGGTAGGCTCACATTACCACATTACTAATGATAATGATGAAAATAATACTGCACGGTATTAGAGCTATTTAGAAAGCATATCCTCAGTCAAAACAGCTTGCTGGTTTTCTTCAAGAAAGCTGTTAGATTCCTTCAGACTCTGCCCGCTCTAGAGAATTTAGCTGTGCCATACTGCCTGCTGCCAAGCACTTCCACTCCCTGTCCTCTGTGGAACTGAGGACACCAGCTCTATACAGCAGCCTTTTTGTACATCGAAAAGCTTATTTTTGGAAGGCTATGCCCACGGAGCAATACTGAGCACTGCGTGCCGAGTAAGGTAAGGTACCGGGATGCCGTGGCATACGAGTTCCTATTTGTCCCGGCTCCTGATTGTTTCATTGCCCCATAGAGCGGTCTGATCCCAAGTGAAGTTTTGTACGTTCCCAGCAGCAGTGTGGTTGCCTGCCTGTGCTTCCCAGTGCCCTTAGACTGTCCCTTCAGACTCTATAGTGCGGGCCAAGCAACCTCCTCCCCAGCTTTTGGCAGGATCACTCTGAACCCAAATGTTTGACACATGACTGAGACCACCATTGCTTCTGAGTGGTGGCCTTCTAGCTTATCAGGCAGTATCCAAAGAGGTGATGGCTCCTTTTTTACTTATCTAAACCAATCTTGCTGCTGCAGCCCTTCTTTGGCACTAGTGCTGGCATTTGTCTGAGCTTTTCCGTTATGCTAATCCAGCAGAAAATAAATTCAATAGAAAATAGTTTTCTGACACGTAAGGAGTATCTCTATTACCTTTCACATCTGTCACCACTGCTTTTGTTTAGCTTGTGTCTACAGTCCCCTTCTCTATTATTCTTCCTGTATGAAAACGTTATTTGCTTGCTGTAAGGTACGAGTTATATTGGTGGCTCTCCAGAGGGAATCACGCGGAATTTCTTCACCTTGCCTAATGACTATAAATTTAGGTTGACTTTTTTTTGTTTATGTCTGCGCATGCATACATGTTTGTTTGATTTTGGTTATGTATTTATGGCTTTGTGTCCTTAAATCTCTTAGTACATTAAAAATTGCATCAATGTGCACTGCCCATTTAAAATTTCACCTTTTTTTTTTTAACCTAAAATGTAGTTTGATACTATAAAGATATAAAAGAATGCAAAATTTTTATAAATTAAAAGTTCAGCTGTTCAAAGTGAGGGCAAAAGGTATTGCATTTTGATTTGGTTGATTTTTTTTTATACAAGCTCAGACCATAACTTAAGAACAACTCCCATATTTTGCAAGCATGGGGCAATAACATACGAATATCTCACTGACACCTGAAGATTTAGAACTGTATTATTCACGACTGTTACACTTTAGCGATTTTAGTACTTTGTGTCATGCATGCTGCTGAAATAAAGGCATGTTACACCTATGCAATTTCATCACCTTGTCATTTAGACTGGACCATAACATGACCTGAGATGATGCAGGCAAGGGAAATACAACATACCTCTCATTTCACTAACTCATATGCTACACGCTGAAAAATGTTGTTACTTGTGTTAAATAACCCTGTCATGCCCGTTTCTGTTAAGGCTTCACAGTTTTTAGTCTTTGGAAGTTGCTAGTGATGTCAAAAATTATGAAGAATGATGAAAATACTGTATGAGCTAAACTGTGAGTTTCTCTGTCCTCTCTCAATCTGTTCCCACTGTTGCTTTCACTCACACATGGTGTTGTAAGGCAATTAATATGAATTGAGTTTATTCATTTTGCTCATCCCAGAAGTATGAAGTTTCATGCATGTATGCCAAACTTATTGTCTCATATACTGTAGTTCTGTTTACCCATGTTTGGAAGTTTCAGAGAGCTCATCAGAGGAAGATACAGTTCTTCCATTGCATAATGGAGCAGGCACAATGTTAGACCAATATTATACCTGTCACAAAGAGAATATTTTACCTGCGTCCCATTGTAATAGCTTTGTTAGTTTAAAGACCCCAAGTCCCTCAGGGAGTGTCACAAATCCATACAGTGTCCCTTTGTGCTAGATTTTTGTATTTCTATCTCTGATTTAGTAGGCAGATGTGAAAAAGCACATGAAGCCAGATAACTCCCTAGTAACTACACAGCTGCAGATGTTGAAGAGAGCAAGTTATTCTGGCTAAGGTCAGTATTAATTTATGCTCAAAACTTTCCTTCCAGACATGCTATTTTTTGATGGTATAATATATCTTACTGTTATTTTGGGCTGATCCCTCCCACATTGATCAAACTGCTTCCCCATCTGTGGCCTCTTCTAGCATAAAGTTCTGAAGCATTCAGATCCCAGTGTTTGCTTTTCCTGGGCAAGGGGAGTAGTCTTAATTCACAGACAAAAGCAACAGTAGGCTAAAAAAGTCTCCAGACAGCAGAACTTCACGGCTTTTTGATATCTTGCATCTATGAGAGTTTGCAAAAACAGTTTCTTCTCTACCTTCATCTTGTTATTTCTGCTTGGAAGGGCAACGCAATCAACAGAAAAAAAAATCTAATTTGCTTTTGTCACTGGCCAAATTCTGAGGCTTTATGTCTTTTTTTCCCCTCCCTTCATCTGTCTAAAACTCTTACCAAATTCCCACTCTGCTATGACCCCAGGTTTGGCAGAACCACAAGCTGATCTCTGTATAATATAAACAGAAAGTACAAAATAAAGTGCTGCTTTATAGTCAATTGGCATTAGCTAGTGGTCATTCATGGTAGGGTAACATGGTTGCCTAATACGTTAAAATTCGAGGTGAGTTGGGTAACCATGCAGTGTTAAAAGCTATTTTTAAACTATAAACTGACCTCATTTAGCTTGGATGACTGCATTTCCCATAAAGAAGAACATTAGTTTTAATTTTTTAAAGTATATTTTAGAAGATTCTAGGTTAGTGAAGGTCATTCAGAGGTCTCAAAGCCTCTTCTGGCATCCCTCCGAGTTTAGCAGGAGTCTTTCCACTTTTTTCAAACATCAGTGTTTGCTGAAAAAGAACAAGCAGACAAGCAGCTGGCCTTTGATGGGAAGGCTTCAAACATGGCATGGTACATTGCAGGCATACGCCTTTTTGCTATCAACTAGCCAACAAAGTTATAGAGCTGCCCTAACTTGGCACTTTTAGCAGTTGTTACTATTTTCAGCTCAGCACCATGCTAATGAAGCTGAAGGGCTTCAGGTCAGCTTGGAGCATGAGTAGGAGCGAATTGTCATCTGCACAAAATATGTTTTTTAGATATACCTACAAAAGACTGCCCCACATACACACTGTCCAATGCCAAATGAATCTATCACATTAGGACAGTATCCCAGCAAATGATCTTATTGACTCTGGGAGTAGAGCAAGGGGAATTCATGTGGAAAGGAATTGATTCAGGTTTGGAAAAGAGTTGCAAAAGAAATGTCATAATCTATTGAAGCAGGCTGAGAATGGTATCAACACTACAGTTCTCCTTGGTATTATTTCCTAGAAATGAATTATGCCTTAAGAAAACCACCTGTCTGCGTAACATATGTCCTAACTCTTCCCTCACATGGTACAGAAATACCAGGTTCTTCACTGGAGAACCTCAGTGTTGGCCCATGATCATGACTGGGGACAGACTTTTTAGTAGAGCCTGTAGTGACAGGTCAAGGGGTAATGGTTTTAAACTAAAAGAGGGTAGATTCAGACTAGATGTAAGGAAGACATTTTTTAAGATGGGGGTGGCTGAAACACTGGAACAGGTTGCCCAGAGAGGTGGTAGATGCCCCGTCCCTGGAAACATTCAGGGTCAGGCTGGATGGGGCTCTGAGCAACCTGATCTAGTTGAAGACGTTCCTGCTCATTGCAGGGGGGATTGGACTAGGTGACCCTTAAAGGTCCCTTCCAACCCAAACTGTTCTGTGATTCTATGATTCTACGATTCTATGACTTGTGTCACAGCACACAGTATTGTGGTGTTCATGCCTGATTTTGGAAATAGCTATTTTATTTCTGCTGCTTACCAATTTTGCCTGCAGGTTTCCCTCCATATGCACAAACGTTCAGTGTTTGCATATAAGGCAGCGCAAGAGGATTTTTTCTTGTAGCCACTTGCACTGGAAATTAAAAGAAAAAGTCATAGGAAAAATGTAATGTCTCAGGAAAAAAAAAAAAAGCTTGCTTTTGCAAAATTCAGATCTGGGGCAAAATATGAGTAGACTGTTACCTTTTATAATTTAGGGAGTATGGTTATTTTGGTTTGGGTCATCAATACACAAAACCAAAGTATTTACTTTTTTTTGAAATGAAAAATTTCACCCCTGAGAAAGCTCTAAGTTATCTTGAAAAAAAGATAGCGTAGCTCTAAAATTGAGATATCCAGCAATTCTAAAGGATCTGATCTCTATAAAAGTCACTGGAACAATTCCCATTGATTCCCACTGAACGAGAGTCAGGTCTTAAGAAACACCAAATTTAGTTAGCTTAACTTTTAAATATTCCCTTGATAGAAAGCTGTCATGTGGTGTTGAGGAAATAATAAATAAAAGTAAAAATGGCTTGAATGACAGTCGTGCTCTTGGACTCCCAGCCTTCTAGACCCGGGAGCTGGCCAAAGCATGCCATGGTTCCCTCTGCTAACGTGCCTGTGTTTCTCTCCCTTTAGTGAAAGACGAAGCGGGAGCCTGATGGATGCGTATGTCTCGCTCTGATAGGAGAATGTAACGTAGCTGGGATGCACATCCAGAAATTTGGGAGTATTCTGGGCGCTCAAGTTAAGGTGTAGTTACCGTGAGCTTTGGATACTATAAACTAGCAAGTTAACCGAGTGGGTTTAGTATGGCTGTAGCCTTTTGCATTCTTTGTTGTTTAAACTAGTATTTTTGCTATTAGATACACTTTTAAGACACTCCCAAGGTCCTCCTCAGTTTTATTAGTGTGTCTCTACTGCTTATGACACTGGTTGTATTCTATTCTTAGAGGTGTTACTTTGTTGATGTACACTGCCCCTTAAAATCATTCTTATTTATTGCCTACCGCATACACGTAATACCCATCTCTAGTAATTTGCAGCTGATCTCTCGGAAATGCTGCCAAAATTCCAGGGAGGCTTCAGGATGGTCCCCTTTACTTGTTGGATATAGTGTTTAATGGCGACCCCATTTCATAAATGCTTGCCATGTTTTTTCAGCTGTGCACCTGCTTTGGAAAGAAATCTGAAGTGGAGCCCGAAGTTGCCTTCACAAGACAGAGCATGCTAACCCCAGGCACAGTACCTCTCTCAGCAAGCAGAGAGTCAGCAGCAGAAATTCCAGTTACCGTGTTTTGTAGATGCCAGATCTTAAGCTTCAGCTCTCTGGCACTAAACTGCAATGTGCTGTGGATCTCATGCCAGAATTAAGGTTGCCTCTTCATAGTATAGACATGTCTTTCATGTTTGAAATTATGTCTAAGGAAGAACCTGAGATAAGACAGATATTGGCAAAGGGAGAGAGGAGAAGGGAATTTCTACATTTATTAGTCATGTTATTGAAGAAAGAGGGAAGATTTTATCACGTCTGTCTTGCTGAAAGCAAGGCTCTGGGTTCACAAAATCTGCTGGTAACAGTGCATAACTGAGTCTACTTTCATACATGTTAAACATCACTTTCCTTACAACAGAGAGGAAGAAAGTTCTGTCCTCAAGGTGTTTGCTGCACGTATGCCTCTGTAGGCACGACCGATAGGTGAGAATTAAGATGGCATTTGTTCTAACTGTTAATAAAATGTGAGTGGAGGGAACACAGCACTAATCTAAACAGGGATGGGAGGAAAGCTATGTAGAGCACACGCCGCTGGCCCAGCCCGAACAAAGGGCTGAAGTCTTAGCTACCCACTGCTTGGTAAATGTGTGATTAAAATACTTATCATGAAGAAATAAAGACTAGTGATGTGAAGAGGACTCCAGCATTCCTACATATGGCAAGCCCTTTAATGGAAAAAAATCTGACTTATTAACTGCAAGTGCAGTATTTTGTTGTTTTACTGGGAAGAGGAGCATGGTCCCTTTAAAAGCCTTGGCCTCCTTTTCTAAATGTTGTTGCTGAGCTGTGCCCCACCCCGGCATAAGCAACACCTGCATCCCTGCAGGGTACTTTCTTCTTGATAGCTTGTATACCGTGATAATATATGTTGGTGGAGTGGTCTAGGTTCGTGATTTTGAGCCATCCGTTTTATTAATGTAGGGACATTGATCTAACGTTTGCCAGATCCCCAGTGATGTAATAACTTACAGCGCTTCTAATATCCTTTTTGCGGCATTTGTGTTCTTGGTAGCCACTGGGCTGCTGAGTTTTAAAAGGAAAAAAAGACACACACCCCTCCAAGACACAGTCAAACGTCAAATCCTAGCAAGAAGAATAAAAAATTATTCCAGATAGCTTGGGACTGTGGAAGCTGTATGCAACAGTCTTCTCAGCAAATTGATGGTGCTTCAGAGCGGTTTCTCAGCATTGACTGACTGCTTATTACATACATTAAGCTGAATTGGGGGGGTCTGTGCAATTGCTCTGGATACAGAAATGTGTAACATGCTTGGGAATCCCCAAAGTACAGATCCTATAGGGTTGGAGGAAGCCTGATGTATTTTAAGGAGTGAGGCATTTGGGAGTGATACAATATTCAAGGCTTCCAGAAATCTTTCTTCCCCAAGCTGTATACATGTGTATCGCTCTAAGAAGAAATCATTAACTTGCAGAAAAAAATGCAGACGATAACGTTCTTTGCCTCTTGACATGCATGCTGTTGAAGTTCTACAAGGGACCAGACTGCTGCTCTCAGGAGCAGTGGGTTTACCGACAGGCTTAAGGCTACTTTCAGCTATTTCTGTTTCTCACCAGTAGTGTCAAAGGGGGGTGAGCGGAGTATTATTTCTGCACTCCAATGTTTATCTGCTTCTGGTAAGATCCACCAGAGTAGAGCAGGCATCCCCCAACAGGTATTTTGGGTCCTCCGGCACACTCAACGTACAGGCAGCCTATTGTCAGATTAAGGTATTTTCCTTGTTCAATGGAGGAGTAGGGAAATTAAAGCCACTGCATTTTCAGGTTTTTACACACTTAAAATATAAATGGGGCAAATAAGATACTCCTTTGAAACAATTAATGACATCTTCATTATGCGGGAAGGAGGGAGAGAGAGAACAAAATGTTAGGAGTGGGGCCAGGGAGGTAAATACATGGAGGAGAAAAATAATCATAGAACATAGGCACAATGTAAGCTGCAGAAAGAGGCAGAGGAGAAAAAAGTGTGGGGCTTACTGGGTTAGGATGGCAGGAGGCAGGGAGAAGGCTGGCAGAGAAAAAATGAAGGCATGTGCATGCCCACCAGAAGGAGCTGCACAAATATCAGCTGGGGAGGAGCTGCTCTTCCCATGCTTTACAGGACCAGAGAGCAAGTGCAGTATTTTGGTGTATGTTTGTATAGTGTATAACACAATGCAATTCCAGTCCTGGTTGCTATTAAAAGATAGTGTAGACATAATGAAAAATCATCACAACAGGCCCCAGTAGGAAAGATGAGACAAGGGCTTGGCAAACCGCTGGCTGACCTAGTCTGTCACTCCTTATTTTGTTCCCAGTTATTCATCGCAGAGCTAATTAGTGGCATATTGTAGAACTGAGGTCATTAAGACTTAGACCCCTCTGCATCTTCTCCAGCTAATTTTAAAACCAGCTAGAGTGTTTTGGTACATGTCCTTTTCGTAGACAGTGCCGCTGTATTCAACCCCCCCCTTACCCTTTATTTTGGCATTCGCACATTGTCACTGCCGTTAGCAGGGCTTCCTTTCGATGCAGCGCAATGTCTGGAGATTTCCCAGTGTAGACACACTGCTGTTCTTTTCTCTGGACTATAGTCCTTGCCTGGGGTAGGTGGGAGCAGTACGCAGATTCTGCCCCACATGCTTCGCATCAGAAGGACCTCACTTGTGTGTGGATTGAGAACTGAGCTGCACTAGAGACAACTTCAAGGATGACAGACAGCTCTGGAAAATCAAATCGCCTTTAAAGAGAAACACGCGGCATTTAGCTGGCTCCGTACTGATAACAAGCATTTATAATCACTAGATCATGACAACTGCACCACGCAGGGATAATTGTCTGTTATAAATGGCACTGTAGTAAGGAGGAGACCAGTGATCTGTCTTTAACATGATTATACACCACAAATCAACGATAAGGCAGGCATTGCTTCTCTGATTCACTTTCATCAAAGATGAATGACCATAAGGCAAAGAAAAACAAAAATCAAAACAAAGCACATAACATGGGGATGCTTTTCAACCTAAAAAAATCTGGAAATTAATTCTTTTGTAGACTGATAGACTGATGCATCTGAGCAATACAATCATAGAGAGAATGTGAGGTTTATAAATTCCTTTTGGCCTTAGTGTTCACTCTGCAGCATCCTGCACCACACAGCATGCAGGAGGTGTTATACTGTGAGGGAGAGAGGAGAGCAGAGTCCTCACCACTTGCAATTACCAGAATCCTCAAGAGCACGTTCCTCTTGAGCCAGTGGTGTCATTTCAGTGTCCTGGCTAAATTTCAGTTTGATTAATTACATTCTGACTATTTAATTTCCCAAGAAGCATAGTTGTCATTGTCTTCAATTATTTGGAGATCGAATTTGCATGGCTTTTTGAGCATGATAGTTACACAGAAAAATTCTACATGCATACTGTGTTTTGCAGGCATAGAAGAAGATACAGGATTTGAACCAAGGAGCTTAAAATCAACATATGAATGAACAGCATCTGGGGAAATGAGTTGAGGTAAAGGTTGGTAAGTGGGAGTGTGAATGTAAAGGAAAAGGAATGTTTCTGTAGAGTGATAGATTGTATAATTCGCTTTATTTTCTATATGTCTTGCTAGAAAGTTCTCATGATGTTTGCAGTCTTAAAGGAATTTAAATTTCTTGCTTTTGGTGCCCTAGTATTGAAAAGTTTTAAAACGGGATTTTGAGGAGAGAGGGCTAGCAGGTTGTACCAGGATCATAGAAACCAAACAAGCTCCCTTTCTCCATTTATGTTGCCTCTGGAAATGCCATGTTCACAAGCAAAGACAAGAATGATTTATTTAATTAATCACAAGGCATGACTGTAATTTTATTTCTCATCTGAAAAATGAGAAATATGCTTCCAGCAGTACAGTGTCCCTTCTACCTGACAGACCAGGGACCTGTTTTGGATACCTCAGACATCTAGGAATCGAGCCTAAAATTGGGACAGTGCCTTAGCAGTTTTGTCAGCTGAATCCTAAATCCAAATCCTACACTGTTTCTTACAATATCTATGTTTTCCCCAGAGTGTATCTCATCTGAACACTGACCAAGCTTGACCTATTTTGTTCAAGCTTTGATGAGATCACGGTGCAAGCCTGTCTAACTGCAGGCCATAAATTGTTGTAATCCTCCATCTGGTCGCTCTCTGACAAGCGTATGCTTTGCTTAACTGGGGTGATATAGTCTACCAGTGCTGTCTTCTAGGTGAAGCCCTTAGATACGTGAGCAGGGTGGGGGAGCTGTAGGGCTCCCCAAGCTGTAGCGTTCACATACTGCGCAACTGGACCTTGCAGAAGCTGGACCAACTGTGCATTGACTGTAAGGCCACTTTCAGATTGCAAGTTTTCAGCTAGAATAAAGCAGCATTGCTACCTCTTGTTGTCTGCAGTTTTCTGGGGGCCTTCCGTGGTGATGTCCATACTGAACGTTTGATCCTCGTCTGTAAAGACGACACTTTTAGATATGCAGACGAAATGATTTACACTGAAAACGACTTTATACCTACTTGAAAAGGCAAATGGGTGCCTTAATTTAGCTTTTTTTTTTTTTCCCTCTCTCCATTTTAAAAAGCCGTTGACTGTGGTACTTAGAAAACTGTTTTCCTAAGTGTTGGTAAGCCATGTAGTCCTTTCCCTTCTCTCTGACACCTCCAACAACAGCAGAATCTCTGGATATGCATAGCATGCTTTGGTCCTTTAAACTATATTATTAGTGGACTGAGATCATCACTTCTAATTCAGGTTGCCCAGTACTTCCTATGTTGAGACTATATTGATTTTATGTGCTTAGGACTTCATCAAACATTAATTGTCCTCAGTGTGTGCTTCAGACAGAATATGCGTAGAAAATGTCAGCGAAACTGTTCAAGTATTTCTGCAAACAGGATAAAGAATAACAACTTGATTTGCCAGGGCTGAAAATATTAGAGAACTTTTTTTCAAGAGGCTCTAGGGCTCCTGTCCACTCAGGAAGAGAGATGAAATTTGGCAGGGAAAGGAAGGATGAATTTTGTGTCAAGAGATGAGCCAAGAGCTGTGAGCCAGTCTCAGTTTTGTGCCTAAATATTGCAAAAACAGTT
Organism: Aviceda cuculoides; assembly: GCA_035590195.1. Taxonomy (NCBI): domain Eukaryota; kingdom Metazoa; phylum Chordata; class Aves; order Accipitriformes; family Accipitridae; genus Aviceda; species Aviceda cuculoides. The sequence goes on from JAVJGG010000007.1 coordinate 21,778,051, forward strand.
TTCATAATGGCTAGCTGCAGCACAAACCTGGAGAGAAAACAAAATCACTCTCCATTATTTGATCACTATTTGTTCTGTTCACTAAATGAGACAGGGGTCTTTAGGAAGGGACATAAAGGAGCATGCAATTAAAGACAGGTACCAGGATGCAACCAAACTGAATACTTAACTGAGATTATACCAGCAAAACTAGGTCACAACTTTTAAGTGTTTAACTTAATTTTTTTTCCCAATTTTTACTTATAGTGAGGATTTACAGATGTGATTTCTGCAATAGTGTATGAAGTGTAGATGGGGTTGCTTTTAAAGCTGCTCAAACTTTGTCAAAAATTTGGCTATTTTGGGTCAAGCAAGAAAATAGTGGAGTTTAAAATTGGTGTAAATGCTCTTGTTATGTGGGCAACTTTTTTCAACATGTTGTGTGGCTGCTGGCATGTTTGAAACCTACAAGGTAATACCCTCCTGAAAGTGCAAATGGAAACTAATACAATACATGTACATTTGTTGTCAGGGCTGTCTGTTATTGAGAACTCACTAAGAACCCAATGCCTTGGGATGACTAATTAAATACTGATTTACTTACTCTCCAGACTTCAGTTTCTTCCACACCTTAAGCAAAGAGCAAAGGAAAACTCTGGAATTGGAGAATACAGGAAAGAAAAAAACATGGGAATGCAGGCATACCTGGTGCCCAGGTATCGCCTTCTTTAAGCCAGCTGAGCACAATTCTGCCTTTTGAAGAGTCAATTAATAATTTTTGGTGGGGATCCTTGTGATTCTTTGGCCTCTGTTTGTTCATGAACAGCAGAAGGGCAACAGGTTTTTTGCTTTTTACCATATAATGCAGTGTCCAACAGCTGCCTTTTCTAATAATTAGGCAGCGATCACACCAGCTCACTGAATTCCTCAGTCCTAGCACAATTTCTCCTAGTCTTCTGTTATTCACCAGTAAACCCTGCTCCTATGCTTAGTGTAGTTCTAAAACCATGTTTGCAGTTGTGCTCAAAATGAAAATATTTTTCCTTGGTTAAAAAAAAAAAGCTCGCTAAGCCTACCACGGTGTCATAACCACTTTAAACTGGCTGAAGCCAACAACGCTATCAAAAAGATAAGTGTCGCCCTTTCTCCCACCTCAGTCCTGCCCCTGCACAAGATCAGCACAAGGATCTGGACAACCCTACAATGAACCAGATCAGGGAACTGATCCAAATTAAAAATGAGTTTGGCCCCTGAAACATTTGTTTTCCCCAGCCAGATCAGTTCCCTAGGCCTGTTGAGTTTGCAGCTGCACCAACAGCCGTGCCAGCACAAGGGGGTGGGTGACGTGGGGTTAGGGATGAGCAGCTGATGGGGAGGAGGAAGGGTGGGACTGGTTTACTACTGATTTATGCAGCCAAGAGTGACACTGAACTCGAGCAACGGGACTTAGACTTGCACCTGCTTAGAAAAATTCAAAAGAGGTTTCTAAATTACTCAAGATAAGTACCGTTTATGTGGGGAATAAAAATAAGGCATGGTACCTTTTTCTTCTATCATTACATAAAATGGGCTGAGTGTTTTGTCCCAAAACATCACCAAAACGTGGAAGTAAAGGGACGCATTGAGATGCAATATGTGTGATTTTGTTAGTCTTCCAATGGTGTAATATAGTTGTCCCCTCTTTGGGTATAAAGAAGGAGATAAAGCCCTGTATCCAGACAACTACCATGGTTTTCCCAGCCTTCGTCCGTCGCTGCAATCCAGTCCTACCCCAAGGCCTCTTTAGCCCGTGGATGCTCGTGCAACTGCCCGACCGTGGCCCTGCCTAGCCCAGCGTAGCAAGCTGTGACACACAGCCACTTCCACGGCACCAGTCATTAGTGCACTGGTTGTACAGCCGGTGCAACCCAGTGACCAAGTAGTAAGAGCTCAGGATTGCCAAACCACCTTTGATTTCTTTTCTCACAGAGTTATTAGCTTTAATTTTGTATCTGCCACCTGCCTGAATAAATTTAAATGTATCATTCGCTGGTGGTTTTTGCAACAAGATGTAACTGGGACAAGGACTGTAAGAACTTGAAAACAGTAATTAAAATGGGAGATAAGACTAATCTTAGTGGTGTCTTCCAAGAAACCAGTAGTAGAGCTAGGTTATTCCAGTTATGTAAATCCTTTTAAGCGGAGTGACTGAAGAGAAATTTAATTTTCAAAGAACCAATAATGTTTGGTTACCTGGAGTCCCTTATCTCTTGCTGAGGTGATGATAGCCAGGAGAAAGTGAAACTACCTTCAAAAGCTTCTACATGGATGCAGACAAGATCCAAAGGGAGAATTTCATTCTCTAGAAAGTACAGTACTGGTGCAGTACAGTGGAAAGCAATACTGTGCTTTGTGGCAGCATGCGATTAGCCATCAGAACACAGAGCAACCTCCCTTCTTTACCAGAAATGTAATATTCCTGGAGCAAAGCCCTTATGTCAGAGTCTAAAGAGAAAGCAACCAATAAAGGAGATAAGGGAGTGCCCTGCCAAGTACTTTGTTTCAGCCCAAACCTTTTAGATTGGTAACTTTTAATAAGGATCTTGGCAGCTTTAGCTGGGTATGTTAACCTTAGGAAAGTAGTGAACTTTGGTTTGAATCCCATCATCTCCGGGGTGGGAAAGAACGACTACTCAACCTGATCAAAGACCTTTCTGGTACCTGCAGATAGATTTACAGCAGAAGCCTTATTTAATGTAGCAGAGGGAAATACACGTAATAACCTTGTAAAATTATCAATTCCATATTTATTCTATAGAAATCCCACTTTGTCATGGTGGGGCAGTTTAGGAAGAACTTCTAAGAGTGAAATGGGTTCTTTGTTCTTTTGCATATGAGAGTGAGTCAGGAGACTAAGGCAGGTCCCAAGCAGACATTTGATTCTACAAAGACAAACTCATGAAGGGTTCATTCTAGAAAATGGCCAGGCACACCAAGGCAGGGGTACAGAGAGCCCTCATGTGACAACTTCTGTCTTCAAGGCCTTTCATAACTTAGTTCCTCTTTGTTTGTGTGTAACCTACACAGTGCCAGCTCAAAGCTTCTCTTCAGTGAGGGAAAATTGAATCTTGGCACTCAAGGACGAGGACAGATCAACTTCTGGCACAGAACAGCTTACTTTTTGGCTTCCAGCGGGCGACGCAGAAATCACTTTTGGTGAGGATGGCACCAGAACAGTTCCCCCAAGCTCCAGCCTCCTTAAACAGCTCGAGGTACCACCACCCCACTAATTCTGCATCCCTGCTGAAGTGCTGGTGGTGGGCCTCCGTGCTCAGCCCCGCTCGGTCAGCCTTGGGCAGGTGCTTGGGGCTGCTGAGCCCTCTTTAACGGAGACAGGGTGTCGGGTGAGCAGCTCTGCTGCTGCTGCCATCATTTTGCTGCCCCGTTCCGCCTGCCTCTGGGGGCCACAGGTCAGCCAGCCCGTGCCACCGTACCACTTCTGCTGTGGTGCAGGACTGAAGTATTCGAACGAGCTCAAACCCAAGTGCCCTCCTCGACGGCAGAAATCAGCTATGAACTCTGCGCTACTGTGGCTAGACAGGTCCTTGCGCCCAGATGGGTTTGGAAAACCATACGCAGCTGGGCACGGTTATGATGACCTCCTAAAAATACTCCTTACCTTCTCCCACATGCTGTCTTCTGCCTGAGGCATCTTTCCCAAACAGATTTGTGTAGTTGCTAAACAGTCTGCATATCCTATTTTAATAATACTGAGGTGGGAGGCTTGTTTAGTACCTCACCTATTCAAAGAAGAAGCAGACAAGCTGTGAAGGACAGGGGTTGATAAATTTACCAGCCAGCCCAGGAAAGAAGGAAATCAAGTATCTTTAGAAAGCTGTTATTCTTCTTGACAGAAATGCCTCTTCTCTCTGAAAATACTGTTGGTATTTTCCCACGCCAGGGCAACACTGTAATGGCTAAAAAGAAAATTACTCCAGTGATTTTAATGTAAATAATAAGTTATGTGTTTGATACAATTTAATTATCCCTGAAACTCTACTTTCTGGCAGAAACCTGGTGTACATAAAGGTGAAGCAATGTTACTGAGTTTGGAGCTAAACTGTCTCCAGAAGGCACTCTCTACCCCTGGAATCTCTTGAATAAACCAGATGAAGCCTGGCTGAGGTTAACAGGAAATACTAAATCATAATCTGCATATAAACACTGATTTTAGAGGAAGATTGAAAGCTAATAGTAGTAGCAGCAGTATCAGTAGTAGTATTTCTTAAATATTTCTTACATAACATGGTGGTATAAAATATGCAGCTTAATGAATATCTTTTAGCACTCTGCCTTCTGATAAGCTGTTTCTGAGACACAGATTTTAAAGGTGACTAGGCTGGTGCTTAGTGAGGTGTTAAGATGTGTCTAGGAGATGGAAGTTTCCTTCGAGAATCTTATTACAAGTTTATCTGCCTAAGTGCCCCAACTCCATTAAAATTCGGGTTCACAGGCCTTATGACTGATGGTGTCATTGGATTGTACTCCTAATCTGATGAAAAGTCAGGCTGTTTACAGAAGGGATGGTTCTTCTCTTTCTTCATTGCCCCAGCCTCACAGTCTGTTTTCCTTGCACCAGTCTGAATAATCATGTAGTTGCAGAGTAAAAAGAGAAAAAAAATTCTGTTGCCTCTTGAGAGTCCAATGCAGAGGAGGAACACTGCTGTAGGATTAGCATCAAGCTAGATACCCAGGGGTATGTGCCCCTCTGCTCTCCCTTTTTCAGTTTCCTCACGTTATTCAGAAAAGCCAGGCAGATGCTAATGATGTTTAACTAGGGTATATTAAAAGTCGCCGATGGAGTTAGAAGTGGTGAATCTACAAGTTAGACACTGCTGATACTGCTCAGACACAGATTAATGGGTTTGGACAGTTAGCTATGAGTTGAACATCCTAGAGTGGGCGGCAGACTCGCAGTTTTGACTCGGGTGTGTACCAAAAGAGCCCAGCCAGGGAAGCCTCGTGGCAGATTTGACCATGGCTCGCTGTTTCTGCTTGCCCTCTGGTCTTCTCGCACGACTGATCTGTCTGAAGCCAGTTCCAACCAGAACAACCATTCTGGTTATTAAACATCAGAAAAAGGCCGTACTAGGCTGTTTTACAGCCCTTTTTAGGTAAAGGAGCATATTAATGTGATCCTCTCCAAGCCTCAATGTAAGTAGAAAATAATTTAATTCCCTCATGCTGAAGCGAACCAACCAGTCAACCCTAACAACAGCAAAAGCAGTAAAAATGTGGTTCTAACCAGACACCTGACAAACTGCAGTGCTTCCCTAATTATCTTCTTGTCATATCTGTTTAGTGTGAATCATGCACTGAATAGATACTCGAGGAATGAGGATGCAGCGGACAGAGCTTGCCGCCCACCCCAGTCCTGCCAAGTCAGCCTGCAGAGCAGAGCAGACCTCGGGCACATGTAAGGCGTTTTCCATGTATTTCCCTGTACGAGACTGGATCACCGGGACTGCCAGACTCTTGGGGCAGATACCTCTGCTGCATCCACCACTCTTGACCTGGGACACTTGGCCCTGATTTGAGCACTACCACACTACAAAAACCAGTAGCAGTCTCATGTTTCTTCTGTACATTGCTTGCAAATATCTTCATTACATTGATGAAATTTAAAGACATTTTAGTTTGTCTTGAGATAAACTTTTACCAGTTTATCTGCAGCCCAGTGCTGCACTGTATCTGTGCGTGATTAAATGTAAGAGGAAAAGTTTACTTGCTAACTGTAATTGCGTACAGTACAACCACAAAATACAAGTTAAAGCTGATTACCAAAGTTTACTCATCTTGAATCATGCAAGGTTCAAAACTTAAGCGGTAAAATACTAATTTTATTCCAGGCTTCCCCCATCAATGTTATGGCATCATTCTGCATAGGAGTTCCCCGCTACGCTTCTGTTGTAGCATGCTACCTACCAGTGTGGTACAATTTACCTGTTTGCAATTTATGCAGTATTTACGTGAAAAAGAAACGGATGGATTTTAGATTATGAAGTTAGAAAGAAGTGCCGGTAACCTCACAGCCATAAAACTGGGTATTTTTTTACTGCTGCTGTCATGCACCTTCTGTGACCTGGGGCAAGCCATTCCAGTTCTGTGTCTTCAGAGTTGTGATGCACCTGGGTGGGCAGGTGGGTGAGTCCAGGACTACTGTTCATCTGGTAAAACCCTCAGGGCCTTAACTTCTCCGGGCCCCAGTTCTGCTGGGTTTTAAAATGAGCTTAATACCATACCTCAGAACTGCACGTACGCGTGAAAACTTACTGGCACAAATACAGAGATGTAATTATGCCAGTGCAGGTGTATTGTAATATTTTGCCACGTAGAAACATCTCGCACTTGTTACTTCATACCTCCTTCCAGGAACGACGACTGGGTAAAAGCCAAAGTATTTCTTGAAGAATCGGTTTCCCTTCAATCCTACTTGCGCCACGCTCACGAGGGACTCGCCGTTCCTGGAGCGGGCTGCAAGCGTCCGGCTCCATCCCCGGCTGGGCAGGCGCTTGCAGACTGGAAGGGAATTCATTTCATAGGGCCATAGGGGTGGGACAGTGTATCGGACCGCACCAGAAGCCTCGGGCGCTTTTAATAGGTTCGCTCGCATAAATTAGGAGCGACTGCAACAGCACCTATGGCCAGGATGAGGCCCCCGCGTAAAGGGCCTGGGACGAAGAGCGGTCTGTTGCCGGGCGGGATCACAGCAATGACTCCAATATTAAGAGGAGGCAAAAGTCCGGGACTGAACCACCTGTAAAGCAAGAGGCAGGATGAAATCCAGCTCCGCCATTAACTTTACGTGCGAACCTCACGCTACTTCCAGCTTCTCTCACAGCAGCCGCGCTCCGCCGGCGGCACCCGGCGCCTTTTAAGCCTCCGCCAGCCCCGAGGGCGGCCGAAGGCAGAGCCCTTGGGGCTACGGCAGCGGGACGGGACGGGACGGGACGGGACGGGGGAACGAAGCCACCCAAGCGCCTCCCCGCCGCCCTCCTCCCGCTCCCGCTGCCGGGGCGGCCGCTCAGGCGGGCGGCGGGGCTCAGCGCTGCTTAGCGGGACGCGGCGGCCGCAACCGGGCGCGGTAATTTGGAGAGGATCCCTCGCCGGGCCGGTGCGTGAGCGCGCGCGCGCGCGTGTGTGTGTGTGTGTGTGTATGTAGTGTGTGTGTGTGTGTGTGTCTGTGGGTGAGCCGCGCGCTGGCAGCGGGGCGCGCGGCGGGTGGGCG
>JAVJGG010000007.1:21786089-21802614 GCA_035590195.1 Aviceda cuculoides
CGGCGGATCCCCGGCCGGAGGGGGGCAAGTGCCCGCCTTTGTTTTTTTTGGGGGGGGAAAAAGCCCTTCGCCTCCTACCTCGGCCGATCTGTATCCGCGTCCGATTAATGTTTGGTTCGGTGGTGGTGTTTGGGGGCGGGGGGGTGTCCCCTTTTTTTTTCCTCCATTTTTTTCCCTTTTCTTTCCGCTTCCCCCCCCCTCCTTTTTTTTTTAATGACAAATCTGTGCTTAGAGGTCAAGGAAAGTTCACTTAATTTGGGGTTTAGGGTTTTTTTCCCCCTTTCTCCCTGTTAGAAGGTTTGGATGCATGAGATTTTTCCCCTCCTCAATGTAGTTTCTTCATATACTCGGGCTCTACAGCCAAATAATCTTATCCTGAATATAGATCTTTAAAGCTTATTAAAATTTACTGGTGTGGAAATATTCAGTCATGCATTCGAAAGGATCTGAGCCAAATCCTGATTTTTTTTTTTTTATAAACTGAAGTCAGTGGGAGCTCTGACTGAAGAAGGGTTGCTGTGCTTGCTCTTTTGTTAGCGGATCAATCTGAAGAAGATATGTCGTCTGACCTTACAGTTTGCTTTTATGGTATCCGAATAATTAGAGCTTATTCCAAAAGATAATCGTTATTTTGCTGATTTTTAGGAAAAAAATTACACTCGCTGCATGTAAAAAAAGGTAACAGTTTTATTCGGGGAAGGAGAAGTATTGTTAGATCCAGGTGGGGAGGAGTAAAAGTAGATGTGTATTTCAGATACAAGCAAATGGAAAAGATGATTGCGTGAAACATGTCAGTGTTTAATGGATGTTAGTGTTTAAGGATGGGGCATCTTGAAACTAACATGCTTAGGAAAAAGCTGTATTTCAAGCGTGTCATAGCTGATAGTTCAAATCTCTTTTGCACACAGAGAAGTAAAAAAGAGAAAACTTTTTAATTTTTTTTCCCCGGTAGTTACATGTGTTTTTAAGCAGCACTCAAGGATAAGACTAAAAACTGAAGCTAACCCAGCGCACAGAGACCACTTTTCTTTGCAGGCATGTGTCTAATTCTGCTAGTCTTCATGTGGCTAACTGTCTGCACCTCGTCCTGTCAAACAATAGGAGCAAATCATGTGAGGACACCTGAGGTGTTAACGTTGACTTAATTTTTTCTTTTACTTGTCAGTAATTACTCTGCTGAATTATGGGAGATGAGTCTGTTAGTTGCAGCTGATTAATACTCATTTTATTTTCCCATTGAACCAGAGAGCAGCCCTAGGAAGCTTTTTAGAGGTTCTTATTGGATTTTAGTGCAAGTTTTGAGTGCTCACTTCTTTACTATGGCTGGAGGAGCATCAGTATGATAATGGAAGGTATCTAGCCCTTTTTGAAGTTCTTGCTCTGGTCTTAGGGATGAAATCTTGCAATTTACTTCAGACTGTAAGTAGGCACTCGAAAGAAATTTCCCTTGGTTTGGATGATCCAGAAGCCTTCCACAGCTACCAGAGAGGATCAGTTCAAGGCATGATCAGGTTACCCTAAGGGTAGGGATTTGTCCTTGCTTCGATTTTGACCCCATCAACCGTTGGGTATGTAATCAAATACATTTATTCCTACTCTGTCCTGTTCAACTTGCCTTTTTGTGTACCCTTGAAGATGTGATGATCCAATACGTTTGAGAAAAGCGACTGAATAAACAGATGGAAATCTTTCTGTTTCTGTATAAATATTAACTATCAAATCAAATGTTTGAAAGCTGGTGAGTTTAGTGTTTACTTTTCCTCTGTAGTTCCAACACAAAGAGTTGAACGTAAGGAAAAGCAATACAGAGGTTAATAAAAGTACTACTTGTGTTTCTGAATACTGGGAAATTAGTCAGATTAAATTATGAGCTTCTTGGCTTGGTACAAAGATTTAAATTTAAAAATGAAGGGGTTGTGACTTTTTTTTTTTTTTTTTTAAATTGAAGCACAAATGCACTGCATGTTACATATAGCCAGTGTTCTGCTCTATGAAGCCCAAGTCGTGTGTAAAATAAAAGCTCGTTTGAGTAGTCTTACAAGCCTAATGGAGGCATCATCTCAGCTTTATAAATAATGTAAGTTGTGTATAATGTGGAGTCCCCAGAGACTGCAGAGAAAGCATCATTACCAGCCTTTTCAACCTGCTGGAGATCTTAAATTGATTTACAGCACTGAACTGGTGCAAAATGATACATCAGGATGACACAGGGTCAACCTGTAAAAGTCTATGATGTGAGCCCGTTAGTTCAGTCATCATAATTAAACCATATTATGAGGGCAGCGAAGCAAGTGTCTGTGACATGTCCCATTGTGCTTCAGATATGGGTGGTTTAAGACTCAAATGAAGAGATCACCGTTTTTATTATTTAAGTTATGCAAAGAGTAGTTGAATTTAAAGCTTGTGGCCCTGCTAAGAATAAATGCTGAGCCAATTTAGGTTGACTCTTAACCTCTTTCTCGCAGTCATTAGCAACTGAAAGAGATGAAGGCGTGTGCAGCTTGGAGGGGTGTGTGTGTGGGAAGTGGTTGTGAGTGAATATCTCTGAATTTTGTATATCCTTTTTCAAGCCTCAAAATCAGCTAGACTTTACCTGCAGACTGTGCTGTCAGATATCAAAGGGACAAACAGGCAAACAAGCCTGTTTGGGCTTTTTTTCCCTTTTCCTAGTATTTTTATCCTACCAAAGTTTGTAACTGCCTGTTGAAGTGTTCCTGCAGATCTGAGTTCTTATATAAGACAGAGCATCTTAGTCATATCTTGAACTATATGACCAAACTTATTTTAGAACAGAGACTGTAATTTTGAATATGGGTTGGCATAGGTCACTCTACTTTTCTTAGTGAAGGCAACTGTGGCTTCAGATTCATGTTTCTGCTTTAAGTAGCTTAGAAAGTAGCATGCCACAGATAGTAAAGCGTTTATTATATACTAAGCATCTTAGGTCTTGCTGTTCCTGCTCATAAAATCACTATGAAGTGTTTTGGGAAAATCCTGCTAAAACTTTTTTTTTCTTTCTGCTAGTCAGCATGCTGCTTGGTGATTTGGCAGCGTTGCACATCTTGGTGGTTAAACCAACTCCTCATACCCAAATTCGTGTGAACTCTGCACTGCATCTCCTGAGCTTCTTCCAGCCAGGAAAGAAGCATCTCTTATTTTTAGTCACAAATATAACTAAAAAAATAATTTTGAGGGATACAAGAGAAGCAGAGAAAATAAGTGGTCACTAGTGGTGAGAGATCTGTTAGTCTTCAGGCTCAGCTGCATCTCAACGGCATGCGCTTTAGCTAAGGCGCTTTCTGAGCGGCAGATATAAGAACTAAAGCTCGCTTTTGGGTGCAGTGTCTTACAAAATGTGGATATGGAACTCTCTTCTGCTGATGATTCATCATCTGCGGATGAATAAATGAAACTACCATTGAAGAGAGTGCCATAAAATCTGTGAAAATGAAAATCAGATTTCACAAATTGCTTTATGGTTAATGAAGTGATTCTACTAATGTTTTGAGGGTTGGGTGTTTGTTTAAATTTTATTTTTTTAATTTCTGGTTTAGGTTTTGATGACAAACTCACCTAGTTGTGCTTTTGGAGTGGGGAAAGGTCTATTCTGCTCATAAAAACTTCACTTGTTTCCCTCTAGGAGCTGCAGACTAGTGTTCTTCCACTGGCCTTTCTTCTGTGTATAAAACAGTGTCTCAAAAAAAGGAATGCATGCAAGTCTTAATAAAGATGGCATGCAGTTCCTAGAAATTTACCTTTGAAGTTTACTGAACAGAAAATTTGAGTTTAAAACATAAACACCAAATTGGCAAGCATGGCTTGAAATACTGGTGGCTTAAAGGCTCATCTGTGCAGGCATCTTGCATTTTTCTAGCTATCTTGCTCAAGCTATGATGGCGTAACTTTAGAACAGCATAGAGGATTTTTATGTTAGAACAGCGGTATTCACTTGGGATGGGAAAGAAGTTGTTGTAAATTGATACTTTTTAATTGATAGAGTTGTATCACTGCAGGCTGTTGTATAACTATTACCATTAGAATGTTGCTATTCTTCAACATTCAGAATAACCAGAGAAAATGTTCGATTGGGCCTTTTGTGAAGGGCTTTGCAGAGGGTGGATTCAGGGGTGAGGACAAGGAGCTCTTGGCTGCTATGGCTGCCACAAAGATCCCTATCCTCCTCCTCCTCAGACAAATGGTAATTTGCATTACAGAAGCTTTTCGGTTTTCTGTGTATTCGAGTTGGGGGCATCTTTGTTTTTTAATGGGATAGAGAAGCCAAACATTTCGTAAAATTAACAGGCTAATTTGGGGGAATGTAAAGCGTTTTCCAGAATGAAACCAGATCCTACAGGATCTCTCCCTGCTTCAGTTTTATGCCTGCATGTGTTGGCTTTGGAAGTGCCTCATAGTTGAATAGGAACAGGGATGGAGCACACTACTTCTAATTATTAGACTGTGTGAGGTCAAGTATTCAGTGCAGGTAAGGCTGAACTCGGCAGAGTTGTGTAGATGGGTCCTTTTTTTTTTTTTTTTTTTTTTTCCTCATTTTGCAGAAGGAGGGCGGGTGGGTGTGTATCAGGTACTGTGGCACTGGGATTGCTGTGGTGGAAGTGTTGGGCAGCTGTGTGGCCACAGAGCTGCCCCTGATAGCGGTACTGTGTGTGACACAGCTGCTGGGTTGAGCTGTCCTTACGTTACGAATGGTTTTCTGCAAGTGCGGATTCCTTTACTCGGCTGTACTCTTCTTGTGAGTGCTCTGTCTTGGGAGACTACGTAAAAGCTGAGTTTAGATCAAGAGTTGAAAGTTTTTCTTCCCTCTAGGTTTGCCAACGGAGAGAACCTGATCAATATAGCTATTCTGGACACTTGCACAATTCAGTCATTCTAACGTAGCTCTGTAATTGTTCTGGATTATATGTCACTTTTATTTCAATATGGGGTATACACTTGGAAGAGTGATATTAGAACAGATGTCAGCAGTCTTTCTCATTTTGTTCTTCCCCCACCCTTTCCCTAGCATGCACAGGCGAAGTCTAGAGTACAAGGAGGAAAACAAATTATTTTTAACATGCCTTTATATAAGTCATTATATTTAGGCACTGTTCAAAGCAGTATCATCCAAAGGCAACTATTATGTTGACTTGGCATGTAAGCAAATCATTAATGTGGTTCACCAGTGATTTCTGAAGCATTATTTCATATTTCTGTGCTTATAAAAGGGTACGCTCTTCCCAGCATGACAGCAGATGAGATTGTCTGAATAAGTCAGTATAGACAGTCTGAATTATAACACTTAATGGTATTTAAAAGTATTTACCTTGCAAGTTTTTGTCATTAAAATCATTAAAATGCCATTCCACATCAAAGTGATCTATGGACTATCAGTCCAATATTGGGTAACTTGGAAATAAGATACCCATTAAAAATTTTTTACAATGATAAAGCGATTATAGACAGAATCGCGAGAGTTTTCACTGGCTGCTTGCTTCTGTGCCCAGCATGGGTGTAAGAATTGTGTCTGTCCTCCAGCTTCTACAGAGGCTGCAAAACTGATGTACATATTTAAAAACTTGTCTAGGTAGATGAAAGCAAAAAAGCATGTGTGCGTGCGGAGCTAACACTTGACACATGTAGCAGGTCAAAAAGTTTTCTATGAATTTAGAGAGTCCTTTATGTTCAGATTGGTTAGGGCATCCAGTGACCATAATCGATCATTCGTTTGCTTGCTTTTCTTCCTCACTTTGTTCAATATTGGAATTAGTATCTCATTCTTCTGTGTTTACATGAAAGACTGATTTACTGAGGATATTTTTCTTATAAATAATTTCAGACTTCTGATTTCAAGCATTTTGAGGCATTGACAATAATAGCAGCATTCTGTCTGGTGTAATGTGATGAAACCAGGGCATGAGACTCTTAAAGATACCTTATTCTTATGCTAGTGTGTATGTAGGGTTATTCACACTTGATAGGTATGCTGTATGTGTGTGTGCGCACATATGAATGCCTAAAATAACATTCACTGCTGTTGAAAGTTAAATTATTTGGATCAGATAAAGGTAGACTAAACATATATATAGTTGAGAAAACCCTGTAAATTTATCAAGGTGTGTGAAACAACTATTTGTATATAAACACTTAAATGCTTAAAAGCATAAAATCAGTTTTGGTTAAAGATGAAGTAAATAACTGGAGAATCGTGTTGCAACAAATTGTGGTTTCCACTTAAATGTGTTTCTAAGGGCAATAGGAGGAGGAAACATCTGCTGTTTGGTCAGATGCTGTTAATGAGTTACATTATTTGACTTCATTCTACCAATATATTTCACCTTTGTATCTGTTAGGTTTCATTTGAATATTGATGTGGGAGGAATTGATCAAATGTCCTTGCTGTCTTACATGTATCTTGCTAGTAAGGACTTTTATTCAGCTGACATGTTGAGGGACAAAATATGTGGCTTGTAACTGGCTGTATTTCCTGAGGTGGTGGAGAGCGAGCTCTCAAAAAATTTCCTTCAAGGCAAATTTGGAAGTGTGTGTGCGTGAGAGTGAGGGTGGAAGGTGGCGTGGAGCTGACATCTGCCGTTTCACTTGATGGTTTAATTCTCTGTGGTGTCCCTGCGAATTAGAAAGCTGAAGAATAGCAAAAGTGTACGGCTTGGGGTTTTTTTGTTGTTCGTTGGTTTTTAACTCTTTGTCCTTCTTTTCTTTCTTGCCCTCCCCAGCTGTGGCAAAAGAAACCCTGCTAGTGTTTTGTTTGGACAAAAAAGTTGGCAGCATGCCTTTGGTCCCAGTTGTCTTTTTTTTTTTTCAAGGGCTTCTGAGCTGTGTTGTGTGAAACAAGAAAGTTTCAAGTTAGGCCACTAGCACCTGCTTAGGAATGTAGCTTCTGCTCACAGGTCCTGGAAGTTACTAAAACTGTCTCATCAACGAAACACGGTTCTGTCTGATCAAGGGTCTTTATCTTGATATCTAAATGCTCCGTTGTGAAATTTGACATATTTTTACCACTGTTGTGGTTTCATGACTGAAACCTACTTTGGGAAGGCAGTTTTGGTTTGCTTTTATTTTAACCTGGGGAGGACTTTCTTCAGATTAGTACAACTACAAGTTGTCTGATGATTTTTTTTTTTTTTTCTGTTGACCTTACTCCATGTATATTAAAATAATCCATCTTGCCTTTGCAGATAGGCTGGGAGAAAAACTGTATGTGAATGTGGCAAGGGTTAGTTATGGTTGCTTAAGGTATTTGGTGCTATAGTGATGAGCATGGTATGGGACCCTCTGTAGATGAGAATCTTTCAGTAGCTCACAAGCAGTGAAAAAAGGGGTGGAAAACTGGCTTCTTAGCAGGGCTGCATATGAAGCAAAGTGACAGTGATGAGGACTTGCATTTTAATGGAATGGAGTCACACATGAAGCCAAACTTCAAGGGTACAAGCAGTGAAGGAAGGATGAGTGAGGCAACTCAGAAGACCTCTGGATGCTTTGAAAATATTTTCAAAGTTATGTAAAATTTGGAGAGGGATTGTTTCTCATGATGCCTGGTTTGTATTTGAAATTCTTAAAAGAAGTACAGTAAGGTTACAGGCCATTTTAAATAGGACTTGATGAAGTGGTCAAAATCAGGGAAACAAAGTGACCTGATTGAGATTTTCATCGTAATTCATGAGAGTCTATTCTTTGTAGAATTCTGGACAAATCTTCTATCCTCTGTTGAAATGTATGATTTTTGTTTAATAGCACTGAATCCATTGAGTTTGACTTCCTGGTGAAAAACGCCATATTACTTTAAAAAACAGTTCTCTTGTAACTCTGCCTATGCACAGCAAATAGAGCTTGGTCCGTACCTCTATCTAGTAGCACTTAATGTGATGTTGTATTTGTGCCAAGGCATGTGGAGTTCTATCCAGTTTTCCTGAACCAGTTGTTTTTCTGATGTGGAACAAATTCTTGTTTTCAAATGATTAGCAGGTGGTTGTTTTGAGAACTTCACAGAATCACAGGACGGTTGAGATTGGAAGGGGCCTCTGGAGGCCATCTGGTCCAACCCCCTGCTCAAGCATGGTCACCTAGGTTGCAGAGGACCATGTCCAGATGGCTCCTTTTTTTCCAGTTGTATGACAACAGCATTACTGTTTTGTCAGAACAGCAATGAAAGTAGATATGAAATTTACCTAGACCTTCTCATAGATGTGACAACATGTGTGTGGTGGCTGCAGGGATTGTTAAATGCATAATGTGATTACACTGTTTTAATTTCAAATGTGTAGTCTTTCAGGAATCTCAAACACATCTGAAGTGTGTGCTTCCCTGTACAGGGAGGAAAGAGGGAGATGAGGGAGACGGGGACTCAACTCATGTGGTTTTACTGAGGTCCCACCATGAATCTCCAACATTCAGGACCAGAGTTTCATCTCCCTTCATACAGTCTCTTGGTCTTTCCTCTTGTCATCAGACACTTCTGCCTTTTTATCATTGAGGAGATGGATAGATAAAATACACATTGGTTATGTTTTCATCCCTGTTCTGCTAATTACCTGGTGAATGCAGTGATGACCTACACTATTTTGAAAAATGTGAACTTTGACCTTGCTGAATGTCTCGGAAAACCTGGTTTACATGTAGGTTGCCATCCTGGCTATGAGAGTTTCCTGTTTTGCATTTTTGCCCGCTGCTGGCTTTACAGTATGGCATACTTACTAACAGGCCCTTTATTATCCATGCTGGCTAGTGTCAGTGTTAGGTGCTTCCACTTGGTTGTCATAGCCAAAGGAAAAGTCTTTGTCTTTATTAACTTAAAAACTTAAGGTAACGTAATTATAGTTTCTGTAATTTGTCATATTAGATTTCATCCGGAAAGTATTTTATAAATACTCTTAGCTTAAAACTGTAGTGTGTGGTATTTTTGGACAGATGGATATGAAATCACTCTTTTTTTTTTTTCTGAAGTTTGCTTCAGATGTTTGCTAGAGCAGAAGACAGTGGTAGCAGAGGTGGGTTGAAATGCTTGCTAGAGTGTTTTGTTTATTCAGAACCAGCTAGGGCAGAGCTCGTTGCTGTGAGGACGAGACGAGGTTTTGCAAATCAACTGAAGTGTTCATGTGTGAGTGTGAGCTAATCTTTGTGCTGGATATAATTTAAAATTAGGGGGGTGGCAGCTCCACAAGATGGAGAGAACTCTTAACAGTTTGGCTCTTTGCAACTCACAGATTTCTTAGCGTATGCTGGCTGGGTGACTTTGGTGCTCATCCTGCTCTGAGCTGATCCAGCTGTTCTGCAGAACATTTTTTTTTTTTTACTGTTGTTTTTGCCAGGTTAGGAAGGTGAATTGGCTGACAGACTGTAAGCAGAAGGGAAATCACGTTGGAGTACTGAAGCTGGCACAAGCGAGTAAAGGGAAACCTTTTCTCCTTGGGTGGGAGCAAGCTGTTAGAGCTGCTCATCTGCTTGTGGACCTGTGACCTTGCTGGCCCAAGGCAGCTGTTGGAGGTAGCCAGTTATAAAGGAATACTGTAGTACTCCCAGATGAAGACTTCCTTAATATGCTTGCCAAGGAAAGGTCTAATTTACAGGGTTTTTTCCCAGATACTTATGTTGGTGATTAGCATGGTGAGGTTAGACTGCCAACAGTTACATCACTCACAAAGCCCCAGTGTAGTTATATTGGCAGCAAAATGACAATGATTAATGATGCAGTGTATTTTGTGGGGGGTGAGGGAGTATGGATGGGGAAGAACACTTAAACAAGCTTTTCTGGTCAAGTGCTCTTTTGCTAGTATAAACTGCAAGCAATATTAGAAATATGTTTCTAGTTTAATGCAACTGTACGAGCAGAGCACATCTAGTGCACATGCTGTATAAGACAGGACAAATGTTTTTCCTCATGGGGAAAAGAATGTCCTCCAAGTTTAACTTCTTAGTAGTAGAAACTTTCTTTTCCTCTTTAGAGAGTGAAATAACTTGAAACAACTGGCAGACCAGCTACTGTTAGCAGTATTGCCAAGAAATTAGACAAAACCTAAATATTAAATACTCTTCTGTAAAAGCAGGCTGGTGTTACCAGAAGTCACTGCCTATGAAGACAATTAGAGCACCTGAAGCTGATACGTGCTGTAAGCCAATGCACTGCTTGTAGCTTTCCAGGATTCTCCATCACTGCATAAGTCACTCTGAAATCTTTGGCTTTCAGTCCACTTCTCTCAAAAGAAAGTTAGAAAGCACTTGTTTTAACGGTATATGGTAAATGTGTTTAAAACCCCTTACTTTTTCTTGTTACTGCTAGCTATTTAACATCTCCAGACATTGTGTCTTTGTAATATATTTCTGAACTTGAAGGAATTGGACTATCTACAAATTTAAAATACAAACTTTAGGTATTTTCCCTAGTGGCAGTGCTGGAGTGAGGTTCTTGCTGAATTCCCTTGTAGCCTCCTTCCTATGTCAAGGAACTATCCAGGCCCTTGGGAACCCAACTGTAATTTTTTTTTTAATTTTTTTTTTTTTTCCTCTGGCTTGGCTACAGGCTTCTTTGAAATTTTGTTCTGTGCAGAAAACACCAACTAACATAACTGGCATAAACACTCCAGGGCTATTTACTACAGTTTACTAAATAACTGTTCCCTTTGCCCTTGTCCCCACTAGTTTATCAGCTATGACTCTTGCTCATGGTCAGACCTGATGCATCTTGTGTGGTTTGTGAACTGGGAGCGGTTGAGAACTGGGAGCGCTGGTGGCAGGCTGCTTTGGCTGAAGTCTCGTATTTCTGAATTTAGGCAGGTTCCTGTCACACCTTTGCCTAGTTTCTTGCCTCCTCTGACTTGGGGCATGAGGACTCTCAATCTTCCAGGCCAGCCAGCAGTCAGGGTTGTTAGACCTTGAAGGCTTGTTATCTTGGGAACTAGGGAGTACTGGTTTCAGCTGCAGAATTAAAGGCATCTAGATTGTCATCTTAAAGACAAGGAATCTGAAATCTTTGTGTGCTCTTTTTGTGCACTAGCTTTCAGCCTAAAAGTAAGTAGTCTTGGAAAGCTACAAGTGCTGGAAGTTTATCCTTGCAGTCTCACTTTGCGATGTATTTGGGGCTTGGAGTCCTGCCCTCTGAACTAGGACAGCTATGACTGTTCAGTAGCAGGCAGCAGTGGAAAATTTGGAAAGCGTTATGGCTGTTTTAACTAGCTTGCTGCTGACCCTGCAGAGCATGTGGTGTTTGGGAAATGCTGTGTTTCGGTGTCTCAGCTGTAAGGTTGCAGTACTACAACTTTGCAAAACCTGTATTTTGAAACTTTAAACTGGTCTTGGGAAATTACGGTGGAATGAACAAGTTGCCTTAATTCCATATGCAGAGTCATATAGGCTCTGTTATTAAAGAAAGCTCGCAGATAAGGAAAGGGTACTGAGTAATTCTTTATGTGGCTTGATTCCTCTTCCAAAATCATAAAAAGCTTATGGATAACCAGGGGATCAGATAGATTACAGCCATTTTCTCATATTGTAAAACTTCCTTATTCCCAGAAAGCAATGTAGTAGGATATCTCCCATTTTCTTTCAAGCTATGTGGTTCCCAAGTGCTGTATGAACTATCAGTTCCTATCTGTGGGTTGAAGCCTTTGTACAAAACCCTCCAAAGCCTTGATCTCAGGAATATGAGAAAACCGTTTGACGTGAGATTCTGCAGATGTTCTGGCACAGGGCTGTGACAGCTGTTTTTGCCTCATCCTGCAGTTTTTTTTGCATCTCTCTGACTCCTCACATAGGGATGCACCCTTGTTTTTTGCTTTTAGAAGGGGAAAGGTGTGTCTGTGACTTCGTGTCTGTGCTCGGCCATTCCCCATCGGCAGTAGTTAGGAGGCACTTCTGTGGGTTGGGACGAGTGCAGTAGCACTGGCACGTGCCCCAGTCTCAGCCCTGGTGCCTTTGCCCTCTGGCCCCTCGCTGCAGTGGTCCTCAGTTCTTGCTCAGGGCAAGTGGCCTCTGGCCAAGTGACTTACTGGCCTCTTCCCCCATGGTATGGAGATGTTGCTTGGGGTAATGGCACATGCTCTCACAGAGCTGTCTTGGTGCCATCCTGCCAGCAGACGTTTTGTGCCAGGGGTCACCTCTCCGGCTTTCTTTGTCTACTACTTGCTTCCCAGTCAGTAGCTTTCAAGAGTTTTGTTCTCCACTTGTTAGCAGAAGAAGCTAAGGCTTGATGTGAGGAAGTGGCTTGTCCGAAGGGAATGGGAGCTGTGTCTCCTGAGCAGCAGCCCAGCACTCTCTGTGACAGTACTTCTGCCGACAAGGTTTTACAGGCTTAGGTATGGCAGGAAAAAATTGCACTGATGGCAAATTCAGTTGCAGTTACTAGACTTTTTTGGATTAAAAAGCTCCTGAGAACAGAGCTTTTGACAGTTGGTTCACCAATGAAGTCTGTCTGGAAGGTTGTTGGGCTCTAACCACAATAATGTGCGATACCTGTTTCGATCCAAGTGTGCCTGCTGGTTCAGGGGAAAGCTAGTGCTCCTACCGCCTGGTCTTCAGTTGAACCAAGAATTGTTCCTTTGGTTCTGTAGAGTAGTTGTCTGGATGAAAACATCTGTAAAAGTAAGAGACCATGTAAATGCCTTCGTAGTTGTGTGTCAATAGCTTTATTCTTCCACAAGTATAGTTTTTAATATTGGTGAAATTGTACTCTGTTCTAGGATTACATTGGGGTGTAGTCAAAGGCAGTTCAAGATTTTAGCGTAGGCAGGCTCAAGAGTCGTACCTCACATGCCAGTAAAGGCCTTGATCAACTTGGATCTGTGTTTGCTGGTGTATTTTAAACACAAAGTTTCCTTGACCTGATCTCAGAAGGATCCCTATAAATTTGTATTTGCCTGTAAATCATAATCTTTAGAGAGTCTTATTTTCTTGTGTGTAAGCTGAAGGGGCATCTCTGAACACTGTGATCTTGTCTCCTTCCGTTTGTAAAGGGTCTGGCGTGTTCAGGTGGCTTGGCAAATACCAGGATACTGCCAGGTAGTATATGCTGCAGTGTGGTAGTGCAGCTGCTGCTTAATGTCCTGGGGACCAGGAACAGACTGGGTTTCGTGTCCTCTGACGTCTAGTCCCAGTTTTCAGAAGGCTGCTAATGGCATGCCGTAATTAAACAATGTTTCATTGGGTGGTGGAAATCTGACAAATCTTGATGTTTGTTTCTGGGTTGTATAAACTTGGCTTGGAAAGCTGTATCATCTTTAAACACTTTCTCTGTCCAAAATGGTAGCTGTGAGTTGCAGGACACTTCATGAAATTAACTTAGATCTTTTGCTCTGCCTCTTGACATTTTAAAGACGTGATGAAGATACAGTGTTTTAAAGGTCATTTAAATGCAAAAAATACCTCTTTAGTTTTTGTAAATAAGGCAAAAAGAAAGGAAAGCTAGAGGAATCCTTTTAAAAAAGTAAAGTGTGCATCTCGTGAAATGCATTGAGATGTCTTCAGTATTGGCAAACTGAAAAGGCTATTCTTATTCCAAGTGTATAAATGGTGGATGGGGAACTAATCTGTGAAAAGATTTATTTATTTTAATGATGTTCCCTTTTTAGTTTAATTTCCATCAGTTTATTCTGCTTTGCTGCAGCTTGACCTAATAATGCTTTTATTAGTGAATAAGTCATTTTTCTTACTCAGTTTTTGTTGTCTCTTGCTTTGGTGAAAAATTCTGCTTTAAAGCTGGGGATCTTGAGCTATAATTTAACATCTTTACTTAATCTCTGATAAATGAGTTCTGGGTCACAGTCTTTAGAAGTGGTTTAATGCAGCTGATGTAACTGTATTTGGTGCACGCTCTTGGTAAAATGAATCATTTGTAGGAACAGTGGCTTGCATAAGCTTAGCGTAACTGGAGTGCATTTGGTGGGGTTCCTTCCTTAAAAATACCCTGTTGTAGCACTACTCTGGCTGAGGATGACAAACCCCTTCCTAAATCCATGCAGTCTGTGCTAGGCTGTGCAGTTCTGTGAAGACAAAACACATCTTGCGTTTTATGAGCTGTCCTCAAAAATTTTAATGCCTGGGTGGTGATGGGCATTTTTCTTGTTTTAAAAGGTTTTCCTTTATGCTGTAAATGTATGTTTTAACTGGTTAAAAAAAAAAAAAAAAAAAAAAATCCCTGAAAGTGACATGTCAGTAAATTTTCCCCATCTCACCTGTGAAGGAAGTTCCTCCCGCCCTGTGCTGATGAATTGGAGGGAAATGCTTTTTTGAGCTGATAAAAAGAAATAAAATTCCATGCCCTTCCCAAAGGAGGAATTCAACAATTGGACAAGTGGCGTGGGACCATGTGTTGGTTTGTAAAAGGATATAGTTTGTAAAGATGTTTCCTTTGATGCCTGTGATGAATATGGATGTGTTTCCGTTGGAGAGGGTTTTGATTAAATTATGCAATTAGAGCTGACCAGACAAATCTAAATATAGGAAGAGGTTTCAGTTATCCTGCCTTTGTGTGTATTAACACACCCACACAGATGTGTGTTTGTTATTGTTGTAAACAACACCTGTTTTCTAAAGACAGTTCAAAAAGTCAGGAAAGGGAATGGTCTTTGTGGAAAAAGGGAGTTATACAAGAGTTTATGATGAAAGGGGAAAAAAACCCTGTTTTCCACAGCTTTTTGACCTTTTAGAAAATGACTTCCAACTTACTCTAATAGCTAGACTCATGGCATCTTTATGGATATCCCATGTTCACAAAGCCATAGCCAGTGCTCCAGACTGGTCTATAGGTTGTTCGGTATTTTTCAGGACTTGGCCTGTGTTATCTAATGATGCTGACTGAGCTTCTTGCCTGCTCCTGTACTCCTGAGTGCTCCTAGTGCCTGGTGGGACAATGTCTGGAGTTTAAATACCCCACGGCTCAAGTGAAGGGGGTAACCTGCCCCAAAGATGCGCAGTGACCCACTGTGATGGCTGGTATTTCATTCATCTCTTGACAACTGTTTGGATAATTTTTTCTTTTGAATATTTTGTCTTCATTTGAGGATTTCTTTAAGAGGCCTTCAGCCTCAGGAGAAAGCGTGAAAAATAAGGAGTCTCCTCCTTCATAGCGTTTAGAAAAAAAACCCACCTCATGAACACCATTCTGGCAAATTTTGTGCTTTGCAGCATTGTATTCATCTTACAGGTTATTTTAGTGAAGTTCATAGTTTTGTAATCCCATCTGTGCCAGAGTTTTGACTGAATCATCAAATTACAGTTCCTTCCTGACTTCAGTTAAAATACTGAGTTGCAGTTTTAGAGATAATCTTTGATAACGCATCCAATTCAGTCCAACTGCTTGCCGACACCAGAAGGGATTTGTCTGCACCTGGTTGTACGTTTTGATGTGTCCTGCTGGTACTAGCTCTGGTGTGCACCAGACTTATCCAGTTTCCTGACCAAGTAACTTGGCAAACTTGGTGTTAGTTTTTTTCTGTAGTCTTGGCAAGTCAGATCAGCACGGTGAGGAGACTGGCAGGCATTAAAGGAAGAGCTGGCAGTTTGTGACCTCATGGAGTCTCACGTGCATCTGAACGCAGGAATGAGTAAAATTCAGCAGTGCAAGCTAGAAACTTAGCATTGTTTCTCAACTCTGGTGAAAACTGGACGATTTAAGGATCTGGTGATCATTTAAGAGGCCGTGCGTGTTAGTGTTTCTTGTAAATAGGGAGGAGCTGTGCTTTAATGAAGGTGTAGATAAGACTCTTGCAGGATGTGGCGTTAAGACTTGTTTCCAGGACTACAGTTTTCAATATGTCAGGACAGTTGCAAAAGCATTGGGAAGAAGTGTTCTTAATCAGAAAAAGGGCAAATGTAATTATGGAAACCGGGTATTTTCCCTGGAGAAGCAACAGTGAAGTTACTGTAAGTCTTTCAAATCTAGTACTGTCAATTTGAGAAGGCGAAGTACAAATCCAGAAAACCTGTAAGAATTTGCTGTTGTTTTACTCTCGTAATTGTGGTAGTTGAAACTTCAAGGGTAAGGATCAGTGCTTTGTCTGCCAGAAGCTGAGTGGGTAGGCGAGTGGAGGAAAAACTGCGGTTCGTTATAGAAACTGGCCGGACACTGTGTACTTGGTTTGAACTGTGGTGAGCATTGGGAAGGAGCTGGCAGATACTGATGATATAAGGTTATTTCTTCATGCTCTGCAGTAACTGAGCACCGGGGGTTTTGTTGTTTGGGTCGCTGTTGTCCTCCTCTCCTCTATCAGTAGAGCATACATTGGCCCTACTGTCTCATTTTGAATGAGCGGTGCATTTGCTCTTTGGTGCTCAGATCACACTCTGAACTTGGTCGATTTGATTTGTCTTATCAGATAAGTTAGAAGTTGTGCAAGTCCTCCTTCTAAAGGCAAGTATTACTGCCCTATTGAGAACAACTAGATATTTCTTACAAGAAACTGTATGGGCTGCTGTTACAGTTAGCTGGGTTACTATCAGCACCTTCTCTTCACTTGACATGTTTGCTCTCCTACCATCTGCTGAACTAAAGGGTGCAGGTAGGTATCTAAAAGGATTTTCTCTG
>JAVJGG010000007.1:21802624-21830872 GCA_035590195.1 Aviceda cuculoides
GAACAACAAACTAAACCACAGTGATACATCTGCAGCAATGGCACAGTTTGTGTTTCGGCACTCCTAGTTCCTGCAACTCCATGATACATGGGAGGTTTTCTTGGAAGGGCAATCCCTTAGCCAAATAGTGTGAGCAATAGTCCTAGAGGAGATTTCACAGACCGGGTGTTTTGGTCTGTCTCTGAGGATCCAAGACAGAGGCTACTTCGCAGAGCAGGCTGGAAGTATCCTTCTTGCTCTTGCTAGGCCTAAGTAAGGGACTTTAACGCAGTGTCAGGAAAAAAGCTACCTACTCCTGTTAAGTATATTGAAGTATTTTCAACACCAGTGTGCTCCTCTTTTCTCAAACGATATGATATGAAATTAACACAGGATTGTGTATTTAAGTGTTTTCTTGAATTCTTTCTACTGTGCCAAGAAGACATATAAAAGAGTTAACTTTTTTTTTTTTCTTCTTTCTCCTTGTCCTTTTCAAAAATACAAGGGAACCCAAGTCAGGTTCTATATAAACTCTCTAATAAGTTCTACAGCACTTTGAAATGAAAGTTGCTTTCTTTCTGTATGTGTGTTGTAACACCACTGAGGCTTCTACTGGGTTTCTATGCATTTTTCCAAGATGAGCAAGATCTGATCTTCTACCATAAAAAGGTGCAAAGAAAGAACTCTTTGATTAAAAGCAACGTAATTCAGCAGAAGACTCTGGACTTTTTGTTTTACAAGTCACATCGCTTGAAGAAAGAAATCGAAACCTTTTGCTGCTTGCTCCAAGAATAGGGAGCTAAAGGAAGTTAGTGCATAATCTGTTGAAACACATTCTAGCATTACAGCTGCTTAGACTGCATGCTTTTTAGTAATACATTGAAACAGTTCTTGCAGGAGTAAAGTGACAGCTCCCTGGCTTCCATGCCAAAATATGATCTTTTTTTCTTTTTTTAAAAAAGGTCTAAATGTTGTACTGAGTACAGGAGTTGCTGAAAAGATGTATCTTTCAGAGACAGTAAATTACTAAATATTTTTAAAGAAGCAAATTAAAATCTCTCTGCTTTTCTTTATATTGTTGCTAAGTAATGGATGCTGGGAGGAGGTATGTTGAATAAAATAAGATAAATTGAATTTAAAAAATGTAGTCAGAGACTAGACAGTTTTCTCCATTAACAATTATGTAGATGCTCTTCACTGTGGTTCCTGTCCCTTTTTATGTCTAACTGTGCTGTGCTAGGCATATATTAAAAATATTTAATAGGATCCTTTTTGCGTGCATCACTGAGCCTGTAATACAAATAATGAAATTAGTAGAAGAGTTAGGGCTGCTTCTTGTTTGCCTGAAACTTGGGTTAGGAGTTGTTTCACTTCCTCCCCCTCGCCCCAGGAGAGGATCATCTAATTGTCCTAACCCTTTCTCCACCCACCAAAAACAGTCATTTATGCAAAGTGGGACAGTTTCCTATGGGATCTCCTGTGGGAATTTGAAAACGGTCTCATTGAATATTTTACTGTCTGCTTAGTGTTGCTGACAGAGTAACTATCTCTTCTTTGAGAGCTAGAAAAATAGAACTTCATTCTTAGGCATTTTGCCTAAATACGTTTGTTTAAATACAAGGCTGGCTAAACAGCTCTCTATATAATGCTCACTTTTTTTTTTTTTTTAATAGGCTTCTCACAAGTTGCATGCACATTTGTATGTTAGTCCAAAGATTACACAAAAGATAGCAGCAGTGGAGGAAGGCAAATAAAGCAACATTGGGATTTAAAAGAAGTTTGTTGATTCCGACTCATCCATCAGCAGACAGAATGCATAATAAAAAGTGCATGGGTTTTGATGTGTAAAGAGTGACTGATAAGTGGGTAACAACTCAATTTCCTTTAAACTGATTCCAGGGTGCCTTTTGGGGAGTGTCCTGTTGTTTGGCCTAGGTTTCTGTTTCACCCGTACCTCATGAGTAAACACACCCTTCAAGGGCTGGTGGTCATCCAGCTATTGGAAATACTAACTCCCATTTTCCCAGAAGGGTATGTGTATTTGGGGAAGACAGACATGGACTGTGTCATCTGCTGACTCATGGTTTAATCTTTATTTTGCACTTCCAGCTGATAAGACCACTCTGTGCAGAAGTAATACAGGAAATGATGCACTGCAAAAACCAAGAGTGGCAGAAAGGGAAACGGAATGTACTGGCAAGGGCTCAGTGCTGCAGACGCGCTCTCTGCTTCTTGGAAACGAAAAACTCCACCTACGCTGCCCTGTTTTATCTTAATATTGGTATCAGAGCTTACTGTGAGTAGTATACAGCAGCCTGTGGGTTTTCTCCCCGTTTACTTTGCAACTTGTTCAGGGCTTGGAGTGTGCTTTGACTTTGGGCAGGCAGGACTGCAGCAGGAGTCCCTGGTGGCCTGCTAAGTCCTGCTGAGCTGCGTTACTTCCAAGCATATCTACAAGTACTGTACCTAATGCTGCTCCTCCCGCTCCCAGCGTATGTCTTGCCACAGTTGTTGCTACAGAGATGCTATAGAGATGCCAGTTGTTAAGATAATGCCTTTGATTGTGATGGTGGAATATGTTTTGGAGTGTATGATTGTGGGAGTGGGACGTTTGTGTGTTGCAGGATTTCATCCAAAAACTTTGGAAAATCTGTTCCTGTGGTCTGGCTACTTGGGGCTGCATCTGAATGTCAGCTTAGTCTTTGCAGAGCTTGTGTACTGGCTCAGGTTGTATTTTCAGGCACTGGTGTAAGCATACAGTCTTAATAGATGGGACTTTTTTTTTTTTTTCCCGTTCTTTTTCACAGCAAGTATTTTGGCCAATTATTTTTAAAGTAGCTTGGTGGAAATGGCTCAGGCCTATGTAGAACCATATCTGCATTCATTATCAATGTTGAAAGAAGTTTGGATTGAGATTTAGACTTAGTTTTTTGGGGTTTTTGTTGTTTTTTTGTTTTTGGTTTTTTTTTAGAACTTCAACTCGAGTCTTTTAAATATTTTTAGTTTAATTCAAATGGATGTGAAGCAGGAAGCTTGATTACTACCTGAAATACCACTGGAACTTGTAACTTTTGTGTGTGGAACTTGTATCTTTTGTACTGTTTGAACGGTACAGAAAAAAGATACTTAGAATATGGATTGAGATACAGACTATATATGAGTTGACAATACCTCTGTTACTTACAAACACATTTGAAGCACATGTACTGGGGTTCTGGTAATATGGTTCTTAAAATAGCACAGCGTTTTAATAGAGCACTTTACAGTGTGTTTAAGGATAAAGTGTACCTGGGGTACAGTCAGTGACAGTAATGGAGTTCCAGTCCATTTAACACTATAGTACATGCCCAGGTAACAAAATAAATTCTTAAATTTACCTCAGGCTCATGCAAATCTTCCACTGCATTGACATTATTATTTCAAATACAATTCTTAGCATAAAAGGAATGGGAAGTATCAGTACGAAGTGCAGGTAGACATGGTCTGTGTCTTGTAGTTTATGCATTCAGCCTAATAAAACTGAACCTTTGCAATTAGATAATTGTTTTAGTGACAAATTAATTTGAATCAAGTGGATGGTTTTCAGCTTGAAGTACTTCAAGTATAGTGGTACATGATGAAACCATTACGGTGCGTGATAGTCAAGAGGTTAAGTGTGGCATAGCATTTACAACTTTAAGATCTGCAATCTTTTCGTAGTATAACTATGAAATTCTGTCTGATGCGGGTGTGCTGACACCTATTCTGTGTGTGTATAGGTTGCTGATTGGTTGAGTTTTTTGTGTCTTTCTGATAGCAACAAAACCATTCATATCCTTTTCCCCTTTCCCCTTCCTCTGCAACCTGTTGGTATCCAGTCCAGGATATGTTTCCTGTCTATCTTCATGCTCTGTTTGAAAATCAGTGGTTTAGTGCTCTTTGTCTCATTTTCCCCACCCTGCTAGCACAGGGTCTCTCCTGCTTCCCCCAGCAGAGCCTTTTGCCTGCTCCCGGCCTGGGCAAGTATAAAACTTGCTGCTCACAGCCGGGGCTGCTTCATATGTGGAGTTCCTCCTCCTCTTCACCCATCGCTTCATCCCTCTACCATGTCTTCCCAACTCAAGGACCAGTGTGCCATCTAAAATCCTCTTATCGGGACTTCCTCCTCCTTCCCATTCCTTCATCTGTCCTTGAGTACCTCAGGCAGGCATTGCAACAGGAAAGGTCAGGATGTAATCGGTGAAGTAAGTTAATGATATCTTTCCCTCACAGTCTGTTTATGAGCTGTGAGGGCTTTTTAGTGGGGTTGGGAGATGGAGTTCTCTTTCTCATGTGAGATGAGTGAGGGCAAGGATCTTTCTAGTTTTCTTTCTCTTTTGGTTTGTTCCTCTAAGTAGGTTGGAGGTGAAACTGACCTGTTTTTGTTTCAGATCCTGGTATGCACAAGTCTAGTGCAGTGATTTTTGAGCTGCATCACTGGCCCTTTGGAGAGGATGGGGTAGCACAGTGCTGTTGGGGCATATTGCTTCCAGCTGCTCTGTAAAATAAATGGAGAAAAAAAAAAAAAGCACTTGAGATCTTGCACTGGTTCCCTGGGATGTTTTCCTGATCAAGGTTGCAACTGCTGACAGGCAGAGGGTAGTGCCCTTCACATTTAATGGTCAAACATGAAATCTGAGGGACTGTTTTAGGCTACGTTTAATGCGAACTACGTTTCTAATATAGGATCCTTACCCTTTTGTGGAGTATGTGTGGGAATACAGCTATGTCTTCTTGTATTTTGGCTTTTTCTATCGAGCTTCTCACAATATTAACTGAGGCTATGCTTGGGCACCAAGCAGAAGTATTGTTTGAAGCTGGCAAATGCGGTTGCTGTCCCCCTTGCTGCGTGGCACAAAAATCACTGAGGCTGCACAGCAAATTGGATGATGGAACTGAGCTGATGGGGAATTGTCCCACCATCTACCTCTGCCCCTTGTCCTCTCCTCCTGCTGACCCCCCCCTTCCCAACCTTTTTGTTTTGTTTATGCCGTGTCACTATATTCCAGGGTGATCACCTCATTTATTCAGGGCTGTTTTGGGGAGAGGGATGTATGGGGTTCAGCAGGGCCTTGCTGCTTAAAAGTCTTCATCACATGTGCCTTGAGTGCAGTTCTGGAGGCTGTCAATACTTTGTTGTTTTTTTTGTTGTGGTTAATTGGTTTTTGGTGTCACCGCTCTTGTGGGTTGAGGGGGGATGTTTTTAACTGCTGTCTGTTAATTTAAAAGGTAAAATCCTTTTTTTCTCTCCCTCTGATATTCTGCTGCAGGTTCTCGGCCAGAAGGTTTTACAGCAATGAGAAGGTCGCATTCATCAAGGGGGGATGTCAATGCTGCCTTCCTGGGACTGGAGGACTGAAAAGGAGAAAGGACCAGAATTATTTGATACCGTCTGCTTTTGACTACTGACACAATCTGCTGTACCCTGCTGGTGGTGGAAGAACAGGACAGTCTCTCCTGCTTGGTTCTGTGGTATCGCCACAGTGGGGTCACCATGAATGTGACAAGTTTATTCTCCTTCACCAGCCCAGCAGTGAAGAGGCTGTTGGGATGGAAGCAGGGGGACGAAGAAGAAAAATGGGCAGAGAAAGCTGTTGATGCATTAGTGAAAAAACTGAAGAAGAAAAAAGGTGCTATGGAGGAGCTGGAAAAAGCGTTAAGCTGTCCTGGTCAGCCCAGCAACTGTGTCACAATTCCTCGTTCCTTGGATGGCAGGCTTCAGGTTTCGCACCGGAAAGGGCTACCGCATGTAATTTACTGTAGAGTGTGGCGCTGGCCGGACCTGCAGAGCCATCACGAACTGAAACCACTGGAATGCTGTGAGTTTCCCTTTGGTTCAAAACAGAAGGAGGTTTGCATCAATCCCTACCACTATAAGCGGGTAGAGAGTCCTGGTAGGTTCTTCCTTGTTTGTACCTTTACACCTTATCTGAACAATGCAAAGTATGGCAATTAATCATGTGACTCATCAGCTTAAATAAGCAAAAGCGGCTGTTTGCACATGTCAGATTCTTCCTCTGCAGTTTATCTGGATGTAAGCATTAATTAGCAGTTCTCCCTTTCACATGGCAAATGCTTCACTTGTGTAAATGTTTTATCGCTATATAGAGGCATAGTCTTAGTAATGTCTCAAGCTGCTGGCCCTGGTATCACCTGGTTTTGTTGGTGACTGCTATCCTTCAGTTCATTTGGTTTTTACTGGATTGTGCAGATCAATGAATCTGTATGAAACACTGCAAGCTAATGTAAAGGATTATTGCAGTCTGTGCGTGAAAATCGTTCTGACATACTGTGGTAGTGGTATTCTTATTATTTCCAAATTACTGTTTCACTTCTATCACTTTTGTTTCTTCATTCTCCAGAAGGTAAATTTGTCTTCAGGATCTCCCACAATTTTGGCCTTTTGAAAAGACTGATTTTAGACAGCAGAATATAATCCCCTCAACTTAAAGCTTTGATAGCAGTGTTTGATTGTATATGAAGTTTTACTGACAGCTCTTCTGTAAGCGCAGTTTGCTTACCTGTTACCCACTTTCCCACTTCTTTTTTAGGGTGCAACCCATTCTCTCTGTCTCCTCTTCAAAGGGCAAACGTGTTTTTGATAAATCTGTGCTTAATTTTACTTATGCAAGTTTATTATCAGGGAATTCTTCCAGGGACTAAGATGAAATGTGCTTGGATATATCTACACTAGTCTCCAGCTACTTGTGAGGTTGTACAGCAACATCTGCAGAAATGCACTGCAGGCGTGGGTGGACTTCCCTGGTTTAAATTTGGGAAGTCCATCCGAGTTAGGCATTTCACAAACAGAAGCTGTCTCTGCAGAGTGGCATGGACACCTTAAGAACTGCAGTGGAAATAAGATTGTTGCAAGAATGTTTTCTGTGGATGGAAATTGCATTTGTCTTGGTTCTGCAACACATAGAGCATATCTAGATGTTAAATATTTCCCTTCAGTGTGTCAGTATTAACTTGGAAATCATGTGAATGACAGAGTTGATGCCCATAATTTATGTATTTATGCAGCAGAAGCTTGAAGAAAGGAACTCTGCACTGGAAAAACAGTTCTTAAAAATTTTAAAAGAAAAGAAATGTTAAAATTCTTAACAATTTCATTTTAAGCAGAAGTGGGATAGTAAAATAGTCGTGTCCTTGTGCTGCTAGCTGTCTGCATATGTTTGTGCTAGTTGCTTGCATTCAGTATTCCAAAATACTGAAAACTAAGGTTACTGAAAGACATCTGTTTCCATCAGATTAAGCAACAGTTGGGCTCTTACTGTTACTGTAATGTCAAATGACATGTTCTAACTCATTTTTCTTTAATCTTGGAAACAATTACTGAGTTTGAGAACATTCTAATTTGGACCATTTATACCATATTTAAAAATAGGTATTTGTAAATGCCCTGTCAATTCCATGAGATATGCAAGATAAAAATATAATAAAACTTTCAAAAGGTGTCTAACTAAAATGTAGATTTTAGCTGAGTACTGCTAAGTAGTTTAAGTGATTGGAAAGCTAGGGTTTGAGTGTTAAGTCATCTTATGAATTTTGTATTTGGGGAATGGAGCAAAAAGTTATTAACTGTAAGCCTGAATTCTGGATTGCTCTTTAATTGGTTTTGGATGAGATAAAAATCTCTATATTCATGTAGCTACAGAAATTTTGCTGGGAAAAAAATCCACAACAGTAACTTAATCAAGTGGAGATGATAGAAATAAGATGCTTTCTGTTTTGTCCAGAGAGTATCCTTCTTCAGGAAAAACTAGATATTCTTTGTCAATTTCCTAATAGGCAACTGAGCAGTTTTCTTGTAGTGTTAGGGGCTGTGGTCAGTTTGACAGAGCTGACAGAAGTATTCAGTCTTTCAGAAGCTCAATGTACTGCTCTAACCACTTAAAATGTTCTGGACGTGGCTGCTGACTAGGAGCTAGCTTTCACTTCTGCTGAGGTGCTCTGTTAAATCAGGGTCTGGAGGTACAGTGTTACAGGCATGCTGAAGTTAGCTCTTGAACTTTTAACAGCTTAACAAAGTGCGAGAGTGGGGTTGAAGCCCACTGTATTTTTAGTGAGGTTTCTGTCTGGATATGTAAAGTAGGAGGGGTTTATATTTAGTCAGCCACAGATCTGCCATTGTTTTGAGGGATATTGCATGGAGATGAGTGGGAAAATGTGGCTTTTGGAAACAGGTGGTAGCTGAACTCTCGTTTGGCTTGGAGAGCTGTGCTTCATAACTTATGACTTCTTTTTTCCTGTCCATTCCTCGTTCTTGCTGTCCTTCAAGCGTCATCTTTATCTTTGTTTCCTGACAGTCACTCCCAAATTCTGCTAACCATTTTTTCCCATTTTTGCCAGGACATTAAAACACCATTATTGCTGCATAAGTGCTTATGCTTTGAGATTAATGGATAGTGGGAATTCATGCATGAGTCACTGTTTCCGACTCCAGCAGATATCACGGTTTGTGTTTCCAAGGCTGTCATTGCAGCCAGGAGGCTTAGAAATGTACTTTCTCAAGACAAAACGAATTTGGAAGCTCAAATTGTGTATGATGCGCGTTTTGTGTACAAGGTACATTCTGAAATTCTGTCTGCTTGACAGCGTGATCTGTATTTAGCTGCTTTGTGCAGAGCTGAAGCGTATGGTGTGTGCATGGTATGGCATCTATATGTTTACCCTTCTGCTGGTTGTCGTGTGATTTGTTTCAGTCTTGTGTAAGTTTTGAGAAATGGATTAGCGGTAAATCCTCAAATACATAAAATCAGGTAATGATCGATGGTAGGAAATTAGTGCTATGGATGCATCTCAGTTTCCATGGTGCCAGGGGGATGCATGGATTTTCTGCTGTGATTCCTTATTCCGTCCTTGCTGTTTAGCTTGAGAAGATAAGCTTGGAAAATGTGAGAGTTGGCACGCTGTGGTGTGTCTGCCAGCTACAAAGCTACACCTGAATCCAAACAAGATTTTTCTGTTAGCCAGGCTAGACAGGACCCGGTTGTAAACAGTCGAGAGAAGGTAGAAAACTATCAGCACTCTCCAGCAGGGAGCCTCCCAGGTGTCCCTGAGCCCAAGCTGTGCTGCTGCCCCTGCACAAGGAGGGGAACGTGGCGTCTGGCAGGCATGCGGGTGTGATGTGGTGGTACCGTATTCGTGCCCAACCTGTCCTAGAGGCTCTGCGCAGGCACGGGTGCCTATCTGATCCTGCGGTGAGTCGATCAAGAAAACTGAAGACAGAAAACCACTTTTTGGCACGGTTAGCTTGGCAAGCTCGGTGTCCTTGGCTCGCTGGCTGCGAAATCAGACAGGGGGCACGGCAGCAGTGGGGGCACGGGGTGGAGGTGAGGAAGGGTGGCCTTCGTGCAATGGTGTGACATGGTCAGCCTGGGATCAGCAAGCTGCCCCCCCCCAGGTGATGGAGACCCGATCTCTGGCAGGCTGCATAAACAGCTTCTGCTTGCTGTGTTGTGCCAGCACAGCTGTTAGCATGGCCTTGTGCTGAACCAGATCACAGTCACTTTTTCCTTCCCCTGCTGTGTTATCTTCCAGGCTGATCAGAGCAGCGCCAGGGCTCGCCACGTGGCTGCGGGAACATCTGTACCGACACAGCCCTGCGGACAACATGTGGGAAAGGAGTGGAGGTGGTGGGAAATGAGAGGAGAAAGTAGAGGCTGTTTTGTTGCTGGGGATGGGAATACAACCTTGTACTCGACTGCCAGGAAGAAATATCTCCTTGAGATGTGTTACGGGAGCTCATTGCTGCTGTTTCGTACTTCCGTTGTGTGCAGAATTATTTCTGGTGCAGGGTAGTTAATGGCTGTCAAATTTCTCCCTTGGCAAGGCAAAGCAAAGCTTTTAATTAAGGAGGGTAGGGTCTGAATTTGATGCCTTTTAAAAATTGGCACGCTCAGCTGAACTGGTGTGCTCATTTGGCTGAATCTGCTTTTTCTCCTCAGTGTTATCTCTTGGTTTAGAGATATCTGGAAATCAGGCTCATAACATCATTTGAGACCATCCTTAAGTATAATCAAGACTTGAGAAATAATTAGGTGTAGAGCATATGTAGAGGCCATGAGGAAAAAGTGAACACAATGTTCCTCATTTCTCTGAAAATGCCACAAATGACCTCTCAGGTTTTGTTGGAGAATGTGTGAAATGACATTTGGAAGTCCCCCCTGTGATGCTTCCTTCCCTTCTTTTATTCCTTTGGTGTCTGTGGAGATACAGGCTCTGCCGCTTGCCTCTGTCCTCAGTTATGTCAATGGGATCAGGTAAAAAATGTCATCCAGAATTCAAGGGGAAAAACTCTCTTTTTTTTTAAGCCTGGATCCTGTTTGCTCTAACAGCAAACTAACAGCAAAACAAAAGGAATGGGATAGGGAGCAGGGAGGATGAAGAGGTGCTTAAATTGACACTGCTATTTAAAAAAAAATAGATAAAAAATCACACCTCTGATGTGGCTTTGGGGGAGGAGGTTCAGTTCTTTTGCCTTAGCTAAAAGGAAGGAAGGAAGATGAAGAAACTGAGTATTTAATTTTCTTGAAGTACTAGTGAACACTAGCTTTCAGTTCCATCTGATGCAGAATTGTGTTCGTTTGCCTCTACTAAGCATTTTTGCTCAACAGCATGCTAGGTTAAAGAGGATTTGAGTTTATAGTATGTTACAAGGGAGGCAAAAGAGGAATTAACTTCTCTTTGATGCTTCATGTGTGGAAGTGGTTGAAAGTGCAGAGTGTTTATGTAAATGGCTACCCCTGACCCAGCAACTGAATGCTGTCTCCTGAGAGTGTCCAGAATCTGCTGATACCTCCTCAGGGGTCAGGCTTGGGAGACACCGACTCCTCATTGATCTGAGTGAGCTTAAACCTACCTTGGGAAATGCAGTCGTTAACTTTTTGATTTCTGGAGATGCTTACTGATGCTCCGCTGTGTTTGAAGCGTGCGGTGCCCAGGGTATTAAAACCAGTCAGTCCAGAAGCAGACGATCTGTCCTCTGAAATATTCTAGTTGTGTGGATCAGCCCATTAGCACAGCCACTTGGAGGCAGAAAATAACTACACCGGTGCAGGTTTTTTTGCAATTCCCAATAACATGTAGATAAAAAAGGCTGGATGACTTTCCTCTGTTAAGCTTCTCTTGGAGAACTGGGCACAGTCTGCTCTACCTCAAGGGGCTTTATGAAGCTGATGGTGTCCATGTTCCACCCAAATCGGGGGCTGAGTAGCAGTTGTTTTTTGGTGATGTGGACAAATACACTGTCAGAATGGTTGAATTTTCAATTCCGCCTAAAGATCATGATGTTCCTTTCCATTATAACCATGAATTTAAAGTGGATGTCTACTTCAGCAGCTTGTTTTTGGCAAGAAACATTTTACCTAAATGTATAGCTGCTTTTTTGCCACAAGAACAGGCCAGGTCCCCAGGCTCTGAGGAGAGAGGTAGGTGTGTCGTGCTGTTTTTGCTCCCGGCATGGACTCCTTGCCTATGACTTTAACCTGATTGTTTTCACATTTGTCTTTGATCTCCTCTGCTGTTTGCTCTGAGTCTCCATAAGGCTGCACACCTATGGCAGGCACCAGGGGTGCAGAAAAAAACTTGAAATGGTGGAAATCTTGGGTAAGGCAGGTTTAGACTCACGTGGTCCTGGAAGTAAATGCTCCTTGAATGCTCTCCTGTCCAGTGCTGCAGCTCTGGTCCTCAGTGAAAGAAAAATAAGGCATGTTTAAAGGAGCTTTTTAATGACATTTGAAATTGCACAGATGTTTGGTTGTGTATATTGGTCTGGTCATGCTTGTGAGCACTCTCTCTTTAGGTACTTTAAAGAAAAATGAAATGGATCAGTCAGTCATCTCCGTCTTGTCCCCCTGTAGTTGACTGGCCTAGGATCATTACATATAAAATTAATATTCCCAAACTGTTTCTAGACAGGGTAAATCGAGAAGAGGATCTTTAAAAACCTGTCACGGCGTAATCCCCCTGCGCTTCAAAACTGATGCAGCCTGTTGAGGCGGTTCGCCTGTTGGATTGCTAATGTTGCTTTCCGCAAGCGGCAGGGTTCAAACGCAGCTCCTGGGACCATCAAATTGGCAAGTGCAGCGAGTCTGTCCAGATCAAATTTGGAGCCAAGAGGGAAAAGTTGGGAGTAAGCAGCAAGTCCCTTTGGGACTGCGAGCTTGCCTGGCTGGGGTTTCTGGGGTCCCAGGACTTGCTTGGTGGGTCCCACCCCCCAGCAGCTGGGAGAACGGGGGTCAGCATGAGAGCCACCATGCCATTTCCAGCCGATGGGAGAGCTTTGATGGCCTGGGCTGGAGGGAGCCCAGCGGAGCAGCTGCCAGCACCAGGCCTGGTGGAGGATGATGCCGGCAGCACCAGGCATCGGAGGGAGGGGGAGAGGGGCTGGGGGAGCGAAGGTGAAAGGGAAGCTGCACCGGGGGTTGTAAGGGAGGGGAAAACCAGTGCATCCCTTCGGAGTTAACATGTAGAACCAAGTTAGAAAAATCCTTGTTCTCATGTGATTTCCCTAGCAGGATTTCTGCACCTCTGCAGGCTGTGGGGTGAGGGAGCAGAGAGTGTTGTTGCTGAGAAGACTTGCTGTATCGCTGTGTAATGCTGCTGTTGGGCGTAACTTTAAAAATAGCATGCTACAGCAGGTGGGCACAATTATAGGATGGTTCCCCAAAATAGCAAGCAACTGTCAGTTTGCTTGGCAAGTAGCATAAAACTTTCTTCATTCTAATTTTGCAGAATTTGGTTCTAAAATTCCCCACCAGAGCTGACTAGGGGAGAAGAATTGAAATAGGGAGGCAGAAAGGAGGGAATGGTCTCACAACAGGGTTTTCCTTGTCTAACCTCACCACATGTCAGAAAAATGAGCTGCAATAAAGGGATATAAGTTGTCAAGAAGGATATGTTGGTGTCTTTTTTTTTCTTCTTCTTTAAAATTAACCAGATTCAGATGTTTCTTCTGACTTAAAAGACCAGACTTCCAAGTTTTAACCTACTTGGTGGGATGGTGACTGTGGCTTTCGTACAGGTAATTTGAACTCTGGTCTGTGTAAATGTCTGAGTTAATATACGCTATCACACTGTAACTTCCTCTTGTATCAGGACTGCTTCGCCCCCCAAATCCGCTTACAAGGACTCCTTCACTAATGTGCATACAATTAGTACCAAATTTTGAAGTTGGCCTTGACAAATGTCAGTTTAATCAAAATGTTAGCTTATCAGAGCATCCGCAAATAAAATCTAATGTTAGCTGAATATTGTAATGCAGGAAATGTACTAATATTACTTGCCAAATGCATTTAGACCAGATGTCTCATGTAAAAGTAAAGCCACTAAAGCAAGTCTTCAGTTGTAACTGTGTAAAATGACAAATCAAGCTGTGGGGTCTACTGAAACTGCAAAATAAAATTAAGAGTTGGGAAAACAAGACAGTGCTCAGCTTTCTCCTGGAATAAAAAGTGGCACGTTTGTCCGTCTGTCCCCCAAAACAGGCTGCTGAATAGCTATTATTGAGACTTTTCACTTGCAATTACTAGGACATAGGTTTGAAGCAAAGGTCTAAAAGGCTGGCCTTTCTGCTTTTGAGAACACAGTAAAGCAAGCCATGCTACCACAGCCAGTAACACAGCCTTGCTTAAGCCAGGTGGTATTGGAACAACATAAAGTAGCTAGCTCTAGCCTTAGAGATTGCTTTTGCCACAACACTGTTAATTTTTTTTTTTTTTTTTTTTAACCAAGAGTAAACTCTATCCTAAGTGTAGACAAGTTAAGTGTCTTTGTATGTGAGAACTTGTCTTCTGGTCAAACAGTATTTAATTTTGCCAGGTCTTGTTTTAGGCAACATGAGAAAACCTAATGACATTAAAACTTTTCTTTCTACTTGGTGTTTTATTGTTTACAAGAAAGATCTTGGCAAGACCTTTTCAGTCAGCATGCTTCAGTGACTCTCTAATGCTGCAGACAGCAAGCAAAACAAAGCATGTTCAGCTGAGCATACGCTGGTACCTGTTCTGTTCCCACTGTGGGACTGGACTGCTCACCAGGATACCACAGCCAACTTCAGCTGCTGTGGCTTCAAAGGCAGGAAATTAAGCTAGGAGTCTTTAGGAGGGTTGAAATTTGTTAGTTTAACACTGCTGCTGTGTTTTAGGGGTTTTGGGGGGGGTTGTGTTGGGGTTTTTTTTGGTTGTTTTTTTTGTTTGTTTTCCTTCTCCGAACTTTTCATTTTTCTTACAACTTCATCTTTGCAGGATTTTCTATCTAGAGTATGCAGTACAAGCTGCAAGTTCCTCCCCCCGCCCCATGTTTTAATACCCATTTCCAGATAGCATGAAGTGGTGTGTGAGGATTTCCCTCCTTCCCGACCCGCAGTTCTATTTTTCTAATAAAACATAACTGGCTTTGCATAAATTCATATGAAAATAACAGCTCTATTATGCTTGGAAATTAAAGTGCACTGTGTAATGATAGTGCCCTCAGGTCTTCATTAGGGCTGAGGGCCCTGTTGTGGTATAAGGCTGTACAAACCCTTCGACACAACATATGTTGACCAAGTGGTCATGATTTTTAAGAGCAGAAAGTGCAGCAGCAATTGCTCATCTCTTTAGTTTTATAAAGCTCACAGAAGTAGTAGAATCTACTTTGGCAAGGAAAGATTATCAAAGTCTGCTTTCTTATATGTGGCCCCTTGCATTTCATTAGTTGGTCTTTCAATTTCCAGACATGGAAAGAGAGATACCTACCCAAATCATCATGTAATGTGCAAAGGGGATAAAAAAAGAGCCCTTGAGGGAAACTAGCTGTCATCTGGGCTGGTGTAAGATAACTGAAACCCATCTGGATAGAAAATATGCTACTTTGAAAGTACAGCAGGTCCTTTGGCTTGGATTAGGGTGGGGTTTTATTAACAGAGAAACTTTAGGAAAAAAAAAGTTATATTCATAAATTGGAGCTCTTCTATGTTTGCTAAAATCATTATCTCTGGAATGTGAAAATAGAACAAAAAAGAAAACCAAGAAGATCTTTACTCTAGGACAGCACACCTGTTAGTTTTCTGAACAGGATGAGGTGCCTGAGATACAAAGAGTAGAGATCAGTAGCTTTCTTCAAAGGCTACCATTACATTTTCATAAAAGTGTTTCTTCCTTGGTGTGGTTAGTTGGAACACTTATCTGAACAGACAGGTTGTCTTTGGTCTATCTTCTATATTTTTGGCACTCTTGGCTCTTAGATGAAATATGCCTGTGGGTTAAATTGCCCCGTAGCT
The DNA here is from genome assembly GCA_035590195.1 of Aviceda cuculoides. NCBI lineage: Eukaryota > Metazoa > Chordata > Aves > Accipitriformes > Accipitridae > Aviceda > Aviceda cuculoides. The sequence continues at coordinate 21,817,890 of JAVJGG010000007.1, forward strand.
GTAATTTTTTTTAATACAGCTCCGCTTGTTTGGTGCGGGCATACTCTGGGTATTATTTGCATGGTAAAAACAAGCTACCCAATTCCCAGGCTGTCTTGACAGATACAGGATCTCTTCTTAGCTACAGTTCCACAAACATATCCAGCCTGGCTTCCAAGTGATTTATCTTCCTCTTCAACCATTACTAGTAACTTTACCTCTAGTAGATGTATATTAACTCCCTACTGCAGGTCCACGTTGACACAAAATCTTGGAACAAAATTTAGCCACGGTATAGCCCATAAAACCTTTTAGTCTGGTGTTTTGAGAAAGTATAGAAATCAAGCTGTCAGATGACTTGTGGTTCTACTCCATTAACTTGTTTTAACCATTTTAATGAGGTTGAATCTGCAAATCTGTTGCAGTAGCTTTTTTAGACAACAGTGTATTTAATAGTATGTTTCATTTAAATATACACATCCCTACTGAATAGAAACAATGATAATTAAAAAAAAATCTTATCTGATGTTTTTGGAATCTGTGTTCCCTTCTGCTGAAGAAGGTAGAGACAAAGGGCGAAATTCTGTCTGCAAACTGTTAAAGCAGCATCCTGCAGAGATCCGCACAGCAAAGATGTGCACTGCTTCATTATTTTGTAGCAACAGGTGTGCTGGCTTAGCACAGAGTAACTCTCTCATGCTTTCTCTCCTTCAATTATACCTCTTCCTGGAGCTGGCAGCTGCAACAGAGATCGGCCTCCTCCCCTGCTGTACTGAGCTTCAGTAATTTGTTATTCCATATGGTTGAGGTCTGCAACCTGACCAGAAGCTCAGTGCCTTACAGAGGGGCAAGGGGAGCGAGAAGGGTGTGCATTCCCCTTTAAGTTTTGAACTCCTGGCATCCTTCTGTACTTGCGGAGGGCCCAGTCCCTGCTCGTGTCTTCACTCCTGAGTGAACAGCTTTAGATTAACTCCTCTGTGGCTGCGGTAGGAGCAGCTAGTCTGCAAAAAAGCCCGTGAGCTGCAGAGAGATCAGGTTATGGCAGTGAGTGACTGTCTTGGAGCTGCCTTAATTGGAGCTCTGTAGTCTCTGCCCCACCTGATGTGGCCTTTCAGGGTTTTTCCTCCTCATTTAAGGTTGTATGTATGCAGGGAGGACATGAATTAGGGGCAGCACTCAAATAAATTCTGCAATGATATTTTTGAGACTAGTTGTGCTGTATCAATACCAGTTGTATTCTTTTCCCCCCTTCCCCCTTTTCCATGTGTATTTTGAAGAAGTTGGCATTTAATCGTTTGAGGTTGAAGTAGTTGGACAAAAAGTGTAGGTTTGCATGAGGGAGAGCTAGGAAGAGGAGACTTGTTCTTATTTTGAGTTCTAAACTTCACCAGTGGTTCTGCCCAACAGGAGGAAACATGCATATATACCTTGGGAAAATCTGGCACTGTTTTATTTTAATTACAGAAAACATACAGAAAATATCCTGTTCTCCTGCTATTTTAAAGTGCTATAAATTGTGTGGCTTCCTGTGATGTCATGTGTGTCATTGTTCAATGTGAGGTAGGGGATGGGAAATGTAGGTGATGTACTTTCTGCACAAATTAGCTTCAGAAAAGTTAATAGTTTGACCTTCATCCATAGGAAGGGAAGAGATAGGAAAGCTGTGTTTTTAATGCTCGGAAAAGTAAGGAAGAATCATAAAGACAGGAAGGGGAGAATACTTTTTAACATATGATCTCATTGTTACTTTTTTCACTGGTAATTTATTAGCACAGCAAGTGTTGACTATGACAATTAAATAGTGCTTGACCTCTGCAAAAGGACTGCTAGGTTTGACAGAACAAGCTTAATTCTGAGAGATCCTAACATTCAGAGAGATCAGGTTTGACATTTGCCATGTTGTCAGTGAGGGGATTTGTGATGTCCACCTGAATGTTGAGTAACTCCTTTGGGTTTTTTGATGGCTTTTTCCAGTGATGTGTGAGAAAGTCCCTTACCTCTAATGCAACCAGTCTGCATAGCTGGGGGAGATGCAGCTTCTCCTGGAGTGTTTTGCCGTTGAACTTCTGTAGAATGGCAGGTGGATCTGTTTTGTTTCAGAAAATGCCATAATTAGGAAGTTCATATATTCCTTGTAAAGTAGAGTTGGTTAAAATTTTCACATCTGAACAAATCTACTTAGGGTGACATCTGCCTCAGATATTTGAGATCTGTTGGAATCTCAGTGAAGCTGCTCTAAGAAAGTGAGACATCAAATTAAATCTTTAGGGCAGCCTTAATTTCGGTAGGGGTGGGGGGCAGTGTTCAGTGTATGTTCAGTGAAGATTTCTGGGATCAAACTTTCTATGCATTAATGCCACTAGCAGGCAAAAATCTGGTGGCTTAATTTCTCTCTTGGGCATACGCTAAGGGAAATGTGCCTTCCCCCCCCCCCCCTCCAGTTAATCTATGACTTGCTTTAGGAATAGTGAGTGAGTTTTGTTCATGGCATCCTTTTGTATCTGTTTTAAACATGGACCTAGACCTCAGGCCTGGTCTATGCATTGAGTGGTGTCCTGGTGCTCTTGGACTCCAGGACACTCACATAAGTATCTGAATGCTTCTGTGTAAGTAGAGTGCTGGAAGAGTAAAGAGACCCTAGTGTCTTGGAAGAATGTGTTTGTCTTGGCAAGACGTTTTGGTGTTTTTGCAATTAAATCGTAATTCAGCCTTTCAGTGAAGCAACTGTCTCCGAAACACCTTTCTTAATCTGAGTGATAGTTGTGTCTGTATAGATGTGTCATGTATACATGCTCCTGTTCCTCTTCCGTATGCCCGCCAGATGTTGGGTGCAGGGCAGGTGTCTCGGGGAGAGGGGATGGTAGCCTGGCTTGCTTTCACTGTTTTTTGTGTTTTTTCAGCACCCTCCCCTGAAGGCAGGCCATCCTGGGGGGTGTCTTCCAGTCCTGCTCAGCCATGGAGCTGGGAAATGGAAGTGCTGAAGGGTGGCAGATGTGGAGAGGAATAACTTTTTTATTTCACTTCCACTTCTTTGTGTATGCATCTCCCTTTCCTGCCCTTGCCTCTCCTCTTTCCCCCATCACCCAATAATCTCAATCTCTAACAAGCCTAGCTTTTAAACCTTTGAGTAGCTTGGACTTTGCTGTGAGGTGTTCAAAGATAGAAGCTGAGCCACTGGAAAAAGAGCTGATTCTTTTATCTTAGTGTATCTGGTATCATGTTCATATTCCCAGTTAAAAAGAGACCTTTGTTTCCCTGCTGGTGAGGAGGCCTTGGGAGTGTGGTGAGACTAGCAGTTTCTGATGTGTGTTTCTCTGATCCCACAGTAGCATATAGTTGGAGCTCAATTGCTGTCAGTTGGTTTTTTTGAACTACATAATTTTGTTTAAATTGCACATTTTGTAAACTGACTTGAAGAGTTAATAACTGTTTTAATACTAACTTGTAAGAACATAGTCCAGGTTAAAAATAAAATTACAGCTGTTGGGACCAGACTGAGTTCAAGGCCTATTAGTATTAGTATTGTCTTCAGAAAAAATATCTGTCCTTATTAGCAAGGTTTTGGGTTACAGGCCATTACGTGATTAGCAGGATCACAAGTACAGCAAAATGAACTGCATGTCAGCATTGTAATGCATTTACTTCCCAGCATTTCTTTGTGCGAATAAAACTAAAATGTAGAACTGCGGTTTGTTCTTGGCTCTTCTCCACTGGCCCTCTGTGAAAACAAGCTCCCATCTGGCAAACCAGGTAGCTAGCACGATCGCTATGAATTCAAGCTATGCAGTAACCGGATATAAGGAAAAGAGTTCTTGCTTAGACATGTGCTTCTAGATTTGACTACCTTGTTTTTAAGACAGATGTGAATATGCCCTAGGGGAGGAAGAATGTGTTGGTTTTTTTTTTTTTCCCTATATAGCCTAGTCCTTCAGAACAGAGTCTCTAATGCTGGCTTTTCCATCTTTCTCCCTTTCCAGTCCTTCCTCCGGTTCTGGTTCCAAGGCACAGCGAGTACAATCCTCAGCACAGCCTCTTGGCCCAATTCCGTAACCTGGGACAAAATGAACCCCACATGCCACACAACGCTACTTTCCCGGACTCTTTTCAGCAACCCAATAGTCACCCGTTCCCCCACTCACCCAACAGCAGCTATCCAAACTCGCCTGGAAGCAGCAGTAGCACCTACCCGCATTCTCCAGCCAGCTCGGACCCGGGAAGTCCTTTCCAGATGCCAGGTACAGTCAACTTCAGTTCCCCTTCAGAAGGGAGAAGGTGGTTGGACATCACTGGTGTAATGATTTTTTGCTTAATAATACCAAATTATGAGCCAACACTTGTGTTCAATAGTAAGCTGAGAGATACAAAGTAATAAAGACTAGGTAATCTCTTTGTCTAGTAATACTATTGAGGGGTTTAATAATTGTCCCTCTTTCAAACACAGTTAAAACATTACAGTAAAACTCTTCTGGGGCGGAGGGACAGATTCAAAATGGTTTGGGGATCAGTTCAGCGGTTTAGCCCACAAAGCATAGTGTTTAATGCACAAGAAGTGTAATGCTACAGATCATCCTTGCTTAGGAAATAGATCATCATAAATTCAGCACAAGGCTTTAGTTCTGCAGAAGGAGGATGTTTCTCAAGGGGATCATGCTGTTGCTACTTGATAAATTTTCTTCACATAATGATGTAATTTCAAGAAACAAATATACTTCAACTGAAAAACAATCCCTTAAGGGCCTGAAAAGAAATCCTCAGGCTGTTTTGCTTCCTAAAGTCAAAGAAGTAAGAACCTTTCTTTGTTGATTGATGTCCATAGAAGATTCTGTGAAGCTGTCTTTTTTTGGTCTTAACATACAGATGGATAAAAATACTGCAGAAGCAGTCTGTGACAGATTTCTTAATCTAAATGCTAGGAGGAGTCGTTCATTCGAATGCTTAGTGATGTTCTGTTTGCATGTTTTCTTTGGGGGCTGAGGGAGGGCATGTGTAAACAAAACGGCAGACTTGTGAAAAATCTGTTTTCTATTACATGAAATTAGCATCCATAGATTTCTGCTGCTGATCGTTTAAATTTTTCTCTCGTGAGTAAAGACTACTGAATTTGTAGAGGCAGGAGGGAAGTAAAGAGAGTTTGTATTGCCTTTTCTAAAAAAATGTAAAAAGTTGCCACAAAACCAGCTGTCTTTCCTCCTTTTTTTTTTTTTTTTTTTTCTTCCCCTAAATATGATTGGTGTGGTTGGGGCTCTTCCAGCAGAGATAAAGGCTTCTGTAACAAGGTCTTCCTGAACACTGGCTTGTGGAAGTTCACTTGATCTGTGAGGGTCTGTTCTGTCTGCGTGCCCATAGAGACAAGTCAGCAGCTGCAGTGAAGAAATTGAATTAGGGGGGAGGTCAAGATACTGATGTCCTTGATGCTTAGCTCTGGATGGTTGTCTGTCTTTACTTCTGGGGAAAGAGGCTGACTCTTGGAAAATAAAAAAACAGAACAACAAAAAGTAAAGCAGTTATCCAGAGGTCTTGAAAACTTTCTAGGTACTGGCTAATTCATTGCTTGTGGCCTTACAATCTTGCTAGTGATGCACAGGTAGGAAAACATCATGTTTGCACACATATGAACGTTTAAGGCTTAGTAAAACACAAGACCTGAACTCCAGTGAAGACTGTTAAGCTTTTAATGCAGTCCTGTTGTCACCTCTGTCTTTCTCTGCTGCTCTCTTGTCCAACTGATGGTATCCAAGTAAGGGAATTAGCAAGGTACCTGCCAGCATTAGATGTAAAACTCTGAACAGTAGGCAGTTAACAGATTACATTAGCATGTGTTTTCTTAAAAAAACCAAACCAAAACAGAAAAAAAACCCAAAAACCAAAACCACCCCACAAAGAAACAAAACATACAAAGCAGTGGTATGATTCTTCTGCCTTTTGTTGATGCTAATTTGGTTTTCAGGGTTTTGCAGGCCCCTGTGATTATTTGCTGTGGTAGCATCCAATCCATGCTCTCAGTAATGGCAGTAAATGTGGGATGAGCAGCAGCCGTGTTCACCAGTGATAGTACAGTGGTAATCTAATCTCATCTTTTGCAGGGAAGCTTGCAGGGATCAGGCAAGGATTTCTCTCTTTTGCATGTACCTCTGTGCAGTTGATTTGAAGGAGAGTGCCCTCTGGTATATTGGGAAGTGGTGACATTGGCAACTTCCTGCAGCTTCTAAGCCATTTGGGAAGCTTTCCCAGAAGTGAAATAGGCAGCTGAAGGACAATGCGAGTACCTGGCTGGGATGCTTCAAACAGGGCTGAAAGCAGTGTGTTAGTGAATACGGTCATTGTGCACCAGCTAGTTTTATGCTAGTGATTCAGTCCTGACCGGAGCAGTACAGCCAGTAGGAGACACTGACAGATAAATTCCAGACCCAGGCAGCTACTTCCGTGCAGTTTGGGTTCCTGAACACTTTCTGCTGTTCTCAGTCTAGGGAAACAGAGCTAATACTTCGCAATGACAATAATAAAGTCCTGGATATATCTGGGATGTTTGCTTACTTTGCTGATAAAATCATGTTGGAAACAGAAAGGTTCGAACTGGAAGTTTTCTGCTCCAACTTCTGTTCACATTTACTGTATGCGATATCTACTTGTGGCCTGGTCCTGAGACCTCTTCATGCCTTATTGTCTATATGGCACTTTCAACCTGAAAAAAAATGTGGGCTGGAAACGTAGCTGAGCTTTCTTTTGTGGCTTGTTTTTATTGCAGTTGTGCTTAATATGCACACTAATTCTTTGCTTTCCTGATTCAAGGTCTGTTGATTGCTTTCTCAGATTTCTGGTGGGTGGAAGTTTATAGCTGAGTCAGGCTGGAAGCATTTCCAGACTAAAACTGTTTATGTGGGTATGTATATATACTTTAAAGAGAGGAGAGGACTCGTGTATCTCTGCCTTTTTTCTATATTTAGCTGATACTCCCCCTCCTGCTTACCTGCCTCCGGAAGATCAGATGACACATGATACCTCCCAGCCAATGGATACCAACATGATGGCACCCGCAATTCCTCCTGACATACACAGAGGAGGTAAAAATGCTTCCTTCTTGTCTTCTGCTTTGCTCTTTAAGAGTAAAGAACTTTCAGAACTTAATTTTAATAGTTGAGTTTCAATTTTGGATGTATGTTGTTTATGGAAATTTTTAGCTGTAGAAAAGAAAAAAAACAAGCCATGTAATTTTTTTCTGTTGTTGTAAGGGATGAAACAGTAAATCTGGAGATAAAAAATTATAAATGTAAATATTTATTTAGGACAAGAAGCTGTCGTGTGACTCTTGAAAAATGTAAAGTGTATGGAGTTTAGTACTTTCTTACTCCCAACCAACTCAATGGCCAGTCATTTTATGTTTTGTATCTGGAACTTCCACTAATCACCAAACAGAAAGAATTCCTATGATGCTGTGCATTTCTGTATGCAATGCTAAAATTACATGTGTGCAAGGAAAGGAATGTCTTTCTCTTATGATTATATTGATTTATTGGAACAATGCAGTTAATGCTATATAAAGCCTACTGAATTGTGGATGACAGTAGTTATGGCCAAGAATAGCTCTCCAAGCAAAGACTTGATCAGAGGATGGATGCAAATACTGTCAGTTATGTAAATGCCCAGAGACATTTTACATGGGCAGCTGGAATACCTGTATTTTTTCCTCCGAGACAGTACATCTCAGAATTGTTTTTTCTTATTATGTTTTTGTCCTGAATTCTAAACTTTAGTCCTTAAAGAGTATGCTCTGCTTTTAATGATTTACCCTTCTCCTGGTCAGAAGGGTGTTTTGAGTTTTTTTTTTTGTATTTTGTGTTGTTCCAACCTCTCTCCCCACTTTTTTTATCATCTTTGAGTCATGCAGTGATAGCACTTGGTTCAGATTTCAGACCTGTCTGCCTGAGGTGTGGCACTGCTACAAACTTTAAAATCTGTATTTAAAAAAACCAACCCTATTGCTTTATGTACTGTGACGCAAACATCTTTTTACACATTGCTTTTTTAAGCCTTTGCAGCGAGCCATGACTGCTGAGTAAGGATTTAGTACATTCATCACATTGTGAGAAATAGCCCCTTTAGAGAACACATAAGCTTACACAGTTGTGGCCCATGCCAAGAAAGAGCAGCAAGCTGGATGCTGTGCCAGAACGATTATCAAGATCACAAGCATATGAACAATTTAACTGTTGTCTGATTTTTTTTTTTTTTTTTTTTTTTAAACTTGTCTTGTTGCTGAGCTTAATGTCTGCTTTCAGGAAGTATATTTGCCCTCTTAGAACAATTTGGATAGCTTTCGTGCTAACCTGTTTACTCTCTCTGTGGAATGAGTTTTGCATGTGATAAACCTTATCTGTAGCATTTCCACTTTTCACTGATCCAGTACACTCTGTGTGTATGTATAGTCCTTGTTGGCCCAAAGTACATTTATCAATGTTTATGCCTAACTGCAGACCTTTTCATGTTTGTCCCTCTCACAAAATACACAAATACTGTAGAATTCCTCTATTACATGAGAGCTGATAAAGAGAAAAGGGCTTACATTTTTATTCTTGCTTTTTAACATTCAACCACTTAAAACTAAAAATTGACTTAGTATTTTTCCCTCCTAGTAGTTTAGGACAATGGATTTTCTTCTCTGTCCCTTCATTTAAAAAAAACCAAACAAACCTTACTTCTGTGTGGCTTCACGTGTTTATTATTCATATATGTATGCTGTAATTGCACTACTTAAAAAAAGAAAATTTGCTGCAGGTTGTAAAAGAAGAGTTTTTGCTGTGAACCTACTGCAGCATTTTTGTTGCAAACTTCTTAGAAGCGTGTTCTTCATGGTGATTTGTTAGTCTTAAGAGATTTGATTTAACAAGCTGCATCCTGTCAATGAAGTTGGGTAATTTCCATTGTGGGCCCATGCTGGGAATAGAGAGACTAAACGCACCTGCTCTGCATGACTTAAAGCAAATGTAAGGAAGTTAGTATGAAATCTGTGTGAGAGAGATATGATTCATTCTGTAAGAATGGCCAGCTGGCAAGATTTCTTCCTGGCTTTGAGAACTGGGGCAAAGCTGCAGCTTTGATAGTTGCTGGCATCTTCATGGGAATTAAAAGTGTAGTAACTCTTACTAATAGTTAATGACTGATTTTTATTATATTTTATTGTTTGGGTGTTTTTTTACAGTTATGTGAAAGGATAGAAAATGCAAGGGTATCAGGAAAGATCAGCTCCTTTTTACCAGAGTTTTAAGCAAGTTATTGGTCAGCAGTAGACACTGTGCTCGTAAGTTTTGCACAGTGATGTAGGATGTGTTATCCTGCTTTTGGTTATTTGCCACCTTTTTTATCTGCTATATGCTGCTGGTTTGCGGGAGGATGTTTTGGGGTTTTTTTTGCTTGTGTCAGAAAACTCATAATGGTATGATCTGTGAACAGAGGAGAATATGAGCACTGGTCTTAGCTGGCTGATTTCAGTGAAGATTTGGGGCTGGGAGAAGGAAGCTTCTGGCCAGAGAAATAGGTTTTCCCATAGTACCAGTCTGATTTTCATTTTAGCACTTGGACCTGTAGTTGGAGCTTTAATCTGCAAAGTTAGTATCTTAGCAGCAAGTTCAACTGTGCTAGGCTTGCAGTGAAATAGTCTCCTTCATTTAAAAGAAACTACATAAAGCAACCACATCCCTTCACTAGCCTCCTTTTATTTGGAGGCAGTTTAATAATTTGTAGCTGCGTTTGGCACTTGAAAGAGTGCACACTGGGTGGAGATACCTGAAGAAGCTCATGCTGTTGTTGGACACCCACTGGGAAACTTTTTAGTAAAGACCTTCGGTATCATCTGGAGAAATTGTTCTCTGTGCACAGTCACAAGTGTTACCTCAGGACTTCGTTGTGTTTCTAGAGCTTGGTGGGTAGAAGTTGTGAACCAGGAATTTCCTGTTGGCAGTCTGCACGATTCCCAGCTTCAGTGAGTAGCTGCTGAGGAGGAGCTTCTTGTTACCAGAGTCTGGAAAACCACATTCTGAGAAACTCTGGCTATTTCTCAACAAGTAATTCTTTTGGTGATGAACAGTTGCAGATTTTCCATTTGGTAGCACTTGATGAATAAAAGGTTCTCATTAAATAATATCTTCCTCCATTTCATCTGCTCTTCAACCCAGTGTAATTGTTAGGATCCTGTGCATTATGTCCTTGTTCAGCTTCTGATCCCAAGCAGTATCTAATAATATTGAAGATGGGCTTCATGCATGTTCTGCGGACAAATATCAATCTCTTAGTTTTTGAAATCTCCTACCCTCCCCCCAAGAAGCCCAGAAGAAAGATTTGTGCACACCCCGAATGCTGAAAGATTGATCTGCTGACTGTATATTTAAGCTACCTTGCTATACTTCTTGCTACCCAAAGTTACAAATGGTCTCTTGTTCAATTGTGTGCTGCTGTTTCTCCCTGTCACTGTACAACTTTGCAGTAAGCACAGAGGTGATTTGTAATTTGGTAGCTGAGTAAAACGAACTTAAGTAGAAGTTCATTTACTAAATTGGAAAGAAAGCTAAGCTGTATAATTGTAGTGTTTCTCTGCTGTTTGGGCCCACACCATTGTGTTGTAGAAAATGCAGCAGGGATATTGGGGTGCTGCTTGATACGCACCCAGGAGCTTCCTGCACTTTTCTGTTGATGTCTAGTGCCAACCTTTGTCTCTTGTGAGTCTTGTGCAAGTAGAGGTGAGGTGAAATTATTCCATTGTATGTCTGTGGCTATGAAGAGTTCAAAAATAACTGAAGGTAGAAGAGCCTTCATTTAGCTGCAATTGTTTATCCGGCTCATAATTCAGTGACTTTCTGCCAAAATCTGCAGTTTTATGAATCTTTACATCTTGAGCCTGTATTCCAGCGCCGTTAGATTGTAACGTTTCCATTGTTGCTTTACAGATGTTCAGGCAGTTGCTTACGAAGAGCCAAAGCATTGGTGCTCCATTGTCTACTACGAGCTGAATAATCGCGTTGGGGAGGCGTTCCACGCTTCTTCCACCAGCGTCCTTGTTGATGGCTTCACTGATCCTTCAAACAACAAGAACAGATTTTGCCTGGGGCTGCTCTCGAACGTTAACCGCAACTCCACCATTGAGAATACTAGGCGGCATATTGGCAAAGGTGAGTTGCATGGATCTTTGCATCTGTTTTTTGGAGTTTGGGGGGGCAGGGCGCGTTTCCTCTGGGTGTGACAACCTGGGTCACTTGCCTCAAGAGCAGGCTGGTCTTCCCAAATACATGGGATAAGTGCTTGTGTTGGCAAATACATAATTCTCTGGCCAGGTCTTATAAGCAAAGTATTGTTCTTACCTGGTGTGTAATTACAGGAAGCTTTTACCCTTAATCAATTTTTAATTGCCTGAAGGCTATCGTAATCTTAATTAGAATGAGAGCTTAAGGCAGTTTGTGTAATGAAATGTCTTGATTTGTATTGGTCATTGGTTTATATGAAAATGCAAATTATAGTTCTTGGCACCAAATTTTTAGCTAGCCTTAGTTTCAACATAAATTAGCTATGCTAACATGTATTTAGAGAGACAACCTGATAAAACAGTTTTTCCAAATGCATTTTTCAAAGGCTGGTGATTCTTTCAGTGGAAATTTTGTGCTTCTATGGCTGCAATAGTGTCCTGCAAAAGAGAATTATCTTCTGTTTACGTATGACTTAATACAGTCCTCTTTTCTGAGAACTCACCTATAATGCAAATGACTGGCAAAACTGACATTGCCCCCTGCAAATGGGGCATTCCTGCCAGGCAAATTTTTTAGGTGTTTACATTATTAGTAAACTCTTAAATTTTCTGAGGCAGTTGAGGATTCAGCATGCCCAAGCAGTGGGGTGTATGTTTTAAGTGCCAATTAATTAAGTATCTTCTTCCTCCTTAGAGGAGGAAAGAATTGAAACTGAAGAGAACTGTCAGGTATTCAAGTTTGAGCCCTCGGTCTGGAGAGCTTTTCTCTAAATGAGGACTTCTGCTGCTCTCAGCAGTACACCACACCTGTGCTGTGCCACTCAAGTCCTAATACTTCTTCCTTCTTTTCCTCCCCATCCATCTTACCAAGTATCAGGATATTTATTTAACACCTCATTCATTTTCCTGTTAAAAGTAACCCAGCTGCAAGCGGAGTTCTGCTGAAGCACTTAACTGTGTATGTACTGAAGCAGCACGTGCAAGAGACAAGGATGCTGTTGAATAAGTAAATGTGTACAGCTAATGATGATGTAGAACTGTTAGTCTTTGAGGAAGGAGGTGTAAAACCCAAACTTGAAGGCACAGCCATAAATGTTTTTGAAGATCAGGTGGTAGTGTATATATACCCACAAAGGTACACGCATAGTCAGCGGCAAAATCTTACGTGACAGAGCACAGTCAAGGCTTTCTGACTGGATTTTAGTTTAGTTTTTAAATTCTGCATGTTAGCTTCTCTGACTCATGACATTGTGGGAAGTGAAAGGTTTAAACAGCAAATAATCATTTTTAAAAACAAAAGGCAAATTTTCTTGCTTTCTCAAAGCCTTTGGAATTGAGTCCTACTGACAGCAAATCTCCACAAAGATTCCCTGTATGTCATAGAATCATAGAATCATTTAGGTTAGAAAAGACCTACAGGATCGTTGAGTCCAACCATCATCCATGCCCACTAAACCATGTTCTGGAGTACCTTGTCTATGTGCTTTTTTAATACCTCCAGGGATGGTGACTCAACCAGTTCCCTGGGCAGCCTATTCCAGTGTATGACAACCCTCTCGGTAAAGAAATTTTTCCTCATATCCAACCTAAATCTCCCTTGCCGCAACTTGAGGCCATTTCCTCTCGTCCTGTCTCCAGCCACCTGACAGAAGAGACCAGCACCCACCTCACTACAACCTCCCTTCACGTACTTGTACAGAGTTATGAGGTCTCCCCTCAGCCTCCTCTTCTCCAGACTAAACAGCCCCAGCTCCCTCAACCGCTCCTCATAAGA
>JAVJGG010000007.1:21842749-21853777 GCA_035590195.1 Aviceda cuculoides
GTTGTTTGTTTTGGTTTATTTTGCTTTGCTTTGTTTTTAAGTATCCTGTTTATTGTTTGTGGATTGATGGGAGTGTAGCTTCCAGAGTGCAAGTCTGACTTGATTAACCTGGCATTGCTGTTTCACTACTAAAGTAAAAATTCAGTGATTGGAATTAAATTTTTAATTCCCTTTCTTTAGAGAAAGCAAATTCTATAAGACCCTATTTTTAAGGCACGGGTAAGAATAGGAAATAGTGATTTTGCTCAATATAGGTTTGTTGTGCATGGTAGTTGCACCCTTTACTTTCTTTTCAAAGGAGTGCAGCTCTGAGGATAACAGCCGAACAAATGGGTCTGTGATGTTTGTAGGAGGTGATGTTGCTTGTTTCTGTTCTCTAGCAGCATCTGTTGTGAGCTGTGTATGTGTTTTCTCTGACTATCAAAATAGTACCTGAAATTACTGTACCTGAAAAATGGAGCTTGGTCCCATTTTTATAGTACACGGTAACTACTAACTGGCACAGCAGTTGCACAGGGGCCAGGTCTTCATGTGGTCCTGGAGTTGTTTTGCTCTGTGGGTGCTTATACTCTTTAGATATACTGTAGCACATCTCAAAGTGATAATGAACTAAGTGTTGAGAGGCTGTGGTGTCTGACAAAATGAAACGTGCGTAGTGTGTAGAATCAAACCCAGGTGAGGTTGGAAGTAAAGTTCATGTGGTACAATGATTTGGAAATACACCATGTTAGTGATGGGACCAAGCTTGGGGTGCATCACTTTATTTATTTTGCCTCATCAAATGTGCTTAAGTGATGCTCTTGTGGGTTTTGGGATTTTGTGTGTGTGTGTTTTGTTGTTTTGGTTTGTTTTTTTTCCTGGAAGGGTGAATGAAAAGAGGTGAGAAATTATAGTCCTGCTATTTTGGGAGGGGGAATACAGGGATCTGCTTCAGTTCCTTCCCTGCCACATCCCCCAAACAAATTTTGCCTCTGTAGGTCTTAGGGGAGGAAAGGGAAAAATCTGGAGGGACTTGCTCCATGCAGTTTCCTGCTGGCTAAAGCTGGCCCAGCAAAAAGGGGAGATCTCACAGTGGAACAGATACTCTGTTCTTCAGAGGAAGTATGAGTTTCAGCCTCTAAAAAGATCAGTCTAAAAGCCTGAGAGCTATGAAGGAGGGAAAATACTTTAAAAAAACAAAACAACACTTTGGGTGCATAAGGGTTTGAGAGAAATTCTTTTAGGAATGCTGCATCTGAAGTGTATTTAAGCCTCGTACATGTTACGCATATGCAGAAGTACAGTAAATCCCAGTCAGGTGATGGGCTGGCTGCATCATGCATGCTTTCAGGCGGTATATGGTATGGACAGAAGGACTTTGTGTAGGGATTAAGTAAAATTCAAATGGAAGGTATTTCGCAGTCTCCCCGTGTACCTTGTTCCAGTTCTTAATCACCTTTGTAGTTTCTTCTACAATTTGGTTTAAATTTGCTTTTCTACAAATGAAACTGATTACTTCCTAGCTTGCTTTTGATGGTGATGCAACAAATCAGTCGCTGTCATCTTCATAACACCTTATGCCTGGAGGAAAGGTATGTTCCCACTCCTCCCTCTATTTTTCTAGGGCTGGTGAAGTTTTCCTTTGGGTTCCAGTTTGCTTACGTGTCTTCTAGTAAGGTGCCTGAAAATGAGTGCTGTTGTCTACTTGAGGCCTCACCAATACTTCAAAGCTATCAAGTGGAGAGCGGAGTAAAGTAAAATGATGACTTAATTTCTTTCTTGTAACACTTCTCTCAGTACATCTCAGAATTGCATTTTGCAACAGCATTTCCAGTCTGTGGTTTCGAAGCCTTTTTAGTAGGATGAGTGCCTAGCGAAATGCTTTTGTTTTATAGTTATGTATGTATTTATTTTATACTAAATGTTGTCTCTTGTGCTTGCCTGTAGCGATTGTCACCCCACTAGAAATACAACAGGGTTCCATCATATTTTCTTGGGAATCCTGATGCATTCATCATCTCATGATGCTTTCATAAGGCTCTTGTAAGAATGAACAACAAGGCGAGGAAAAAGTTGGCCTAATTCCAGGACTCTTGCATGTATAATTGAGCCAAAATCTTAAATTTTGTATCCCCTGGAAACTGATCATGGGGAATGTCCAGATTAATCTTCAGGAAAGATCAGTTAGCCTTATTGGCGAAGATAGTTCCCTTGGATAAAACTTTTTTTGTTCTTGACTTCTCTTTTTTGACTCTCTTTCTCTGATACCTTTTGAAACTAAAACTCTTAGAAGAAAAGGGTTGGGGTTTTTCTTGTAAGTATTTACTGTTCTTTCTTAAGTAAGTGTTGAAATATTTATCCAACAAGCATCTGAGAGTCATTGGTTAAAAAAAAAAAAAAAGGGAGTGGGGAGGACCCTTCAACAGTTGCATTAAAGGGAGGCAAAATTTTTTTTTCTTCTCCTCTTATTTCAGTGGAAAAAATGCATGTGCTGTCACCTTTTTCATAGATTACAAGGAACAAAAAGAGTTTTCTTTTACAGGTCAGACTTTAAAATGTGGTCTTTGTTATTTAGAATGTATGAATTAAGAAAGTATGTGGCTAGATAACTAGCATTAGGTCTGTACTTGTAGTCTTCTTCCAGAAAGGCCAGCCATAAACTTTTCAGAAAATAACCTTCACTAAAATACATGCTGCTCTGTAGTCTGAGCTTCTGAGACACTGCAGTCATCATTAAGTAATCTAGGAGTGTTTGTGTGCATGGTGGGAGAATCAAGTGAGGAAACTGCCTATCAGAGCTCACTATACTCACTATATTGCTATCATTTTTTATGAAAAGTTTTGTTCTAAAATACAATGGTAAATAAATATGATTTAAAATTAACTAGAAATGATCAGAGGAATGGATTTGTGACATATAAATGACAGGGTTTTCTGTTTGTGTTGGTTTTCTGTTGTTGTTGGTTTTGTTTTTCCCTTTGCCTCCAGATACAGTTCTGCTCTGCTTCCTAAAGAACAGCAGATCAGGGTTGTACTTTTTTAGTTGGAGGTCTTTGAAGATTCTGGTCAGTGGCCTCTGTCTCTGCTCTTAACTGAAGAGATTGGGGATTTTCTGTTTTATGGTTAAGGAGATTTTTCTACCACCTGTCTTTGCATTTAATACTATGTTAACAAAACCAAACCAGATTTAACTGTTTAAACATGCAGTTATCTTTGTGGTCTGCCCTGTTTATTTTACGTAGACTACTGGAATAACCGTGTCCTGTAGAACAATGGCTTTGAATAGTGAATTTTAGCAGGTTTCTCTAGTGTCTCTGATCTGAAGGTAATAAAACACATGCCACACAGATTTCTAGGAAAAAAACACGTACAATTTCTGATGTTAAAAGTAAGTAGAAATTCTGGGAGGGGAAGAAGGGAGAAAAGCTTTGTGGTTGTTTGGTTGGGGGGGGGGGGGCAGGTGGTGGTTTTGGTGGGGTTTTTTGTTTGTTTGTTTGTTTTTTCAATTAATTGTAGCAAAGACCTGAAAGGTGAGAAATTAAGAAGGCCAGCTTTCCTTTTACTTGCATTGACTCCTAGAGCCCTTGGGGTACTGAGATGGGTAACTTTGTAGCCGAAAAAATAGCTTGCTATTTAATAGGGGTAAATGTGATATCCGACGCTGCAACAAGAGTAAACAACTGTGTGAATATAGGGACTAGATAGGAAAGAGCATCCTTAGTAGTTCCAGTTGACCCATTTGCCTTGTACTCACATTTTTGCAACAAACCTGGAGGTCTTGAAACATGCTTAGAAAGCTAATCTGAGGAGGAAGGGTTCAGTATCTTTTCTCTACTTCATGGGGAATAGGACAAGAAATAGCAGGCTTAAATTGCAGAGAATAAAATTTAGTTTAATACTAGGGGCATGGGGGAGAATTCCTATCGGTAAAGATAGTAAAACATTGTAACAAGTTATCTGGATAGATTTTGGAGGATTGGTCATTGGAGATTGTTAATGACAGGTTAGAAAAATGCATATTGGGAATAGCACAGGTGTCCTTGATGCTTTCCTGCTCTGTGCTGTGCCTGAGTGTTTAGGGTTTGGTCTGAACATTTAAGAACTGAATTCTGTCACAGATGCTGATGTTGAGGATCCCTTTGTCACTTATAGGCATATTTTCATGCCTATTGAGACATACTGATTTAATATAAAACAGGCAAGAATATTTTCCCCCTCTTCTCCTTGTTCCGTATGCCTATGTAGTTGAAGTGAAGATGAGTTACAGCTGAAAAATTTAGTGATTTGCACAGCTATCCTAGTGACAAACCTCACTTTCTGCTGGAGAGCATGTTCTGCTAATACCATTTAACCTTCATTGGGAACAGCTGGAGTATGAATGCCTCATATGAGACCATCTGGAAAAGAGGTTTTCCTGAAGCTTATCAATATTCCTAACAGGAACCTACCCAGAGTCTTTACTCTCAGAGCAGCAAGACTGGAGAAGCTGTGACAGCTATAATGGCAGGGCACTAATGACTTCGGAGAAATGTTACTTTTGTAATTGGAAATGATATAAACAGTGTCATTAAAACAGATTGTTGATGCCATTTTTATTCTTGTCATAGGCTTAGTTATAAGGATGGATTAACTCTAAGGAGATGATATCAGAATTTTTATGCTTTCTGCAATTAGATGGACAGATCATGAGTCTTTAACTCATGAAATGCTGTTATTCCAGAACACCAGCTAAAGTAAGTGAGGATTTGAATGACTGCTTACTTTTCCTTTAGTTGAACAGTAGCACAGAAGAAGTGAAATGTCATTGATGTGATTCTGAAATCTGGTGTAAGAGCTGAGAGCTCTGACTTGAGCTCTGATTTTCTTGTTTGTCTTGGTTGGTTTGGGTTTTTTGGTTTTGTTTTGTTTTTTGTTAAAGATGTCACTCTTTAACAAAAAGATCTTTATAGCCTAGTGTTTGGTATAAAATACAAGAAGCTTTTTCGAAGACGGAATCAAGATCCCTTCCCTTCAAGAAACTTCTCATTCCCCAAGTAACTCTGCTGCTCTAATCCTTTGAGTCTCCACTCATTCTTTTTTAGAATAAGTAGATACAAAGAGTCACCAGCAGAAAGGGATGGTGGTGGGGAAAAGACACGTCAACAAAGCAGGCCTTCTTGAATACTTCTAATGCAACACTACCAACTTTTGCTTATCTCATCATTTTAGGTCATTTTTAAGATGCAATGGACATGTAAGGCCTTCTGTCAGACCTGCATTATTGGTGACTGACATCCTCATTGAAGTACTCAGCATCTGTTTATCATGTTCTAATATCAGTCTTGTTACATGAGAAGGAAATAGCGCTAGGTATATATTCTCCTGGAACAAGCAGCAAATGAAGACAAGGAATGGTGGGGGTGTGTATATATATGTATATAACACAAACTTGTATTTGGGTGTTCCTCTGTTCATTTTTTAACGTTTCATCTGTTGATTTGAATAGTCTGCCTCCAGCTGAGTAGAGAGTTGAGAGTTGGAGCACTGTTGGAAATTGGTGTAGCTGCTGGCAGAAAGTCTGAGCCTGGGCCAGATTAGGCAGACGTGGATAGATACAAAACTAGAAAGTTTGGGTAGAACTAGGTACAGTTTTTGATATCTGACTGCTGGTGTTTCTTTCCACAGCACTGTGAGAAAGGCCATCTACTGTGGCTGATAGATTAGCTTTAATCAAATAAGCAGCTGTTTGTTTACTGCTGAGAAGCTGTAATAGAATACTTGATCAGAAAGAAAAACCTCAGTCTTTCAGTCTGTCTCCTCTACTAAAATTGCAAAACATCAAATGAATACAGTTTAATCTGGTCTGAAAAGAATGAAGCATACTGATGACTGCAAGTCATCTGAGGTGGATACTGCATGTTTCTCTTCATTAGTCCTTTAACATTGATTTATGCAACAAGGCGACTCTTCATACCTTTTGTAGGAAGTTTTCAGTTTGTTTCCCACACTGATACTCTGAATAGGGTGTCTTAACACAGAAAGAGAGCTACTGGTTAAAATTTATACTTTGTATTTTGTTTTTGGTTTAGGTGGGAAATAAGATGACATTGCTGTGTAAGCCCTATGTTACGCAGAGATCCCTGGCTTACTTCGGTGTCCGCAGAGAGGGCAACAGCAAAATTCTGCTGGAAAGTCAGAAACTTGCTGTAAAGGACTCCTAAATAGGGTTACAGCCACTTGCTGCTAGTCTTCTGTGAGTAACTCTCCAAAAAAAACCCCCAAAAAACCCAAACCACCAAGGTGGAATTCATGCTGGCAGAGATGTGACTTTTATATTTTACGTTCTGAAGCCTACTGAATACACTCCGAGTAAATGTTCAATGTGTTTAAGTTCCTCAGGTTGTTAAAAGTCTGCCATGGCTGAACAGGGTAGATTTACGATTGTGTTGACGAAGTAATACTGAATTCCTCTCTGTCCAGAATACATCTGAGCTGTGTGATAAAAATACGTAGCGTTAGCTTCCCCTTCTGGCCAAAAGGTGTAAGTGATCCTGAAGGCTAGAGTCACACAAATTATCTTTCAATTTTATTTCTGTATGCTAAAGGTAAAACATTATTTTTTGTAGAACAAGTTAATACTTAATTGCTACTGCTGGCGGGGGGTGAAAACGTCCTGGTGGAACATCTTTGCTTTTTGCAACAATATAATGATGTATCAAGATGGGGTTGCTGTTGGAACACAGAATTCTTTTCTAAACACAGGCCTAATTTGGAAGGCACTTAGATAAAAATAACAACTTCTGGACAGAAGGATTCCCAATGTCCCTTCTAGACCCCTATTAGCTGGTGCTAGAAATAAATATTTTACTGCTTTTCATATTCTGTATGCTAATTTTCCACATGCAGCTGCATCAGTTGCAATCATAACTTCTTTTTTTGTTTGGAGTTTGGGGTTCTTTTTACTTGCCTTTTTGTCTTATTTAAAGATTCTTCTTTCATTTTAATTCTATGGCACAGTATTTTGTAGCATTAGCATAAACTTTGTAAATGTAGGGTGTACTACCATAAAGGTGTTTATTTTGTGGTATAAAGCAACAATACACAGTATGATCCAACATGCTTTTTAACAAGGCCTTTCTAATTTAGTTTGCCAGCCTCTTACAATGTTGTGTTACTATGTTTCTGGATGGGTTGATTGTATAACATTGAATCTTAGCAGAGTCTTTCTTCGTCATTTTCATTCCCATCTGCTACAGCTGCCTGGAAAAATGGGACATTTCAATCACTAAACAATTTTGCGTTATAAGACCACCAAAGTCTTGCTTTTGTGGGCATGTTTGAGAGTAAGCATGCAAACACAACATTTATGCACATACATACGTACGAGAGAAACAAAAGCTTCCTGTGTGATAAATGATAGCCTCATATTTAAGATGCTTAGGTGGACTGCAAGAAACAGGCTTCCCTGTTCATACCATGGGTTTGGTCTGAATTGGAAACACTTAGGTTTTCCTATATCTCAGTCTTGAATCCCGGTTATCAGATTTATCATGGGCTTGGTCTTCCTCTTCATCTTGGCCGTAAGTGTCATCCTGGAACTGAAAATGTGCCTTGATATTTTTGCTGCAACGTTACGTTCCTATGGACAGTTCTACCCACTATCTCACTTCCACCAATTGTGGTTTTCACCTGCTTGTGAAGCACTCAGCATAGGAATATTAAGACAAAGACCTCTGAGCACCAATGCTGTTGGAGATGCAGGGAAAAACACTTAAGTGCGTGAAAGATTATGTCTTTACTCTTAATGTTCAAGTTGTCTACAATGGTAAACCGAGTTACGCATTCATCATTTAATTCCTTGCCCCAGTGTGTGCTTCACTTTGTGAACTAAGGTATTTGGTTTTTTGTGTATAAGATTGTGCTAATTTCATACCAACCTAATAACTCTTTAGCACACTGGGGTGGGGGGAAGGAGGATTGTATTTAGTCATTTGAAAGTGTCAGTCCTCCGCCTCCTGTCTTTGTCAGCTCCTACAGAATTTAAAACATTGCAGCCAATCAAGCCTTTCCTTAAACAAAAAGTAGCTGGGAATGAGGGTACCTTATCAAACTCTGGTGTCAGATTGTATTATATGTCTTATGTTTACTAATATGCTTGCTATGGTTTCATTGCTGTATTGAAAATAATCAGGAGGCGGCAATTAATGATTTCCTTTTCAGCTGTACAATGATGAACTACATGAGAAATATTTTGCTATCGTGAGTCATTGGTGGCCATGGAGAAAAACATACTCTTTAAGCCAAGTTTTTTAAATACTTTCTTAATTGAAAGAAAAAAATTAGTATTTTACTGGCAAGTGACTTGCCCTCCAGGTTTATAATTCTAACAACAAATCAGTCTTGGGGAACATTATTTAACTTGCTTTTACAACCAGTAGGCTATATGAATAATGTATGGGTTTTTTTCCCATATAGTAATTTTATTTTTATTTTCTGAGAAACGTGAACATTTTACAGAAAAGAGAATGGCTTTTATAAGAAAATATTTTATCCATCCCCTTTACATGTCATTTTATATCAGGCAGTTCATCATGAACAATTAAAAACTTGTGCATAAGCAGTAGAAAACTTTCCTGTAATGGTTATGTCATTTCTCACTAATGTGCAATCATAGCTCAGTTCATATCAACAAGAGAATGTTGAAGTCACTGCTACAAGGTTGTGTGAAGAAACTTCAGCTCCCTTGTTTATAAAAACATTACACAAATATAAACCATAGTTGTGCAAGACGAATTTTTCCTCTTCTTTCTTCAGATACTCTCTTGCAGGTCTCAGCCAAAGCTCAAAGAGCAAATTTCTTTTCCCAGGTTCTCAGACAGCTCTAACAGCTCTGACAACCTTATGGCTCCTTCAGCAGCACAAGTACAGTGACTCTGCTCAGCTGTTGGAATCATCCCCTCTTTGTAGGATGCTGAACCTGGAAAGCTGCAGTAAGGCTTTTGTCTCCAGACCTAGCCAGGGAGCTGATTTGCTGCTCTGTCCTGGCCTTTGTAGTAAAACCTTTGAACTCCCATATGCAGCAAACACCTGTTTGTGTAGCTGTTAATGAGCCTTTGGGGAGATCTGCTGCTTTTGTGCCGCTTCCTTGCCTGAGTCACAAATGCAAAACCTGAGGCCTGGACTCATGTTGCATTTAAACAGGCGAACTTTCAGCTGTGATTATACTTGCTATTGTTTTTATTTCAGGTGTCCAATTATCTTTTAAAATGAGGCAGAAGGAATATTTTGTCTGAAGTGCTAAGACTGTTCTTTTTAAAAGGCTAGTGCTCTTTCCTGAAAATAAGGCTGTAATCAGCAGTTACCTTGCTTAGTGTTGTGCTGCAAAGAGCAGACTGGTTCAATCTTCTATTCTTGTGTGAAAACTGAAATGAATTGAGTGGTGTTCTCTGAAATAAAGGACAAATGGTCATTCGGTCGCCACTATATTTTCAGTTTGTACTGTGACAGGGACTATAGTTATTCTGTACTTGGCTAGACCTGATATGCAGGTAGGATTTAATGCTCACCACAAATTGCCACTTGTTTGTTGCTCTGGTCAGCTGTTGCAGGTTGCAGTGGAGGAGACCCCTTATTTCTCCTGTGTGTAGGGAAGCAAAGGGTCTGGTTCATAGCCACAAAAGGGGAAGCGCTGTGATGTCGGTTCCTGGGTGCTGGAGGACAGGTAGGTAGTGTTTGCAGGATGGACCCTGATACAGTTGGGATGCTGAACTTCGATCTGTGTTATGTTAGCCAAAATTTCTAATGTGGTTGATGGAATATCCTGGGTTTTTTTTTCTTGGACTGCTTGTAATAGCAATAAAACTACTAGTTTAGTTGCAATCACAGTAGCCAAGAACATGCGTTTGCAAGTGAGCAGGGTGGGCTATTACACGCAGAACGGAGAAATAGTAGAGGAAGATAGAGTGTGAAGACAACCAGGTGCTACACTGCAAGTGCAGTGTGAGTACTCAGCATAGGAATTGCCACTGAATTTGTATTCCTGAATGAGAAGTTCATTTTGCAATAAGGCATAGTGGTGAAAGGGATTTGGGAGCATGGCAGAGCCTTCTTAAACACCCTTCTCATCCTCACAAGGGGAGAAAGAACTGATGAAATAAAATTTCATCTCTAAGAAATAATAATTTCTTCTGATAAGTGATGTGAATTTCATAATTCTATAACCATAACCAGTAGTGACTGTAGGCATGCCAGACCTTTTAATGTACAGAGGGAGGGTCAAACAGAGTTCCTAACACAAGTACATCTTTATATGTTCAGGGAAAAGCTGGTGAGTTTCAAGCTGATGCTGTTTATTTAATTTCATCAATTATTTGTCCTGTTGCAATTTCATTTAGATAATAGAGATTTAGTTTTTTATTTCCCTTTGTAGCACATTGCTTATAGGTATGTCTATGAACATATTAAATATCATCATTGCGATAATAATGTGCAAGAAGATTACTTTGGGACTTCTTAAAGAGGGGGTGAACAGACCAGGGAAGTTAGAGTGCTGCCAGAGAAAGGAATAACGAACGAATCCAACTAAAACTGCAAGGGGAAGCCAGTTAGACGGAATGTAAATTTGCATGGTGGAATTTGGCAAAGATGCTAATGGTAATACAGTTTCTGCTGTGAGAAGTTACAGAAGGCTCTTTTTCTATTACTTGATAATGATTGAGATTCAGTTGCGTGTTTTGTCTGAAGATTTGTGCCTTCCTACACCCTTATTCTGTGGCACGATACTATATCAAACATCCCGTAAAGTGTTATATAGTATCGTCTCAGAAGGAAGACTGCCATTTCGTGAGTAACCAGCAGTACCATTTTCTTTAAAATCTGGGCTAGATTTGCAGCAAGGAGGTTAGAACAGATCATTTTCCTTAAGTCTTGGGCAAGTTTGCAGACTGTGATGGAATAACTATGAGATGCACATTTTTATTCTTCTGGCACCCCTGGGGAAAAGAAGCAGAGAGAACACAAAAAGGAAGATGACTTAAATTTGGAATTAATCTTCTGGGGGGGGGGGGCGGG
>JAVJGG010000007.1:21861570-21881183 GCA_035590195.1 Aviceda cuculoides
CGCGGTGGGGGGTGTTAAAATACCTCCTTTCTGGAATATTGTAAGTGCAAGAGTAGCTACCAGAGTGTATCTACCAGAATATGTAATTAATGCTGCATTTTAGTAAGATGGCAACACTGTAGATTTTAGCTAAAGGACTCATTAAAAATGATTGTCACTCATGATACAAGTAGTTGGACATGCCTATTTATCCCACATACTAGGGATCTCAGAGTCCACTTATAGTTGGTAGAATCCTGATTTTGAGATTAAAAAAAAAAAAAAATCAGCATAAAACTGCTTAGAGCTTCATGAAGTGAGTGTATTGAAGTAAGCTTGCCTTATGCATTTCTTAATTTTCGTGAAGTCTACCTGATGCAGTAATTAAACCCTCAAGCCCAGCAGTTACTTGGCTTTAAAAATTCTTCTGAATCCAACAGGTAATGCGCATCTCTGCCAAAACTGGAGAAGGTATCTCAGATATGTGGGATAAAATGACAGAATTTCGTGACCTCATGCTCACAAGTGGTGAGTTGATTGCCAAACGACGGAAACAGCAGAAAGTGTGGATGTGGAATCTCATCCAAGAAAATATGTTGGAACATTTCCGGAGTCACTTAACAGTCAAGGATAAGATTCCACTTCTAGAAGAAAAAGTTCTTAGTGGTGTCTTGTCTCCTGGACTGGCAGCTGACCTGCTACTGAAAGCATTCAAAGATGGTCTCTAAGCATTATACTCTACTCTGTTCTTGTTAAGTGCTTTATGTAAACATGAACATTAAATACAGATTTTCTATGTATGGATTCAAATGTTTTGCTACAAAGGACATTAATAGAATACCTATCCAGTACTCTGCAAAAAAAATACTGTAGTGTTCTGTATATGTGAAGATCATGGCAAATCCAAACACTCAGAGATTACTACAGACTATATTGGAAAAAAGTACATTTTTAAGTCTTCTATTTGTACACGCGATAGATCTCTTGATCAAAAATGTATGCCTGTGTCAAAATGTGACTGGTTTTGGGAGGCTGTGAGAGGAAGGTTTGTGGTGGTGCAGTTTTATTGCAGTTATGGGACCATCTTAGAGCAGTTGACACTGCAGCTTTCCATTCTAATATAGCATCAGCTGTTGCCAGTGTGGATTGCTTTTTCTTTCCTCACCTTGAGTGACAGCAAGAACATTGGGCCCCCTGGCAGCAACTGACCACAGTCTTAGTTTTAAATAAATTCTATGCATATAAATAGAATATAGTGGTGTTTGGTCCCTGTTTGGAAGCTATAGTTAGTTATTATACACTATACACTAGGGGAATGGTATTTTAACCATCCCAATTTCTAAATAGATGTTTTAATACAAAAGTAAAATTTAGTTAGACTTTTTTTAAATGCAGACATCAGGTGGAACAAATGTCACCCATGATGCTTCAACAGCAAATGTCTTTATACTAGAATAATTCATCTGTAGTGACAATCGTCTGAGGTTTTCTGATCTGATTTATTTTGGGGGGGGTTCAAACAAAATGCCCAGTTGTGTTTGGGTTTATTTTTTTTTTTCCCTTCTCTTGTAGCAGACATGACTGCTTACAACCAAAAGTACTTTTTTTTTTTTTCTTCCAATTGAGAACAAATCTGGAGGAAGCATGTTCCTAAGCCATGATCTAGAAACCAGAGCTCATGTGGTACCTACTGAATATGAAGAGTAGAGTGGAAAAATGCTGATTTTTGGAGACCTGACAGAAAACCAGTAAAATAGGAGATTTTGTGAGTCTATTATAGCTCATAGGGATTGACTTTGGAAAAAACCCCAACATTGCAAGTGATGATTTTCATAGTTTTGATTTTCTGGACACATTCATGAAAGGTATGGTGTCTTTAATTTTTATTTTAGCTCGGTTTCACCTGTTTGGCTTCC
Organism: Aviceda cuculoides; assembly: GCA_035590195.1. Taxonomy (NCBI): domain Eukaryota; kingdom Metazoa; phylum Chordata; class Aves; order Accipitriformes; family Accipitridae; genus Aviceda; species Aviceda cuculoides. Next base: position 21,863,466 of record JAVJGG010000007.1, read on the forward strand.
TAAGAAGTATGTTTTTCACACAGCGCTTGAGTTCTGGCAACTCAAGTCTGAATTTTTGAGAGAATTCCAGGGTAGCAATGAATTGGTTTACTTAGATCCTCGTTCTTTTTTCCTTCTTTTTTTTCACCCAGGAGTAATTTTTCTTCCCTCTCCCTCTCCTCTGCTCTTCATTGTTATGTTGCATTCCAAACTAAGTTTACTTTTTCCTGTTAGAACTCTGTGCCTCATAATTTTGATTCCCGCATAGGTATAATTTGGCAACTATCAGAAAAGATGAGTGATTGTTGAAAATGCTGAGGATTTTGTTTCCTTTGGTTTGTCAAAGCGGCACAAATTAAACAATGCAGAAGAAACCTCCATCCTTGATGCTAGCATTTCAGTTATTTTTCCCATTGTATGATGGTATCTGTGTAATTGTCCATATATTTTTACTCTTAAAAATATGAAGTATAACCAGAAAGTGAAATGCAAACTGCAAGGCAAAGTAAAAGTACTTTGTAATTAAAACCAATGATCCCTGTGTATATTTGCAGAGAAATACTAGCAAAGAGCATTGTGGTGTTTTGTGGGACACACAGCTGAGGCATTTCTTTGGTAAGAAATTTTGCACCCATATAGCTGGTATTAGTGGTTTCCATCACATAAATTGTCAGAACTTTAAGTGCTCTGACCCCCTTATTCCTATTTCTTAAACTTTGTGTCCCAAATGAGTAATTGGGGATTGCTGCAGTCAGTTACATCGAAGTAGCTGAAGGAATGTAGGAGGTGGCAGAAGCACGGTGACTTCCTCCTGACTATGCTGAGTTCTTGTGAAAAGAATGTAGCACTGGCAGTTTCTTTTCTATTTAAGCAGTCTGAGAGCAGCAGCATTTTAACTATTGAGTTCTCAACTTTTTGATAGCCCATTTGTTTCAGGTGACAGGTTTTGAGGTGACCTCATTTGTGCTTATCTGTTAGATCAAACCCTTATTATTGTCATTACAACTTCTTTTGTCAGGGACTGCTGTTTTCCTTGTCTGTTATATGTGAGCTGTCAAGCAAGTAAAATAGAACCAGCATTTCCAGCTCATCATTTCTAGTTCTGTGGGATAAAATGCATTAAAACATTGTCATTCAAGTAAACAGGCTTCTGAAAAAAAAAGATAGTAAACAAATGTGTTGAGTAGGATGTTGACATATTCTTAGTTTCTAGAGTTGTTAAGTTGCTCTCATGTTAACATTTAAAACTACAGCTACTGCGGAACAGCATTCTCATACTTTACGAGAAAATAATAGCAAGATTATGTTTGTAGCTGGAGGTACGATAAACTATGAGACAACTTGATGTGGGAGTTAAGGAACAAACTCTTCAGATACACAAACTTGTGTCCTGCGAAGTCTTGCAGTTGTATGTAAGTGTGAAACCTTTCCCCAGGTCCTTGTGTAATAGATGTTGCTGGTGTTTCACAGCTGGGAAAACAAGTGTGGTGAGCTCAAGTGATTTACCCAGGACTCTGGAACAGGTCAGTAGAGTGTAAGGGTTACAGTTCAGTAGTCTTTACTCTGAGCCCCATGTATATTTACGGCCATGTTACTTAAGGTTGAAAAAATGCTCTTAGCAAGTTCATGCTCTCGGTGTGACTTATTCCTTTCATATCTAATTTCTCTGTTTTCAGTGACGGGACCCAGTGACCCCTTCTTGACTACTGTTCTGTTGTAACATCCTGCTTTAAGTAATAGAAGACTTTTCCTTGATAGCTAATCTGCCCTTGCCTTTTGTAAATGCATTACTTCCTGTTATGCATGCTTGTTCAGTGCTTATCTTCTCACATATATTGTTTCCTTATTTGTGAAATCTGCAGTGTGTTGGCTGTCTATTTGTGGGTCCTGAGATTTCGGGGGATGGGGATTGAGCAAGGCTAAAGAATACAAATGCGGGGGGGGGGGTGTTTAACCTTACGCAGTTCCCTTCCTAAAGCTTTCTCAAAGTAATGTGCCAAGATTCAATTATTGGCTTGCTCTGTACTGGTGTAAACATACTTATTTCCCATTTACTTTTCCTTGCTGGGTGCTCTATTGCTCCCCCCTTGGATGCACAGTCAAGAAGGAACATTATTCATGAGTTAAAACGAGAACCATTTTTACAGAGCTTAGTGCTTCTGTAACTGTTCCTGCTAGACTATTCTAAATCATGTATCATTAGAAGAATGATTGAAGAGAAGTTGATAAAACATGTATTTAAAGAAAAATCATCAGTGTGTTCCCCTGGAACTTAGGATTTGGACAATGAACAGTGCACAGGTTGACTAGCAATGGGGTTCTTCTTCCAAAAACTAGTTCAGATACTCCATGGTCATATTCCTTCCAGTTTATTTAAAAATCACCCACCCACCCCATGTTAGAACATTAACAAAATTTGTGGATTGAGAATAAACATTTCAAAATGAAAAACTCGTAAGCAATTACAGTACATATTTAGAATGGAAGCATGATAGACATATTCTGTTCCCTGCTGCCATACCAAGGTATGGTTCAGCTGGTGAACAAACAAGGAAAAGAGGAACTGACATTCGTGGTAGTCTATGGAGAAGGTACGTTCTGAAGCAGCAAGAAAAATGTCTGTTTCTCTCTCTTTTTTTTTTTTTTCTTTTCCTTCTCCCATGCGATCTTAAGAATTATCTTAGACAATTCACTGGCAAGCTACAGTAACTGATGTGATCCACAGTGTTTGCTGTGTGATATTTACAAAAATGATAAATTCAGTTCCCTTTTCTGTCTTTTGGATTTGTATGTTGTGTGGGGGGAAAGTCTCGTGCAGACACTTGTCCTTTGGAACTAGGTGGTTTTGCTTGTAATTGTGCTCTAACTGGGGAAAAGCTAGAAGTCCTTGTCATTTGAGTAAACAATTGTTCACTTCTAACAAGTCAAAAGCTTCACTTTTCAGAATGCATTATGAGATTCCTGTATTTTTCCTTAAAATACTATGGCAAAGTGAGTTCCTGTTGTATGTTAATTACTATTTCTTCATTTTCTCTTAAATTCAGATCTCTTTCACCGGTAGCATAGCGTAAAAAAGCTTTAGTTTAGTTATACACATTTTAAAATTACTCCATTCATAAAGTTAATCAGGGATTAACAATATTTTTGCTTTGTTTCTTCTATTGAAAGTGCCTATTATAACCTAAAGTTTATAACTTACTGTAACCTAAAGGCTATTGTAACTTCAGATGACTAAGCTGACCTGCACTGGGCCAGACTGCAATAGCTGGGGATGCGTAATGTACGTGTAATGAGAAGATAACTCTCGTCAGCTGTGTGGCCCGTTGCATTGCAAAGTCACGCTGCTAAAGGTTTCTCTCGGCACTGAATCTCTGACACAAAGATCCTGTTGGTAGTTTTCTAATTGCGACCAGTGGAAGACAAGAGTAATGTTAGTTTTTATGACGTGTTGCTAAGCAGCGTCGATCAACAAAAGTACAACCTTTTCTTTTCCTGTGACCTTGGTGAACCCAGGCTTGGACAGAGCTCACCAGCAGAAGGCAAGGGTTTCCGAAGTCGTGCAAAACTGTTGTTCAGTGTCTGTTAGCAGCATCTGAGGGAAACCGTCTCTTCTTGACCCCTTCGTTACCTTTGCCCTTTAGTCTTCTTTCTCTCTCTCATCAAGTCATAGAAGAAAACAGGCACCATCCTAGGAAGGTGTGGAGGATGGGAAGTTTAGAGCCAAGCCAACTGTGTGCTAAGATGTGTCCTGCTGCTGATGGGGAAAAGGAGCTGAGCTGGTTCCCAGGCTGTGATGTCAGACCCTCCTCTCACGGCAGGAGAAACAGACTTCAGCCATCACAGTAAGGATTATTCTTGTTTAGAGAAGCTTTCCCAGCATTTTGGAGTAGGCAAAATAATCCATAGAGGAAAGGGAAATTAGGGTGCTAAGAATATCCTGGTTTATATCTTTTAGGAGGGATTTCACAAACTGAAGTAGAAGGGATATGGAAGTGTTTGAAGATGATTAGGGATCTGCACTGAATGTAGATATCAGGACAATTTTCCCTGTTTGTTTTTTTTTTTTTTTTAAATCTGATCAAATCTGGCAAAGCCTGTAAAATAAGTACAAAGAGTAAGTCGCTTGTTTCACCTTACTTCTAAACTGTAAGTTGTTAGTCTAACTGGACAAAGGATCTTGAGTGACATCACAAACTGCAACAGTTAATGTGCCTGGTGATGTCAGAAGCTTAGACTGTGAACTTTTAATGTTACTCAGATGCTTGTCTTATACTTCTAAGTAAAAACCAAGTAAGTATTTGTATACTTTTTCTGCTAAAAATGTTACGATCCTGAGACATGTGTAAGCTTGTGGACATTATGTGGAGAATAACGCCTTGCCAGTCTGCTGGTTCCCCCCCTCCACCGCTGCCTTCTGCCCTCCATCCACACTTCAGGATTTGTTGATAGCTGTTAACAGCAGTACGGGTCAGCATATTAAAAGGTCAGCACGTGTTTCACAAGCCTGTTACACTCTGGTGTCCCTTCTCTTCTGAAGTTCAAAGAGAAACTGCTGTTCAGCTATCGCAGTCTCATAAAATTCATGGAGTGGACTAATACTGCTGTAATCACACAAATGAGATCAGATACTCATTCCAGAAAAGGCAGCCACACAAGACAGTGCTTTCTGTCCTGTGTGTCATGTCAAAAGCATGGCAAGCGTATGGTATCTGGCAGAGCTCAATCAAGTAAAATAAACAGCAAACTGGAATGTGAATTACAAGTATTGCTATTCATTTTTATTTTTTTTAATTGCACAAATCTTAACAAAAGTGATCTACCTGGAAATCCTGACTGCTATCTGAGACTAAGGAGTGGCTTTTCATGCCCTTGCTTGCTGAACAGAGCAAATTTTGTTCACCAAAACAGGGTTTCTTTTTTTTTGAGCTGTGAATACGATTTGTCTGTCTGCAGTGAACAACAGCTGCTAATATTGGATATCTGCAGGATTCAAAACAAGTAGCTGAAGTTATGTTCTTAACTTCTGATTTACAGGAGAAGGAGGGAACTTAGGTCAAAATCAAGAAGCTTTTAAAAACAGTTTGAGTAAAAGCAAAAAAACTTTTTTGTTGTTTATAAGTGGTGTGATGCAGAATACCTGACTGGTTCTTTCTGTGTGCAGTGGCAATAGAACCTGAGTAGATTTGAAAATTCATGTTTCAAACTTTTGATAATTAAAATATTGTTATCCTTCACCTTTCCTTTTAGCTGTCCGTTAGAATGTGGCATTCTCTTATAACTGAAAAAGTGTCTTTATTGTGAGACTCTTTAGTGCTGTCATTTCCACATCTGCAACAACCAGGCAGACTATGCCCACTGTACAGCACTAGCACAACTAAAAGCCACTGAATATTTTTATTTCTGTACCAAGATTAATCAGTTATTCTGAATTATGACGTGTTGAATAGGCAAGTCCCAGTTTCATGTCTTGCAGGATGCACGTGGCTTTCAGTTTAGCAGCAGACACTGCTCCGCGCACCCGCTCCCACCGCACACAACTCTTTGCCGTGGACTTGCTCCTGTTGGAAATGCTGCGGTTTCTCCACACCCTGACGTGAGGAAAGGCCGGCGTCTGAGCACGTGCCTAAGTGTGATTGAATAGGGGTCCTAGAATCCAGGCCGCCTGAGTTTCGTCCCATTAGGTGAGTCAGTTCTCCATTTTTGGGGTAGTAAATGTCGCATGCAAGGAGACAGGAAATTTCAGAGGGAAACCGGAATAATTAAAATAATCTCGTTTGGTCCACTGCCAACTCTTTCATCTTAGAAAACATTGCTCTGGAGACATACACAGATCCTGTAAATGATCTGGTCCGGAGAGCTCTCATCTAACATTTTGAACATGTATCCCTTAGTGAGCATCTAAAGTGCAAGGACATTTCTGTGAGATAGTTTGAATGGTTTTGGTTTCATAATTTTTTTTCTTTATTGGCTGTTGCTGGAGATTAAGGCTGGACTAAGTGGTTAGCGTCGCATTTCCTCATTTAGCTTGCATCACAAAATCACCCCAAAAGAAAAAGGGTTTTACAAACAAGTCTCGTATAACTTAGGAAGAAAAATAACTTTGCACTGAAAAGCTGAAAATAGAGACTTAAATCTTGCACGAGCTGCATAGAATTTAGGCTACTCTTGTTTTTTAGTTTCTGATTCTAAAAGCCGTAACGTTTCCTCTCTTCCCGTGCTTATAAATCTAGAGTGTTTGCAGCAACCCCCTTGTTCGCACGCCAAGAAATGGCAGCGGAGAGAAACAAACGGCTACGAACGACCAAGGTAAAATCTCTTTATTCTGAAAATTATTCCTCAGCCAACCTCTCGGGAACTTCCATTTGCTACATGATTCTTGATGAAACTTGCCTCGGAAAGTTGTCTGACGACGGCCCTGCTGGGAGGGCAGGCACCGGGACCAGCACCGGGGACCGGGGGACCGGGGACCGGCGGGCGGTGCGGCCGGGAGCAGCCGCCGTCCTTGGGTCTCCCTTGCAGTACCCGTAGGGAGCCCGTAGATGGTGCCGTATAGCAGGGCTCAGCCCCTGGGGGCTCTGCTCCGGGCGGTGGCTCCTCCGGGGGGGTCAAACTGCATTAGGGGGATGCCTTTGACGACCCCCACCCCCGCCGAGGGTGTGCTGTAAGAAGCTGGTAAAAGGATTCCTTAGCAACTGCCTGGTATCATCACCCACTGCTCTGGGGCTGCTGATGAAATTCAGACTGGTTTGGTTTTTTGTTTGTTTGGGTTTTTTTGGTTGTTTTTTTTTTTTTTTTCCCGTGAAGTTGCTGGGTAAGAGAAAATTGGTTCCAAAATGTTGCAGGAGTAAGTTGTGGAAGCAAAAGTGACCGTGGGGGCCTGTGTGTTCACACCGGGGTGTTCCACACAAGTCCAGGCTTTCTGCCCCGCAAAGGAAACACCCCCCTTTGCTTTCAAAGTGTTGTACCCCGCCACTTGCTAAGGAAGCACATCCCTGTCCTTCGTTTTCTGTATATCCGCGGATCCATAGCCCAGGTCTAAAATTTTGCTGTAGTTCAATCTGGAGAACATGGCAAAGCTGTTTCTGGGCACCGTTAATTAAGATCAGTAAATGCAATCTGTCAGTAGAGATGTATTAAATACTAAATTCAAACATGGATTTTAATAACTGCTATAATTTAATTCTTATAAAACTTGAATCATGTCATGCTTAAACATTTGCGTCAAATATGTGTCTGTAAAACAAAGTGCTTTCAAATAACAGCTGAAGAGTTTCTGAGGGCATTTGAGGATCGTTGTGATGGAAGAACTGCTTTCACCCTGGGAACTTCCTCACATAAATATGGGTGTGGTGGTGTGGCTTTCAGGTTAAATCTTCCATGCTGTGAAACTCGCTTTATTTCTGAAGAATTGGGGATGCAGATTTAGGAATTCGAGTTGTGCTGTCAATGACAAGGTAATTGAAATGGAATTTCCTCCAGCGGGATGGGTCTCGGGCCGCAAAGTAAGTTTTGTTTGGAAGCTGTTGGTGAAATTATGAAAGGGAGTTATTAGACAACTCTCAAATACCTTATCAGTATCTAGCCCTTTCTTTTGAGTAAGGCAGGAGAGAAGTTAGATGTTGAAAACAATCTGATATCTGCCCCTTGGAAAAGAGTTAAGTGATGGGTTTTTTCTAAGTTGGGAGTATAGCCTTCCTGTAGTTTTATTGTGTGCTTATGCACGTTCCTCTAATTTGTAAATGGATCAGATTGTTTCCCGACTTTTACCACAATTTGAGGAGGTTAAGCTTGGGAATATTCTACCAAAGCAAATGAAATAATTCATGTTTTCAGAATGACTTCATTTAGTCGTGACTTTTATTTATTTAGGGAGAGAGGGAGAGACAGAGCTGGTGTTGTTACAGTGTCTGCTCTATTTTTTTAATCTCTGTAACTTCCTATAACCCAACTATTTTTTTTGACCTTTGAAATGTACCAGACTGCATAAACTGAGTATCCACTGTGCGTTCTGCTTGTCCCGATAATTTTCATCCTATGGTCTCTGGGTGCTGTTATTTTAGATGTATCCTTTGCCACTATGCAAGTTGTTAACATTACCCTGCATTCTGCTGGCGTGTAGGTGGGAACAAGTACTGAGCTTTTCTTTCTCGCGTGTTGAGAAACTCTGCAGCTGAAATCGCTGGCAAGTTAAATGTAACTAGCTGGTGACCTGTAGCCTAAAGCTAGTGGCTATAGGTTCTCACCTGTGAAAAGGGAATCTTGCAGCTCTGCGCAGTATGTTCTTCCAACTGCAGCTGAATTTCTGCTGTGTTCAAATCCTCAAGCAGCTGCAGCAGTGTGTCACACTGATCTGGCATTTTGCATCCTCAAAGCTCTGCTCAAATATTTGAACTGAGTGAAGCACTCCACTGAGCTGAGAGGTAGGCGAGCGTGGCTACAACTCTACAGAAGAAGAAACGGCCCCTGAGAGCTTAAAGTGATTTTCCCTCCTCACGCAGCAAGTCGATGGTGGAGCTGGAATTACAGCTCGGGAGGTTCCTGGCTCGTGCTACACTACAATGCTGTGGAGAAAGGTCATTTCCCAAAATAGCAAGTTCCCATTCGTTATTGATAATAGGGCAACAAAGGGCTCTAGATAGGTTGCTGTATAATGTCCTTAATAATACATAATAAGCAACCTTGCAAAATTGGCTAAATTGCATTTTTTCGGGGCAGTATTGCTTCCACAGTTAGTTTTGTCTACTGTGCTCTTGATAGGTATTTTTGTTTTGGTTCTTCTAATGCAACTTTATTTAAAATAAATAGGGACATTTACAAAGTAGGCATAAATAGCCTCCCCACTGATTAACAGCCTCCCCAGTCACGTTAAACCGCACGTCCGACACCTTTCAGATCAGTGCTGCTCCCCTGCTGTGGTCAGTACGTGTTTGTGGGCCCGTGGGCAGCAGCCGGGGCACTTTGCTCTGCCACCTGGAAGCCATCGAGCAGAGCTCTGTCTGCCGGGGTGGGGGGGGGGACTATAGAGGTGACAGAGGCTTTTGGTGGCAACGTTGTCCTTGTGTTGTGCGAGACGGAGCCAGCGCTAGCATCACCTGGCAGCGTAGGAGCTCGGGTGCAAGCATGGGAGCCCGCAGAAGTGCCAGATTTGGTGGTGATGGTTTTTAGGCCTTCCTTCCAGGGAGGACAGGGGAGAGGATGCTAAATACTTGTGAAGGGCGTTTCATTGAGGTTTGGTCCCAGCCATTCCTCAAAAGTCCCCGGGGCTGGGGTATCTGGTAGGTATTGCTGGATCTTGTAGATGTTTTGTTTTTTTTAATCTGCCTTTTCTAAAATGCAGTTGATGCCCTTTGAACTTATTGGTTTCAGCAGTGTACTTACTGAAGCTTTCTGTTTCTTGTTTTTCCTCTAAATGAATTATTTGAACTGCTAGGTTACTTAGCAAATTCAAAATAGTCACCGAGTAGTAAGTATGAAGCTTGAGTTTGTTTTTTTACTGAGCACCTAAATCTATGCATCTGCAACTGAAAGAACAACAAAACGGTATTTTCTCTTGGCCAAATCTGAAAAATTGCAGTGAATAACGGTGGGAAGAACAACATTCACAAAAGAAATAGTTGTTGAATCAATTTACACAGCCCTGTTTTGGTTTGAGTTTGGGTGAAGTGTTTCCAAACAGGCAAACACCAGGGGGGGAAAAAGTGGAAACCAAAATGTGTGAGGGAAGTTGAGTAACCAGAGCATGTATGGCATACAGACATGGCAAGGGTGCTGTTCTCTCATCTTTATATCTGCAGATATGTGTATTTGAATTAACAAAGCAATAGGAGCTTTGTTTGCTGCATTTGCTTGTTAATGCTTGTTGGTTGAAGTAATTGGATCTATTGTTGTGGGCATTGGGAATGCCAGCTTGGCTCTTACGGTCACTGATTTGTGAACGTGACCTTCTGGAGGTCAAAACACTGGAGAGCTTGCTCTGTTTAATTCTCAGAGGTACCAGTCATAATAGTTACTGCTTTGAGAAAAACAATGTACATGTTCCCTGCCTCTGTCTAGTTTGTTGTTTGTACTGAATTGTGGGGTGGGGTGGGTTTTGGGTTGGTTTTTTTGGGGGGGGGGGGGTGTGACTAATTAATCTCTTTATTTTCAAGTGGATTGAGATTTTTTGATTTTTTTTTTTTTTTTTAAACCACAATTGAGTTTGCACAACTGAAGTTGGTTAAATAACTGATCAGAGATTGAACTGTAAATATTAGTCATTGTTTTTGAGTGATGTTTTGGTACTTGATCAGGCATCCTGCTTTCATTCTTCCTGGTAATCAAGTCAGCCAGACATAGTCAAACAGTCCCACATGGGAAAAACAGTGTACTTTCAGCAAGAGAGGAAAAAAAAAAAATCTCTTGTGATTGATGCCAAATGATTCATGGTAAATGCTGATGGCTACATAATTTCTGTGTGGAGTACATCTGCCTTCCCTACTAGGGTACTCCAGAGAGACCTGAGTAAAACATCCTAAAAAAAAAAAGAAAATTGATCTCTTTAGCGTCTCTCAGTTCGTGATCCTGGTCTCACCATTTGGGCAGTGCGAAGCTTGAGCCCTTGTGGCACAAAGGGAGGCTTCAAGGTCTGGGGGGTTTGTGTTTTCTGGCATCAGGTGGTTTAGTGGTTCCTCTTGGTATGAGTCCTTTCCAAGAGCTAGGGGAGTTGTCAGTCCTCAGCTTTCATCCTACAAACCTGTCAAAACATAGTATTTTAACACCAAGCATGGCATGAGGCAACCCATAGATTTTGTGATCCATCACCAGATCTGCTGGACTTACAGCAGAGCAGTCGTAGCATTGGTGAGTAGATCGCCTCCCGTAAGGTTCCTGGATGGTTCCCATGGGGATAGTTGTACTTCTTCAGAGCTTCTTTATCTCTCCCTAAAAACCCACCAAGATATAGCTACCATGTTGCCCCTATCAAAGATTCAATAGAGCCGATTTGAATGTTTTTATTTTTATTTTTTTAATGCTGGCGAATAGCCTTCTTGCACCACGCTGCTCCTTAAAAATGCTCGCATTACCAGATGAAATCTGCATCTGCTATAGGGCTGTTTGGGATCTGTGGGTACGCTTACTCTGTCTAGGTAGTAGTGATGTTTTTCTGGGATTAGGAGAGTTTAGACCTCCTTAAAACTGGACGCCTATTTACAACAGATTTGAGTATTTTTATGTCTTGCCAGAGAGCCTTATTTTTTCTCTGTTGCTCTATGGCTTGGTCAGGGCAAGCAGCATGCTGTATATCTGCCTGCACTTGTTTGGAATTGATGCGGTGCACTGTGTGTTGTACACAGATTTACAGCCAAGGTAAAAGGGACAACCACTTGTTACCATCTTTTTTTTTCCCCTCCTCAGTAAGTCAAACTGCTCTCTGTTCCTTCAGAAGTGTATTAGACTACTTGGAACCAGGGAAAATATGCCAGAGGAAACGGTGAGCAGAGTCCGAAATCAACTGCCTCCGGTCTCATTTTCTTCTGGGTTCTGCATCTCTGACTTGTTTTTGACCAGGGCTTTTTCACTGCTTTGTGATGGGCAAGAACTACTGAGGTTATAAAAGGTTTTGCAGCTGGAGGAGAGAAGATGCAGGGCTAGCAAGTTCAAGACTCCTGAGCTGTTGTGTAAATAACTTTAAGGGCATAACTTTTTTCAAGAGGCCTGTTTGTGGTTAAGTAGTTCAAGGCTTTGCTCTTAGTCAGGAAACCTGGGTTCTGTAGCCCCAACAGATTCAAATCCACTTGGATCCCCCCCTGCCTTATTTTTCCTTGATATCTTTTGTTTACATGGTGTGGCCTTGCTAAAGCTATCCATCCCTCAAGTTTTCCTTCTGCTCATGTTTTAAGATTCTCATGAAGGTGTATTTCTGCAATCTTTCTGGCAGTGAATTGCACTGTGTATTGTTCCTCTTTTCCTTACTTCTGTCCGTAGATGGAAAGCTGTTAAAGCCGGTGTGAAATTCATGCTAGTTTTAATTACTAAGAGCAAAATCCCACTTTTGCAAAGCTCTTCTCTTTCATTTCCTTCCACAGGTTACCTTTGCATCACTGTCTTCTGACTCAGTGGGCAAAGGCTGACAGGCAGGGTCCCCACTACAGTCCCTCGCCCAAAATCCTGACTGTTTCTCTTCAAAAGATGCTGAACTTCTATCGTGCGTCTGAGTGGCTGGTGTCGCAGTATGAAGTCTTTATTTATAGATGTATGTAAATAAAAATCTGTCTTCCCCTACAAATTGTCAAATCGTGTTTCCCAAAAGCTGAAGAATCTGCAGTCCATTAACTCTGGAGTTAATGAGTGAGTCTGAGTCTCTAGAAAGAGCACCTTTTGTTCAGAAAGACTTGTTTGTTTTAATTTGGCTGCTGACATGGGTTGTCTGCAGTTTTTTCCTGGAAAAAAAAATAATACTGCTTTTAAAGTGTTAAAAAGAAAATCACTGCACTGTGGTATTTAGTGTGTTTGCACTATTTAATATTTTGAGTAAGAGAAATCCTGTATAGTTGAGGGGACATATGATATAGTGGCAGCACAGAAAAAATAAGATGTGCAGTCAGGGGATGAGGATGGATAATTACTTTAATAAGGTGTTCATCTTCTGACATTATTTGTGCAAGAAAGAGGGTAGATCATTGGAAGCAGGTGCCCTGAGCAGCTGGTATGGCTGTCTGCTGTTCACCTTTCCAGGACGTGTGTTTGAATTATGCTGTACTGTTTGATCATAAACAGGAAAAAGAACCATATTTTGAACTGGAAGTACCTCGAGGTTAACTTCCATGCCTTATAAATTAAGACACTTCAGTTGTTTTGCTTCAGGGCCAGCCTGCAAACCATGGTGGGTGCATTCCCCATTTCCTAGTTGGGCTGCATTCATCCATTTTCCGACACCTCTCGTATCCAAAATAACCCGCAGGCTCTGCCAGGGCACAGCCACGTTGAGCTTGCTGGTGAGACGGTGTTGGTTTCGGGTCCTCCTACAGCTCCGATCACAGCCTCAAACTCCCGCCTCTCCATTTCTGGAGAGTTTTATTGCCAATCTCAGGCGTTACCACCTGAGTCTTAGGTCCTCCCTTTAATGACCTGGAGACTGGATGGGGTCTGGCACATGCCTGATTGTCCATGAGGAAGAGAAACTGTGCTTATTTGCAGGAACACCACGAGAGCTGTCAGTACGGGCACTGGGTGGTGTGCGGACGGGCTGTTGTCCTCCCTTGGCTGCCTCTGCCCGGTGTCCCAGATTGCCTGCTGGAGTTGAAGAAGGCGAGACTTTCTTCCCTGCAGTTTCCGAGCACTTAGGAGCTGTCTTTGGCCTGTGCCTGTGAGGTTTCTCCGCGTTCTCCCGCCTTTCCGGGAGATCTTTCAAAGACCTTTGAGTAGGTGAGAGGGGATCTTTCTTTGAAGGTAGCTTTCTTCGTTGGCTGTCCTATTTATTGCCAGGAAGGAAAGGGGAAACAGGGCTACCATCATCCTTGGGATGGTGTAAGAGTTCAGATTTCACTTGACTGGCAATATTAATTGCATTATTAGATGTTGCAGGTGCTTTTTCCTCTTACATTAACAGGAGAGAAGTTTTCAGGCAGTCCCCTTGCCTTACTGGGCCTGTGATGAGATTGAGGGACTTAGCAGCCTTCCCGTAGAAGCTGGATAATTGATTTGAGTTTGTTATGACACTGCAACTTGTTATAACAAGTGAGCCACCCTCTGCAAGAACAGAGCAGGAGGAGACAAGGTCTGCGCGCTTCTGTGAGTATGTTGGGGTGGAAGTTCTCTGGCTTTCGGTGTTTGGACAGTAAATTCAATGTCAACATACGTACAGACACCAGATCTCAGAGGAGTTAGAGGAAAATAGCCGTTCTTTTTGCGGTTTCTAGAAAGAGCTGCAGAGATGAGGGATTTCTTTGAGTTTTTAGCCTGCCATGAATTGGCAGATGGCTTGGGAGGAGGTAGTCCCTGGTCGTTTGGCAGTGCCAAGAGCGAGATTTGAACCATGCAAGCTTTTGGCAGCTAGGGAACATTCACACTAGAGACTTCAGAGTCCTGGCCTCATTTTGGCTGCCAGTGACAGTTTTTGGTGATCTATTTTATTTTTATTTGGTTATTAAAAGTAAAAGTTACGTGTCTCAGTTCCTCTGTTAGTCTAGCCCAGGAAGCTAAAAATGTCCTATGGGAAACAAGTTTTCTGGCCTATACAAAAAACCACCCCACCCGTTTTGTTTTGGCTTCCTAAAAATGGAGGATTCTTGGAGTTTCTACCACCAAATAAAAGCCTGGATCTTGACAAGCTATTGATTAGGTGACAAAAAAACTAATGACAGGATTCATGTGACTTGCGCTGCCAGTGGCACAATCTAAAAGTTGAGAAACTGGCTACTACAGTGATAGAATCAAAAATCCTGATGGAAAACATCCAGTTTCTAAAGAACGCTCAGGAAAACCTCTCTGTGTAAAGGATTTTGGGAACCAGATCCAAAGGCAGTCGGTCAGAACACGGCCAGTAGTGCTGATCGTCAGGAACCACAAATTCTGCTCCACAGGAAATTCCGATGTCTTTTAAAACTTGTCTGACAGCAAAATATTCCACTGGAAGGAACCTCTGAGCAGTCCCAATTTCTGGATTTTTTTTTTCAAATTCTTCTTTCTCCTGAAGTGTTAGTCAGTAGCATTTACCCTGAGAGCCGGAACCGAGGAATGAATGGGCCGATCTAGCAGGGTCAACCCTTTTACCACATCTGGAAGTGAACTGTGAGCAGAATGAGCTTTTCATGTTAGGGGAGAGGGCCAGAGGAGGGTAACGGTGATGACGACCAGGAGAAAGTGGCCTCTGCTTGTGGCAAGAGCAAACGGCGTGGGAATGTCCAGCTCAAGGGCCTGCAGCAGGCAGCCATAAAACAGCTTGGGGAAGGCTAAGCAGGAGCTATTTTTGCAGTGCAAGTAGTGAGGAGGGAATCCAGTGTATTACTGCAGCAAACAAAGTACTTTTTACATAATGGGTTTACAGGTAACTTGTGGAACAACGCGGTGCTGGAGATAACGCGTAAGGTTTAAAGAAAAGACCAGGTTCGGTGACAACAGGTCAATCCTGCCTCTGAATCGTGAGTACTTGCGTCTCGGGCAGTCACGTTAGGAACACGTCGGGTGTGATTTACCATGGCAGCACCAAAGGGACCTTAGTTAATTAAATAGAGCTTAGAAGAAAACATGAGCACATTTTTTCCCATTAAATTCCTGGTTACAGGAGTTGCGCTGGGCCAGGGTGCCGTGGAGGGGTGTCTTTCCAGGTACGCACGCTGCCGTGACTGCAGCATGGCTGGGAAGCAGCCGGAGCTCAGCACCAAGCGAGTGTTGGGCCATTCGGTGCTGAGCGGAGCCGTCGAGTGTGCCGACACCATCCGCCTGGAGCCGAGCGCTGCCAAACCTCCACGCACGGATGGGCTCGCTGTCTTAAAGTGGAGCTGCTGCAACCGAGCTAAAGAAGGTGCTTGCAAGAGCTTTAGGCGGTAGGTGCGCACGTGTAGGGGTGTGTAATGACCTTTTGCAGTGCACGTGGCATTGTTTTCCTGTTAAAATTGAATGTGATTTAAATTTTGTTATGCGATTATTAGCTTTAATAGACTGGCCACAGGAAAGTAACAATGTGTTTATCGCAAAATGTGTTTATCCATAAAATGTGATATCCCAATTTTGGGAAGTGATTATGTGCACCCTTAATTGTATTTTGCTGGTTTGAGTGGCTGGAGGACTGTTGTTCCTGGCTCTGTCTATCTTAGAGAAATCTGTCACTTTGAAAAAGAATGACACTTGACTGGTAAAAATGCAATCTTATCACGCTATCATCATATAACTGGATCTTATTTATTTTTAATTGAAATGTCAACTTAAAAGATGCAGTGCATATTTTTAAATCACATTAACATTATATTTAGATCTTTTCATTAAGTTCTAGGTATGCAGTCCCATTAAAAATAGGTGGCTAGGTATAAAAACATGAAGTCTTAATGCTTGCTTACTAAATATTCAGAGTGCAAGTGGGCATCACTCTGATAACACCTGCAAATAGAGCTATTCTGGTACGTTTTAAAAGTGTCACTGGCATGAGTGACAGCCACCAATGTATGCATATTATTTCAGTATCACACTGATGGAGGGAGCACTCCTGCAGCTATTTATCTTCACTTACATTCCCATGCCATTTAAACTTTTTTTTTTTTATCAGGAATTTCAGGAAAAAAAGATACAGCGATTTCATTGCTAAGACAACTACTGCTTCTAACTGTAATGGAATGCAAATGTACGCTGCGTACTGGAAAGTCTAGGTACCAGGGAAGTGTTAATCCCTGCAATACAAGAAATACAAGACATGTATAGTTTCTCATAATTTATTTTTCTGGTTCTAGCAAGAAATTCTGCATTAATGCACCCCCCCAGTTTTAGAGAAGTTAGTCCTACAAGGAAGCCGAATGACTTTTTGCTTTCTCCCCAAGCAACACTTGCTCTCAGTACCCAAAGTCAGCGTGCGTGACGCTGCACAGGGTGAGTGCGATGTGCGACAGGGCGGCGGTGCCGGAGGCAGGGCCCGCTCTGCTCCACCCTTAGGTCTGGCTTTTTGGCAAATGAGTCGGCGCTGGCCATCGCACCGGTCGTGCCCCTGTTGTGGGTGTTCAGGCAGAGAGGAGCCGCAAAAGCCTTTTCTGAGCAGGGGCTAGACCGGGCTCGTGTGGTTATTTGCGGCAAAATGCTTAAGGAGGCAGCGAGAGCAAGCCGGGGAAAACATGCTCATATTCATTCATACAGTTCTGCATAAATAGGTTCTAAAGTCCTACTCAGCTATGCGTGAGCATGGTAGTTATAGCTTTGACCCTCCCAACTGGCTTCCTGTTAAATGTGTTAAAAAGCAAATTCTTCAGTCTAGCGTGTGAATGAACATTCCGGTCTTAAATAACAGGGAAAGAATCAAGAAAGTATTTGATATTTTTCTGACCAGCCAGAAAGCGAGGCCTATTTTTGCTTTTAGTCACATTAGGCTGTGCTGTGAACACTGGCCTGAAGGTCTAGGTGCTCCGTGGTAGATAGCGTTTTCCTGTTCTTTATTTAAACAGGCGCCTTCCCAGAAGAGTAACAAACCAAAGTTTGCAGTTCCAGTGAAGTGCTGTCTGAGAAGTGCTGGAAAAAAAAGTATGTGATAGAAAGTAGAGGTTTGAAAAGTAAAGTAGAGCTGAACTACATGCAAACAACAGAGGATACTACAGGAACTCAGTCTTTTTCCATTAACTGTAGCCTTAATTGGAAAACCTGTTGGTTTTGCGGGGTTTTTTTTCAGGGTTGTGCCATATGTTGCATTTTAATCATGGTTGAGGGGGAGGGAAATGGAACAATTAAAAAAACCAAAACAAAGGAGAGCCACCTCCTAGCATGGAATGCCCCCCTACCCCCCAATCTTAAAGTAGGGAAATAGGCTGCAGAGGCTTCACAAGGCTGCAAAGAAGTGCCAGAGTATCACTTTGTGCTCTTCCACTGTACAGTTCTTGGGGTTTGGGATTTTTTCTTTTGGGGGTGGGGTAAGTGGGGTGGTATTGTTCTTTAGTTTGGCGGTTTTTTTTAACTTAATGAAACATTTCCAGTTGGTGCATGTCCCCACCCCTCACCCCTGCTACTGCTCAGCTCCAGCTCTAAATTATCTTTTTTCTTTTTTTTGTTTGTTTTTTTTTGTTTTTT
>JAVJGG010000007.1:21889224-21929489 GCA_035590195.1 Aviceda cuculoides
GGCCGTGTTGGCCGACAGCCGCCTCGGCCACGGCAGGAATTGTTCCTGTGGGGGAACAGGATGTGGGCTCCGCTTACTCACGGCGGCAAGCGTCCGGACCGGGGTGGACGTGGCAAAGGGCCTCACCCCTGGTTCCTGGACCAGGAAGGGCTGAGAAGGCTGGAGGAGGGAATCTTGAAAGCTTGGAAGGAAGCCTGAGCTGAACGAGCCTGGACACCAGCAAACCCAAAACACACCCACTTTTGCTTTATGTAGCGGGGAGGAAGTTGGTGAGGACAGCTATCTGCCAGGGATCTCTGCTGTATTAAACAAAGCACGCTCCCTTCCAGATCTAACTGGTGAGCTAAAAGAATGGGTCTAGATAAAAAAGTACGACCAGGGCACCTGGCTACTGTCTTACAGACGTCTCCAGCTGCTGCTGATCTGCCTTCACTGTTTAGCAGATCTGCCAGTCGCGTTCCAGTGTTGCAGATCTTTTCTAAGCAGAGCTCCTCTCTCTCCGTGTGTCTCTGGCTACAACTGGTCGCACGTACAGGTTTAATATTAATCTACCTGCTAATTGAGAGACTTTTGAGCACAGTGAGTACTACAGGAGGACAAATGGATACTAAAACATCCGGATGCTTTTCCTGATGCACATCAAGTACTCTGATCCAGAGAGGGAGCCTGGCATTGAGGCTGCTAATGTGATTAGCTCTATTGCAACAGAAGACTCGGCTGTCTATGCACACATACCTCTCCTGGGCTGGGTGCTCTCTGGATCAGAATCTCAGGTTTTGACCTGGAGGAATCGTGTTTTTTCTCTTCCCCCACAGCAAACAGGAGACACAAAAATACAATTTACTTAGATCTCTTCAGGCTCTTCTGGACGCCTTAAAAAAAAAAAAAATCAGTGCTTTTTCTTAGGTGCAGCTTTCAAGGAACCTAAATATTACTTGAGTTGGGCAGGAATAACTTAAGTAGACTGAGAAGCCCATTCTGTCAGGAAGGCCTGAGTCATAGGTCATGGTTTTTCCTTGGTAAATAGAACGGATTCTGTGCAGCTTAAACCCAAAGTGCACTAGACAACTGGTCTGTACGTCCAAGACAGACATGCTGTTGTTCTGGCACACTACTTGTTTTTCAATCTGGTCGTCTTCCCAGATTCAGTCATCACATCTCAAGTGACCACAGAACCCAGTTCATGGAACTACTGAGCTGGAGACCAGATGCTGCCTGGCAAACAGAACCAGTTTTCAAAAACTGCAGCGCAAACTGATAGAGTCACTCGTGGTAACACTAAATGTGGTGTGCTCGTCACGTGACAGTTACAGTGCACTGAAAACATTAGTTTGCTTAGCAAGAGCGACAGAAGCAGGGAGTCCCGTGCTGAACCCCAGCTGGGCTCGAAGTGGTCCCAGCCTCTTTTCCTGCAGCAGCTGGAACAAACAGAGACCAGGGACGTGCATCTTGCAGAACGTCACGTTGCCTGCCCACAGAGAGCAAGCGTATGGCCCCAGCAGTCACTCCTTCCCTCAGGGGTCCAACCTTGACCTAAGGGCACGCTCATCCTCTAGAAACACTGCTCTGCACCAACAGACCTTAAAGGACACCACCTTAGCGAAAGCCAAAGGGCTTTTTTCTTAGAAGAGTGTATTACTCGTTACATGTTAATTTATACAATAGTGATCATGCTGGGGCATGCAAACCAAAGCAGAAAGCATCAAAGTTATTAATTCTTGGAGAGGGCTGACTTTGCCTTAGAGTCTACAAAGGTTATAACCTTTAAGGTTGTAACTTCATCCCTAGTTGCAGAGACTATACAGGGTTTAGTTTCTTTGAGCCAGGTGCAGAACAGAGCCTGTGCTGCGCTCTCCTTTGATGCCCTGAAAAAGAACCCCTCACAGTTTGCCAACAACTCTGTGTAGTGCTGCCTCATTCTCTGTACGACCCATCACGTACTGTCTCCTATTTGACTTGAAAAGGGAAAGGACCACAGTTTGTTACAGCTCTAAGACCAGTGGATACTACAGCTGCTGCTAGGTTACCAGTCTGCTGTAATGATGCAGGCCTACACTAAACGACTGGGTTTGGGTCATCTAAATAAAAGGAAGTCCCAAGTCTGGATTATCACACATTTAACTAACCCTTTCCAATCGACTTCCTTTTGTCCTGTCCTTACAGTATTAGAGGTGCTTAACACAGTAAAAGTTTGTGTACTTGCTTTCCTTACTTGAGCCCACCAGTGGGGACAGTGTGGCATTTCTTGTGCTCCAGCAATTGTTCAGGTGTCTTCATGAACTTGTGGCACACATCGCATTCGAACATCCGTGTGATCAGGTGGATTTGCAGATGGCGCTCAAACATATTTTTTGTTTTGCAGACGAAGTTACAGAAAACACATTCGAAGCCTGAAAAATAAAACAAGAAAATGTATTCCTTACATTGTGGCCAGATCGACTGCATAGAAGGTGACAGTTTGTATTTGTTTAAGAGTGTTTCACCTTTCTCTGACTTCTCTTCAGTGTTCACTGAGGTCTGACTACCAGGCACTACAGAAATGACTAGCAGGTTGTTTGACCCCTTGTTTTTGGGGGTTACGTCTGCATCTTCTTTGCTGTTGGCAGAGTCGCTCAGTGCTGACAGCGAAGATGAAGATGGACTGTTAGATTCACTAGGTGTCTTCCTCTCTTCAGCTGAAAAACAGGAATAGAGAGCAATAACTAGTACAGCAGATTAGATGGAATCTCAGTGATCATGTTTTAAATTTCAGGGAAAATATTTACAGTTAATTCAAACATGCTTACAAACAAGTGTGAAATTAATTAATCTGTTAAGAGATCATAGTTGCACCTCCTTCTTTTTTATTAGCGTTTACAACAGTACATCTCTCAGTTTATCCTAGAGTTGAGTCTGTCTGTAGTGGTAGTGGGAAGGAAGCATGCAACTCTACCTCATTATCAGGCTGAAAAAATCCCAAGAAAACACTTTGATTAGCGCAGAATTCAAAAACAATGAAGAACTTGTCGCTTAGAAAGGAAACAGAGCTTCTGTAGGTTTGGGAGGTGGAAACCAGAACTGCCTACTGGTCCAAGCTAAACTTCCCCCACCTTTCTGTTTATGTGGGTCCAATGGGTGAGGAGCATCGTCAGTAATGACTGTAAGAGACCTCAAGATTTATCTGTTTTTATTAGGACCTCTTATTGAAGATAATTTAAAAAAAACATTATTTAACCAGATCTAAAGCTGAAGCTCATCAGAGTTTCCTTGTGTGTGCAATAAATGTATGAAGTTCAAATCCCAAACCCTACCGCACAGTAGAAATGAACATGAGTGAGAGTTCTCATATGAGAGCTGCTGTGAGCCAGCAAAGCAAGGATGACAAATTATTACCTCCCACCTGTGTCTTAGTTTAATCAGAGCTGTGTCAAAAAGACACTTTACTAGAACTTTGTATTGTCTATGTGATAGAGTCCCCTGATCAAGGCCTCTCCAAACACCAGTTCCTATGTGCCTAGCTTTAAACTGATAAGCGGCACCTTTAAGATAAAAATGTAGGAATGCACTAATGAAATCTGATGACCTGAGCTGTCAATAGGGAGGATGACTGGGATATCATATAGAAAGATTCACTGACCTTGGGGACCAGAGTAATAGAAATGGAATGAAATTTAATAGTACAGAGTACAAGGTTATGACCTGAAGGGCCAGTAACAAGAATTTTTGCTACAAATGAGGAGTGCTTAAGTTGGGAACAGTCACGGAAAACAGAAGAATTTGAGAACAGGGGATGAATATGAGCAATCAGTGTGGGGGAGCCTTCAAGGAAGGTAAATATGATCACAGAATGTTATTGTGTGAGCTATTCCCAGTAGCTGCTGCTGTTTTACACTGCCATCACTACTTATTTCATTTCACCATGTACAGCTGTGATTGCATATGTCGAGAGCAGAGGTTCTAACAAGAACATATGCCGTGAGGGATTGATACAGTAAGAAAACTGTGTTTCATATAAGAAAAGGCTCAATGTACATTTAGAGGGGAGAGGGTTGCTCTCCATAAATATACTAAGAGATAAGTACTGTGGAAGGAGGGAAGAAAGGTGGAGGGAGCAAGAGGTGGACTGCTGTTTCAGATAAAGGACAGTTCTGGCACAAGAACAACATGCGTGTATTCTGATTATCAGTTAGACACGCTGGAAATTTTAAAAAGGACCCTAATCTTTAATGCAGGAAAAACTGCAGCTGCCTGTCTATAGAAGTAGTTGGTTTAAAACAATTCTATTTGCTTGAAGACATATACCAACATCCTTACAAACAGGCCTTTTACGACTTGGTAACATCACAGGATAAGGGACTGGAGTCAAGTGACCCAGAAAATTCATTCTATTTTTTACTTTCTGTATTTGCTGAATGTGTAAGCATTTGGCTGTATCGCCAGCTGAATGGCTCAGTTTGACAGGGTAAAGGAAGAACAAGGGGAGTTTTTTGTCTTTCTTCAGAAGACAAGCAGCAGCTCCTATCTTTTAGCCATGACGGGAAGATACAGTAGAGTACAGCTCAGCTTTGAGCTCCGATGCAAGCTTTTCATGTGGCTATGGGTGGCGTTTCTCATTTGCCTTGACTTCCTCTATATGAAGCAGAGTTAGATGCAAACACCTCAGATAGAGGAGTAGTGCCAAGAGCTATCCTGGCATAAAATCCCTTGAAAGCTTTCCAGTAGTTTGTATTTCTGTAGTTACATTTAACTTATGTATCTGTGATCACAAACAACTGCATTGTTCTCTCCCTTGTCCTTCTCCACCCCTTGCTGTTTTCCCAATTTTATTCCTGGTAGGACAGGAAAAGCAATTTAGCAATGGAAAAATTGTGCTGCATGCAGTTCAGGTTCAGTATTGTCAACACAACTGTTAGTAGTTTGTGGCAGCAAAATGTTTCTGCCTGGTGTTATAAGAGAAATTAATTAAAAGGATTCTAATTTTCTTCTCCTTAAATTATGCCAGACTTCATTAGCTGGACTAAGCATTTGGAGCTTGTCTGAAAATGCTATTACTCTTATCTTTGGCTATTAAGTGAACAGGACCAGGGAGAGAACACATAACTTCTTCTGTTATTTAAAATAAATTTACATTTACAGTATTGCTGAATCACAGCGTCAAATAAACATCAGTGTGAAATTCCAAACTGTTAGTCTGTGGAGGGAAACACATTGAAGAGCGCAGCTCAACATAATTGTGTATTTCAAACTTACAGCCAGGTATGCACAATTAGCGCTCAAAGTCACCTTATCATCACTGAAGTCAAATCAGGATTTTGATGAAATAGTAAACCAGTCAGAAAAACAAACAAAGTATGCTGACTTCAACAGGGGAGGGGATTTGGGGGATAAGGGGAATAGGAAGAAGGAGGGCT
Organism: Aviceda cuculoides; assembly: GCA_035590195.1. Classification (NCBI taxonomy): domain Eukaryota; kingdom Metazoa; phylum Chordata; class Aves; order Accipitriformes; family Accipitridae; genus Aviceda; species Aviceda cuculoides. Next base: position 21,894,615 of record JAVJGG010000007.1, read on the forward strand.
AAGTAGTCCTTCATTTATTTCGCTAAGCTTGAAAATTGATCCGCGCTACCAGATTATTTGCCTGGCTGGCTGGAGTCCAATTCACTTCAACTTTGAGAGATCAGGCCTTAATTAGCAAGCGTTTCAGTGAAAGTAGAGTGCTAATGGGAACTGTGAAGGTTGCACCTAAAACGCAAGGAAGAGAGAGATCACTGCAGCTGGGAGAGCGGGATCATCACCTGTGTGCTTGCTGTTGACATGCGCCTTCATATCTGCCTCTTCCATAGTGACAAAATCACATGCTGTGCAGCAAATAGAGAACATCCACTGCTCTTTATCCACATGGAGGGACATATGACTGACAAACTGGACGTTCATCTCCGTCTCAAACCCACACACATGACAGCTGCAGGCAGAAGGGAATTCAAGAGTAAGAAATATTAAAAACCAAACCACAAACAGAAGCATATTGCCTTTCCCTGAATTTGCAAGAAAAAACTCACTGCACAGATTTCTTCTCTTCCTTACTGTTGATTGTTCACTCCAAAATTCTTTTGTCTGCTGAACTGCCTTTGAACTGATGGCCATGCCAACGTGATTAAGGGCAGGCACAATGCAACAATCCTGTACATGCTATAATGACGCTAAATAATCATAAAGTTAATTAAAAACTACAGATTCCAGATGCTGCGCATCACCTAGCTGATTCCTTTGGGCAATAAGAGGCATTGCAGCTTTGCCAAGATGTTTAGTACGGCTGATACACTGACAAACGGAGAGCTTGCTGCACACTCCAGGAGTTATTTTCAAGCCCTGGAATGGTTCCCATGCCAAACTGGGATCCTGTGCAAAACTGCCTGGCAGTTTCAGTGTAAGCAAGTAAAAATGGGTTCAAACATTTCTTATGCTTGACTGGAAAACAGCAGTCATCAGCTATGCAAATAATTAGCAGGGATACAGATTTCACAGCCAGTGCATAAACAGTGATATTGAGAGGCAATGGAAAGGACCCTTTAATTTAACTTTCTTTGCAGAGTCCTCCTCTTGCTTTGATTAGGCCATTAACATTTAAAACAAGCCAAAAACATTTAAAAAGGCATATACTCTAGGGCACTATTTTGCTTTCCCAGGGGGATGGACTAGATAATCTAATCCGGCAGGTCTCATTTATTTCTTACTTCTATGATTTTGTAATTAAATCTGCTCTTGGCACTTTGACTAAAAGTAAGAGTGATTTGGTAATCTGCTTGGCCACTAGAGTGCATGTCACCATTTGCAGAGTGCACAACAGTGGATACAACAAGGAGAATGTCCAAATATCCATTTTATCTGGGCAATTCCCTTCAATTTTGTGGACAAATTCTCCTAAAGGTTTTCTTTCTTTCATCATGTTGGTCACTGAACGTGTAGGCCTCTAGCGAATGGAGGAAACGTGTATATCGTGTATATATATATACGTGTATATAAAACAATTCTTATTATGCTTTACTATTTGATTTCATAGATTTGGCTGAAAACAATGGAGCTGGCAGAGGCAATTGGAAGCACACTGCTTTAGATTTGCCATGAATCTGTGTATGCGATGGGATGTTTCCAAACACGAAACTTAAACGAACACTGCATAGAAAGTCAGAGGCTTCTAAAAGCCCATCTGCCTCCCAAAGCCATTTAAAAAAAACCCAACCCACACCAAACCCCAGAGCCTTTCCCAACGGCTAGCCAAGTCAAACAGCATGAGGCAGCCAACTGGGTTTTGCTGCTTTAGCCTAGGTCAGATACGGGCAGGACAAAAACTTTCATGGCAGTTCCACCCTGCAACGCCAGAGTGGCAGCCCTGTAAGACGTCCTTAGCAGGCAGACAAGACATGCAGATTGCAGCGCCTGGTGCGCAGCCCTTGTCTGGGTCCTCACCTGTAGTAATAAGGGTGCTTCTTTCCATCGCTGCCTTCAGAAGTGACAGCGCTGACAATGTCCTCAGTGTCTGTACTCACCAGCTTCACAGAATGGACGGTCAGGTGCTGGTTCAGGTTAGCACGGCACTTAGCAGCATAGGGGCACAAGTGGCATTTGTATTTTCTCTCTTCTGAAAAAGAAACGGAAAACCTTAAATGTATACTTCACTTTGAAGCAAGCTATTTTCAAAGCTACCAATAACCAAGTATGCATTCCTTTGGGTTTCTCCGAGCAGCTTTCAGAATGAGGTACTTTGGAAGCTCGACATTTTGGAAATTTATAGGAGTTCATAGCAACTACTCAGAAAAAAACTAATTTGGAGGTAGTTTAGGGCTAGTTTTTTTAACTTGCTCTACCATTTGTAATCCCATAATATAAAACTTAAGAAAACCGGGCAACTGCTGCTCTGAGAGCCGCAGCAGAGCCAGTAGAGAAACAGGTCAATAATCTACAACTACTTCCTTTATCTAGCATGTTTTATTTGATTTGGGGTCTGGTTATTCTTGAGGTTGCCCATGTGATCACTTGCAGAGAGTTGGTGGTGATGATTTTGTATTAAAATCCGAGGGTGGGGAGGAAAGGGAACACTGTATCATTAGGCCAGTTCCGAACACTAATGAAAAAAACTCACTCAAAGAACAGTTGAAGAAATAAACAAATTCATCATGAGTTTCTGATGCTTCACAACTTAAACAATTTACAATACAAAGTTAAACATTTCTAAATTCTGGCAGCACATTTTTTGTACATGCCAGGCTTTATTTTGCAAAGAGTTGATTAAAATAACCAAACATTACATCAGCTTTTACAACCTTCCCCTTTGAGGAGCTGCTGCTGTAAATATGAAAAACAATGCTGCAAGTGTTAAGGGAAAGGCATTCAACAGAGCAGCTTAGAACTAAGAAAATCCCACGACGCCACAGAACACAGCATTTGAACATTTTCAGCATGGCTCTACTAGACGGTACAACATACATTGGCATTATACCAACAGTATTTTTCAGCACTGCATCAGAAATTCTTGCTTTCAAGTCTTATTTTGTGCAGTGCACCTCAGCAGGCAAACAAGGTGCATCTTCCATATAAAAACTCTGTTAGTCTCAGTTGATATGAAGCTGATTCACTTGAAGAAAGTTGGTACAGGGTACAACAGCCCCTGTTCCTCTCAGGAGAACCGGATGGTGAGAGGAAAAATGAATGACAGATATTAAATCCTTTCAGTTTCACCAGATCTGAAACACCAAGGCCAAACCTTTTTGGTTTTCAGTGACATTTAAAAAGCTCATCAGGTGAATGTAAGAAAGGCTGTGCCTTCTCTTCAGAATTCCATTAACGGGCTTGGTTAACCAGTTGGTATCTACAGGCTGGTCTACTGGAACCTTGACAAACTTGAATTCACGCATTTTGTAAAGATAAATTACAAGAAGGCTGTAAAGAAATAAAATGTTAGTTAATCCCCTGAATACCACTCCGACAATTCTGTCCTGTTTCTGTGCTTGGCTCTGCCCTAAGTGCAAGGAGCTGAGGATGGCTCACAGGCTCTTCTGCTTACCTTCCTTCCCCTCCAGTTAAACCATGATGAACACACAGATTTCCTCAGTGCTGTAGCAACCAACCACAAAGCACTGGCTTACCTGTGTGCAGTGAGAGATGCCGGGACAGAGTCTGCTGTCGACCAAACACTTTTCCACACACGTCACAGGGAAAGAGCTGGTCGTTAAATTTCCAGGATGGCAAGCCATTTCCCACCTCCAGCCCCAGCTTTTCTGTTTCTATGCCAAAAACCACATAAACAGAAAAACGTATTTTAAGAACTTGCAGATTTCATTCAGTAGAGTCCTGTAGGTGTCATATAAAATGCAACACCTCGGCTGCACGCTGTGTCATCTGGCATATGAGTTCATGTGAAAAGGAAATTAATCTTTCATACAGCATCTTTCATATGTACTCTAAAGCAGAACACTTAGTCAAAGTGTTCTAGACATAGATATACTCAAAGAGTTAAACCAGATTATGTAAAGAGAGAAAGTTAAGAGCGAGCAGGGCAAAGCATTAACCTCTAATTCGGTTTTTGTGGTGAGACCACTCCTTTGGCTTTTTCAATCACCCACCTTCGCCTGCTGCACGAAGAAGGCTTGGTCTGAGATGGTGGTCTGTTTTACATTGGGTTATTATTCTTGGCTGAAGGAAGATTTCCAAACCTTTTCTCTTCTACTGATGCGGGAATTTTTGCTACATGAGCAGTCTTACATTGAAGGAGAACAGAAGATTGCTCAGACAAACGTTAAACCAAGAGGACACAGCACACCAATGAGTGGGTGGCATCTGGGGTAAGCTCTACCCAGCACCTGCTGTCCTCCGGCATCAAAATCCCCAGCAGCTTAGAGGGCCATCAATTGAAAAAATGAGACCCAGAGCAAGCCATTATCTTTAAAGAAGTGTTTTTAATTGTTTCAGGAACACAGAGAATGTCTGCCATATAAAAAAAACCCCAAACCTACACACAGCATAAAACACAGATATGAAGGCACTCTGTAAGGAAATAGAGAGAAAAGGACTGGGAATGAGGAGGAGAAAAAAAGGTACACAGTGCTTCAAGAAATTAAAAGCATGGCCAGTTTTGATCTGGACAGAAGGGAGCAGAGAGCTGATGGAGACTGGGGGTAGCAGTGATACTACTTAGCTCAGTAAGAGAAACGGTATCAGCAAGCGTCGTGTAAAGAAATATTCTCTGCAAGGGTCCTGTTGCTTGAGGAGAAGGAACCTCTGTTGTAAAAAGTGCACAAAACTGCAAGGGTAGTCAGCAGCTTTCCAAGTACAACAGCCAGTGGTGAGGGGGCCTGGTTTAAGACTTACTTCTGGTAAAAGACCTTCTATTTCCACTGGAAGGAAAGATGCCACATGCAGAGCACCCTTCTCTAAACCAACACTGCCGGTGGGATTGCTGCCCAGAACTAGCTCCACCAGTGCATGTCGTGATGGAGAAAAACCATTTGGCTGGGATTTTGAGGTAAACAGGAGGAGAGTTGCTGAGGACAGGAGTACAAAAACATCTTCCTGGGTGTAAGTTACTATTGTGGAGGTTGGCACAAACCAGCCAAATCTTCATCCGAAGAAGCCCTGAGGAATAAACACCCTCCTTGTACAGGCAACCCCTCACTGACAGAGTCACCTACCACTGCAAATTTGACTGCCATGTCTGAAAGAGTCTCTCCACAGATAGGTGTCCAGACGGCTCCGCTGTGGTTTATGCAAAGAGCTGTCAAATACTGTAGTTAATTTAAGCAATAATAAAAACAATGCCTCATCTGGGGCAGAGATTCCACATAGCAATCGCGGCAAGTTTAGGGATGGTCATACTTGCCAGCCCCTTTTCAGCTGCTGTTACTTTCTTCTGTGACCCTGTAATATGTACAATATTCCGCACACCAGAGGAATTATGAGGCACCTCTGAGTGCTACCACCCAACAACACATTTTTCTTAAAAGAATTTCTAGTTAGAGAACAAGTTCTGCCTACTCAAAATAGTCATTCTGTGAAATTAAAAAGGAAGACCCCCTATCCCCTAAGGGCTGTAAGTGACCCATAACCTCCAAGAACTTCAATAAAGAATCATTCTTTTTGTTACTATCCTTGAGATCTAAACAATGGAAAAATCTGACTCTGTACTAAAGCTACAGACATTTTAGCAGAGCTTTTTGAGTACATAATCAAAAGAGGAATATGGTAATAATTATAAGAGAAGGTCACAAGGGTGTAGGTTGCTTCAATATGGTCACAACAAAAATAAATTAATTGGGACATATACCAAACAAGCAGGCTCAATTAAGTAAATAAGTCTCTTAACAATTCACTTCAGCATTAGTCATCACCTCTCTTTTATCTCTTAAGAAATATAATATTGTCTTCCCTATGGTGGATTTATAGCTATCAGTTCTTGGAAGTTGGAAAAATATCAGCTTTCTGATTATCTCGAGCTGGTGAAAGCTAGTCCCTTGCAAAGCAGCTGCATATTTTTCATTGATCCAAAAGAGGATGCTGTAGGTGTTCTGAAAGTACTTCTATTTACTTTAAAGATTTATTCCTGGAGTCCTAACTACAGTGCTTCTTTCTTCTCCTTTGACTGAATCTTCTCTCTGTAGCAAAGTGCTTTTTCTATCCAGCAAGCTTCTTAGCTTGTTCATGGCAAACCGGAGTTGGTGTCTGGTGCAACAGAAACCTCAGCGCTTCGTGGAAGATTTCTCAGCTCCGAGGGAAACCACCTACTTCCACCCACCATACCCTCTGGGCAGCTTTGCAGCCTGGGAACTGGAGCTGTGTGTCCATACAGTGGTCCAGAATCTTCCCAGAACATACCCAGCAACTGACCTCACCAGTGACCTGAGGAACCAGGTGAGTCAACATCCACACTCAATCCTTGGGCTCTGTCTCTAATTAATGCTGGGGAATGGTGTTTTCTGCGAAGCGAGTACAAGTCCAGTGACTCTGAGACCATAATACTGGTTTGTGCACAGTACTCTTTGTGTATCCCAAAGCATTCTACCAAGACAGTCAGCATCGTTATCCTTTAAGAATATCTTACACAGTGGCCAGGAAGAAGATGGACTGAGACCAACTCATGTTAAATTATAAATCACCGTTGTGAGAGGTGTCCCACAGAAATCCACCTTTCACCATAACATCCCTATACTAAAATGAAGGAAAAAAAAAAAAAAAAAAACAAAAAAAAGGACGTGATGTAAGCTTTCTGCTTTAAATGAATACTCCACAGCAAATTCCAAAACTTCTATATTAGAAAAGCATATGTGACAAAATAATATTGAAATTCTTAAGTAATAGACTGCATTTCTGTATGGGTTCTGGAGTTTAAAACAAAATATGCTTAGTAAAATGGAAGGCCTCCAAGTTCTCCAGTAGATCATTAAAAAGTAATAGGAAGATTAAGACTCAGCATATTACAGGCTAGTAATAAAATTATTTTGAAATCATTTTGCATAGAAGTCAAGAGCTAAAAATTTTATGTAAAGGTAAAACTTAATTCTCAATGAAATTTAGTGAAATACATCTTTATGGACACCTTTCCTGCCCTTCTGTGTCACCTGGTATCATTTCCCTGCTAACCCCAAGTCAACTTCATAACAAGTAGCTGTGTAAAGCTGATCATCCAAGATGAGGTTAGAAACTGCCGGGACTGTCACCATCTGTATTTTCCCTGAGGTGAGGATAAGGTGCACGTGAACTGCAGAAATACTGTTCTCTCCCTCCTCTTGCCCCTCCAGATAGATAGATTTCTGGCAAATAAAGCCCAGCAGCTTGAGAGAGTTACTATTTACCCATTTGCTAAGCTGCTGGGCATAATTCTGAACATGTATGTATTTTCAGTTTTCGCATTTAGTGATTTTTTTTCTCTTATCCTCAAACTGGTAATATAAATATGGAGAGTGCATTAACCACCCCTTCTGAAAAGCCTTTAGCTTGACTTTTGTCAAGAAATGCTGAGAGAGGATACCGTATCTGGTTGAAGCTGTAACTGAAGAAGAGAACAAAGTGTGACCTGAATACATAAGTAACTGTCTGGAGTCACCACATCAGCCTCCTGACTGCTGGTAGCTGTCACGCACAAAAAGTTCCCCAAGGACTGGCTTTGGGCTCTGATATGTGGTACTTTGATTACTTATTTTCTTTTACTTAGCTTACATATTTTTCAATCACTGCTTCACAGTGTTTATACTACATTATGTTTTAATCTCTTGTTCAATGCTATGCCTACCTTTATAGCTTTATACTAATAACTGAAAGAATGAAACCGCTATTTAACTGAAAAAGACAAAGCGAAGAAAACATACAAAGAGTACGCTGAAGTGTCATTCAGAGAAGATAAATTTGTATTTATAACCTTTGCTAGTTTACTGTCTGCTCTCACATCCTATAACTCATTTAAACAGCTGCTTCTGTTTCATCTTCACACTTCCATAGACCTCAGAAGCAACAAAATCCACAAGGGCAGATCCTTATGGTCACATGGAATCCTACAGATATAAATTAAATAGATTGTCCTTTGCAATAAGTATTCCTTAAAGAGGTGGAAGTGAGAGGTGCTGATGAGTCTTAACAAGGAAGGTCAAAATCTATTATCTCTCCATTCTTCTGGAATTGTATGTCATATTTATACTTTGGGTTATTCAGACAGGTTGACACTACACAGATGGTCAAGAAGAAATCAGGTAAGTAAGTTTGAAAATGAAATGAGCAGAAATCCTGTGAAAGGAGCAAATAGAGAGTGGTGGTTAGACCATTTTCAATCAATCCTGCTTGCAAGTCAAATGTGATGAAGGAAAGTTAGATGTCCAGAGGATTTGGTGACAGAATAGCCACCCAGGGTGAGGCTGAGAGCTAAGAGTTTATGATGGCCAAACTCAGAACAGGAGGTGAACTGGGAAAAGGCAGATGATGGGTGATACAGAAGAGGAGAGGAAGCGTGCAGTACCTCCCTCCTCACACTCCAGGGGATAAAACTTGATGTGAAGAATACGAGATGCAGAAGGAAGCTCCCATGGGAGAACGCATCTAAAAAATTCCACCAAACCAGAAAATGGATAAACTGAGCGAGAAACAGTGCTGGACAAGGTAACCAGGTTTCTATGAGCTCATGGCAAGAGGATGAACGCTACCAGTAATGCAGATGTCCCACAGCAAGGCACTTCACTTTGCTCTGAAAGACACAGGACATTAAACAGTCATCAGATAACTTTTGGTTACTAGCAGCCTGAAGTGGATTGCTGCTAGCCTGTCTTTCGCAATCTTTCAAGCGCCCCACATTTGCCCAAGAGGTAAATATACTGTATGCAGTGCTATATGAATGTCACAAAAGCTTGTTCCATTTGTAAGGTTATTTCTATTTTCTTATGTCTAAAAGACAAAAAGTTCAAGAAATGATCTATTCAGAAACAAGGTATTCAGGTCAGGCAATCATGAAAACTGCTTTAACAACATTTATTTGGTCAAAGAAATCTTCCTTCCTTCTTCTATCTGCATTCATCTATGTTATTATAATGTCTTCCTACTTTCTACAGTGTCTCCATCATCGAAGATACATTTTATTGCTTTGGAGCCTTCCACTTACATGTTCATCTGTCACCTCTGGAAAGCACACTGTATTTAAAAATTGAGAACTCCTTTTGTGAAATATGTAGTTAAGGCTCTGCTGCAAGCTTGTTGCCGAAAACCTGCGAAAGGCTCACAAGCTCAAAAATATATTGACTATATGAAACTGCAGCGCTCCAAATGCTATATATCTTACTCCTTTCCCAACTTACTTTCACAAAGGTTTTATTTCTGGCACCAGAATTCTTATTTCTAGTAAGTCGGTTAAAATAAATGGTGGAATCCTTCCAGATACTGTAGTTCCTGAGTAAGATATGTCTTGCGACTTGTCTAAGGTATCTGTGATCTTGAGTGGTCCTGCAGTCTTCATTTGTCACCACTAGCATCACAGCAACCTGTCTGGTGTTATTTTAGCATGTATCTTTTACTGTGTGCAGACTCATCCACTATTAGCCAGAGATAAGCAACTGCTTTTTTGGCATATAAATTTTCTGTATTCCCGCCCAAAAAAAAAGAAGTACGAAAATTTTTTTTTTAATCTCAATCAGCCGAAATTGCAAGCTGGTTTGCCTGACCCCTTTGTGGTGGTTTTTTCAATGCCTTTTTGTAGCTGTTAAAAGCAGTCAGTGCTGTCCCCTCTAATGCCAGTTCAGGGGCATCTGTCCAGAGAAACCCAAGTCCCGCTGTGTGCGCTGTGGGCTGCCCAGACGGGAGCTTGCCCCGGCCGGGGGAGCCATCCGGCACTGGGAGCAGAGCCCCGGGCCCACGCACGTTCGAAGCACGAACAAAAGAAGGGTCTATGTAGTCACGCTCTCAGTCACAACGTGCGTCAGGTATGAGAAGTTATTTGGAGGGATTTAATAATACTCTAGTAATAAAAAATAAATATTAAGACAAAATTACTGCTCAAATAAAAGAACCTTAGTTCCACGTGTGAGGGGGACATGTACTTTTTGTTTCATAAGTCCTGAAAAACTGCACGTAATCAGACAATCTGAATGACAGAACAACTCACAGAGGAAGCAGAGAAAGTCTCCTTACTAAATAAAAAACTTTACCAACTAATGCTCTTATTTTTTTCTCAAATGCTTTTGCAAATATCTAACATTACTATGGAGTATGGAAAAAAGCAGTAATGTTATGCTAATTTAAAAACCTTGATACTGAAGAAAATAGAACCCAAGTGATTTTTTACATTAGTAGCGTGGTGCTTAAGTTGCTCTTTCTAAAAACATCAACCATGAAAGTTGGAAATATGTCAATAAAGAGCTTGCAGGACCCACAAAAAGAAACATTAATATTGTGCACAGAAGTCTTCTGTTGTGCAATGATAGGCAACAACACTTGAAAAGGTCACTGAGAAGTGATAAAGATGTTGGGGTTTGTGAAAAGAACAAAAACAAATAAAAGATGAACTTTAAAGATGCCTCCATAGAGGAACATGGGAAAACAGTGAAGCCCACTTCACAGCTAAGACTGAGCCCGTTGCTCAAAAATGGACAGTCAGAAGCAGGGTGAGAACAACAAAACCTGAGTCCGGGCAAAGACAAGGTAGGGACACGCTGACTTCAAAACACAAGGCCACTCCCCACCTTCTGCCTTTGCATCAAAACTAACACCTTTTTTAACTTCACTTATACAACAAACGACTTCTGAGTAAACAGTGAAGCTTACCATAACCTTCATCTGCATTATAAAGCTTTGAGATTTGCTTTTGTTGTCTGTATTAAGCTCAAAACGTAAGAAACAACCAAGAAGAGAGAAAATCCCCAGTTCAAAACTTAAATCAGTCTGTAGATTCTGTGCAAGGTGACTGGAGTTGCAGATTTTTAAGGAACCCTAAAGCTGCAGTAATGTTGCAGTCATTTCTTGAAAATTATTTTTACGACACACACACACTGACATCAAGTTGAGGACAACACCCTCTATTTCGCCCAACTTTCATTATCCACTGTACTGCTTTAGCATAAAGCTTAAACAGGATGGTCTTGTGGTAACTTCATTCCTTACACAATAAGAAAGAATAGAACAATGTAAAATTCCTGACATATGCAAAGTAAGGCCCCGAGCTGTGAATTTACTGGCCAAAAAGTAGTAGTCATAGAAGAGTCCATGTATTTCACTGCACAGGCTGAAGGAATTCCTCAATCATTCAGTTACCACAGTGAAGAAAATCAGTTTGGTTTCATGACTATAGATAAAGTAATGCCATGTGGCCAGATCGAAACTGGTTTATTTTTTTCACCAAGGAAGTGGAGACACTGCAAGAAAGGTATAGGAAGCACCAACAAATCTGCTCCCCCAAAAGTGTCTTTAAAAGCTTACCTGATCATTGTTGGCCAAGAGAACAATCAGTCCTTTCAGTAGCAATGAGCTCCATCATCGTAACTTTACTTCTTTTGCTTGTTTAGAAATAATAGCTATTGTAAATAAAAGTTAAATTCTGCATCTATTGTCAAGACAAAAATCTGATAACGTGCTCTCTGTTATCTTTGCACAATATATTTTATTTCAGTGTAATGCTAGAATATCATCCTGAAAATACCTTCACGGTAACTGTAAGATGTGCCACAATGAATTTACATAAGCTCTCTCTAACAGACTCCCAAGCAGGTGGCCCTCATGTTTAGCTCAACCATTTATACTGCTTGCAACATTTACTTTGGGTGCTACAACATCGAGTTCATATGAACTTATGAAAGTATAATTTGCTCCTATTGTTATTTTTAAACCTCAACTAATTAATTTCCATAATGCCAATAGGTTTCTACCCTTTAAATTTCTCTCCTACAATTCTGCTTAAGACACACTTCCTAAGAAACCCTTTTAAAAATCACTCAGAGACATTTGTGCACATTTAGGACCATTATGGTGTATGTACAAAATTTCCTTTTTTTCTTTTGTTTTTGTCACTGTGTCAATTTCTACTTGCAAATCCACCTGAAACAGGGGCTCTTCTTTCATAGAGTGAAGGTAATAACACATCTATGGCACTTTGCATAGGCTAACACTAGTACTCCCCATCCAGAATTCAGATACAAACAAAGACAAATTGCCCTTCAGACTACATTTTTCTTTTCAGCCTTCTGCATCCTTTTAGTGAAGCGAAAACTGCTGTACTAGAGAAACTGTAAGCTGGTGAAACCTCAGAAACCTCAGTGGGGGAATGCAAAATAAAGCCCCAAATGCAGACTCAGTCCCCCTTCCTGAGCTGACTGAATTAACACAAAAGTGTCAAAACTAGATGAAAGTAACTGCGAACATTCAGCCAGATCCACCTTTCCATGTTTCAGCAAGCTGCCAGGGAAAGGCACTACCCGTCACAGTACTGTGGTTCCTGCTGTAAAAGAAAACGGTTCGTACTGCTTTTACTGCAGATTCCCCAAGTGATAAGCAGTCAATCTGTCATTTCCTTGAAGCCCTTAACTCATTCTTTTAAGACATTTACCTCTCTCCCTGCTCTCTCTCCTGCAACCCATCCTCTCCTTCCTTCTCTACTACTCTCCCATCTGCCTTCTGCTCAGTTTGCATTTGCAGGGCACTAGTCAGCACAACTGCCCCAAACTCAACTAAAATACCCGGCAACCAGTAAGGCGAATTTGCACCTTGACTGAAATCGTGCTGTAGAAGAAAAAAAACTTCTCAGCTTTGCTTAGATTATTTTTAGACAATGGTCTTTTATATATATTTATACATATAAATATATATATATGTATATATATGTATCTATCTATCTGTCCAAATAGCCTGATGAATTTTGCATTTAATTTACTCTTAGGCAGACAAATATTATAGAAGACAACCTTGTACGAGATAAGATAGGTGAGGACTGGAGAGTCCCAAGGTAACTCTAAAAAGAAATGTCAGGAATGTTGTGTTCCAATTGCTTTTGCAGAGCGAGAAAAGTAATTTTAAACCCTGTCTTTCTATTGCATGTGGAGCTTGTATTTGGAACAGTTTCATATTCAGGAAACAGTCTGACTCAATGCTGATGTTCGCTTTTACAAAAGATTCTGATATTAAGAAAGACAAAAGAGGATATGAAACTAGAGATGTGTTTGAATAAGATGCAGAGTCTAAAACACAGCATGCTGAGTATTTTATAAACCAAAAGCCTCATCTATCAAGCCTCTCTCAAGAGGGTATTTAATCGCCATTATAGCTTTGCTACTGAATTTATATCACAAAATTAGAGCTGGAAGGGACCTTAGGAGCCCATCTTGTCTCTCCCTGGCCCGGAGGCACACCAGCCACACACCAAACATACCCATCAGTCCCGACAGGTGCTTGTCTAACTTATTTTTTTAAAAACTCTCCCATGACAGAGGTTCCACAGCCTTCTGTGACAGTTGTGCCAGTACAAAACCACCCACCCTACTGCTAGAAAGTTTTACTTGGTGTTTAACTTAAATCACCTCCGCTGTCATTTAAGCCTGTTGCTCCTTGTTCTGCTCACATGAACATAGGCAAGGTTTATTCTTTTTCCCTCAAAGGTGTCATTTTACGTATTTGAATGCCGTTATCGTGTCTCCCCTCTTCTTCTCCAGATTAAATAAAAACAAACTCTTCAACCTTTATGCACAGTTCTGTTGTCTAGACCTCTGACCACTGCTGTCCTCCACATTGTTCTTGGATTACAGAGCCCAAAATTGAATTCAGGGCTCCAGCTGTAGAGCAGGATCACATGTGCCTTACAGACAACATTCCGGACATCTCAGCTGAATGTCTGCCCTTTCTGCAATGCATACAATGTCAGCTCTACACACAGTGCCTGCGTACAGTCGCACTGCCTGGGCATTCATCCCTCCCCTTTCCTTGTGGCACTCATCATTCCCCCAGACACAGAATTTTGTCCTCAGTGAATTGGCTGCTGTTTTCCAGACTGTTTCTCCAATTCCTCAAGATAAGACTGAACTCTAATTCTGCCCTCTGAAGTGCTTACGGTACCCATGGTGTCACCAGGACATTCAATAAACATGCCTTCTCTTCCATCATCCGCGACATTAATAAAAGGACTGATTAATACCAGAGCAAGCACGAGCCCTTGCAGAACCGCACGTCATCCCTGGGGTTTGACAGATACACGTAGCACTTAAGTACAGTTGTACCTATTCTCCGTTTCCCTGCTTACTATGAGCGTGTTGCGAGAGGCAGCGCCAAAACCCTCCCTCAACTCAAAGGGTCAAGTTTCTTTAAGGACCTGGAAACAACTATCGTTAGGTTTCTTTCCATATGCAGCTCCAAGTTGGTTACAGTTGTTCTTCCTGAAGCCAACTGCTGTTATTTCGCCTTTTTCCCTTCTTCCTTTCCCCAAAACCACATTCTATCACTTCACGGTCGTTCTTCACCAAGTTGCCCTCTGTCACCTGCATCAAAACACAGGTCCCAAGAACTTGCCGGACAGCCTTGTGTTGTCCTGAATTCACTTGCCAGCAGAAGATAAGGTAGACAAAATCCCACATTTCTCATTCTGTACTTTGGATGAGTGTGGCTGCTCCGGAAGCCCTTCTCAAATTTGACCTCCATTTGTGTTACATATTTATTTAAAAATACTGATAGCAACAATTATTTTACTTTTTAAAGAATAATTTGCTGTCGAATAGCTATTAGACACTCAGAAAACATATCAAAAAATTGCTAAGAGATGCCAAAATCTGCCCAATTTGAAAGGCTAAAAAACCCAATTGCTAAGTTTTATTTTTCCATGTGGGATGAAACATCTACCTTTGGCCATTTTGCTTTGGGTTTGATGTTGGTGATATTTTTTAACAGCTTTTGGTTTGCTGGGTTTAATGAATGGGGTCTAGTTTGGGTTTATTCTGAATGAAACCAGAAGGTATTTGTTCTGAGTGAAATTACTTCGTTATTCTGTCCTTTACCATGAGGTTGATACTGCTTTAGGAGAAACAAACGTAAAAAGGAAATTAAATAAAAATAAATATTTTTGCCTATGTGAGAAGACTGCACGGTATTAGAGGGAAAAAAGTTACCCTGTATAACGGCAGCCCATAATAAAATAAGGATCACAAATTTTCAGATAGATGTCAAGTGCCTTTCAAGACAGCCATCAGACATGGACCTGAATGTGTATGTTTCTGTTTGTCTATTTTAATTAACACCTTTCGTCTTGAAGGTCCTGTAAATAATTGGCAAAATAATTAGTGCAGTGACTTCACAAGGAAAAGAAGTGAACTCCGTATGCCCGTTAATTCATGCAAAGTCCTGCTATTTAGCATGTGTTGTATTGAGAGAGGGACTGGCCAATTCACCAGGAGTTTCATGTGTTCCTCAGAAGGATCTGATCACATTCCCCTTAATTGCTGTGGGAATGGGCAATAATACTGATCGTTGAGAAAAATTAAAACATGTACAACTATGCACATGCTGCACATTTCACTTGTCCTATTTTAGCCAAAGAACGCACTGTGCATGTTTGAGCAAGAGGCCATTTGCTGATTTGAAATGGTCTGTTCCGCGTAATAATATTTCCAGTTCTGAAAGGGACTTTGTTAGTTATGAAGACTGTGTGGCTGCTCAGGACATAGTCACTATTACCGTATCACAGATTCGCAACACACATGCACTAGATGCAAACCTGTTTGGCAGCAGATCCACAAAAAGCTGCAAAGGAAATGCAATGCTGTGACCAGTTGCAGCCGCGTTGATTATGATCCCATTAAATGAACCAGAAATTTGGAACCCTCTGCTTGATGACTGTAGTGCAAAGCGGTTGTCAAGGCAGCTGGGTGCATAGCGAAAGAAGGCTGCACCCAGGCAGACGATCCTGGGAATCTGAAGACAGGCTGCGATAGATAAAAAACACGCTAGAGCCAGAACCACTATCTCACAGTTTAGCACTGAATTATGTTGAACAAATTCTGCAAAATCTGTCTTGCTTTGGAGAACTATGCCAAGCACAGCCCACTTCTATGGCAGTCCAACTATCTCACCTTCCTAGAATCACTTTCCACAACTTGCCAGCTATCTGTCTCTTGCTATCAGACTTCAGAGAGCAACCACGATGGCTCACAGTCCCCAGCCTTCTAGAGAGTGCAAAGACAGAGAGCGTACACCAGTCAATGTAAACCCAAAAGACATTCTTTTTGTGTGAAGAATGAAAGTAAAATGCATGTTGGAGATAAGGAACTAAACTCAGTTACTCCAATCAATCTGCCACGCTGTCACAAAAGTTTTCCTACTATCTATGAAGCTGTCGTACAGGTTGGATTTGTCAGAGGGATCTCTCCAGTATTCATTTTTCCTGCATCTGCATGGATTTTTACACAAACATACACATGCACACACACACAGAAAAAGAAGAATATCTGGTTGAATCTTACCCCAGACAGGTACTGGAAGAGGAATAAATTTAAACGGGCGCTTTTAAAGACCGAGAGAACCAATGCCAGACCAAGTGCCTGATGGAGCATGCCTTGTGTAGTGAATTAAGTGCCACTCTACGCTTTTCCACCCTGCCATGGAGCCAATAGGGGTCAGGCACTCTCATCATCAAGAAACTGAAGGCGATATCTAATGTCCTGGGTGGGCAGAGCTCATAACTCAGAGCAAAACTGAAAGCAAATAAAATGACCATAAGCACTAATAATGGGATAAAGCGGGGTGGGGGGAATGGACTATATAAGTCAATTTACATGCACGTGCACTCCCTCTGCAACTATATTGGCAATAAAAATTGCTGTTCCATCACAGGGACAGAAGCTGCTGCCAGGATCTTGAAATATTCTTTCAGACTTTCAAAGAAGTCTGAAGTCCGGCAAATATGATTAGGGGATTGGAACATCTGTCATACAAGGACAGCTTGAGAGAGCTAGGACTGTTCAGCCTGGAGAAGAGAAGGCTTGGTGGGATCTTTCCAATCTGTATAAATACCTGATGGTGGGGGAATACGAAGATGAAGCTAGGCTCTTCTCAGTGATGCCCAGTAGAGAGGAGGCAAGGGCACAAATTAAAACACAGGAAATTCCATTTAAACATAAGAAAACACTTCTTCTACTGTGAGCGTGGTCAAACACTGGCACAGGTTTCCCAGGGATTGCCCAGAGAGTCTCCATCCCTGGAGATATTCAAAACCTGACTGGACACAGTCTTGAGCAACAAGCTGACTCTGCTCCGAGGAAGAGGGTGGAACTAGACTTCCTAGCTCAATCATTCTGTGATTCTCTCAAAAATAATACTACACAGGTTCTGCTGTCCTGAATGAATTAGAAATCAATTGCTTGTAATTTGTGCTCTTAACCCCTAGCTTTCCTTTACAAATTCTAGCAATTAGGACAGTGAAGAAAGCCTTCCTAAAGTAAACAGAGGGTTACCCACAATATGAAGTTAGCGGCTTTTTTGGCAGATGTAGGAAAACAACCACCACAGTAAGGTGTGAATTGTTCTAATTAACTCCATGGGTACATAGCTGGGAAGCTATACAAGGGCAATTTATATGCCAACATTTCATCACTGATCACTTTAGCAGAAATCCGCAGGGCTTGTGCATTTCACAGTCCCCTAAGGACATATTCCAGGGTGATGGAAGTGCAAACAGTCCCCTACACAGAAATCAAACCCTCAATGAGTCCTTTCATTTCTGCAGTGCAGTTAAGAGTGGTCTCTGGGACAACGTTAAGATAAGTTAAAAGTAGAAAGTCTGGCAGCAGGCTAAAAGAGACCAAGAAGGAAAACTGTCACTGGCACTTGTGAAGAAATGGAAACTATAATCGGATTTACTCTAACCTCATACGCAATGAAAGTCCTGACTTTCTTAGCTAACCTAGTGATGACCCAAAATTCAGAGTTGGTTGCTGTAGATGGTTGCAGAAATTTAGTTTACTGCAGAGCACAGGAGACCAGAATCAAGCACAAATACTGCCAGAAAATAGTATACATGAATGAGCATGTCTGCAGGTCGGACCAAAAGAGCTCTTGCTATCTACTTTCTAGATGGTTTAAGCCACACAAAATTACAACTTCAAGAGGTATATTGACCTTAAAGTGTCTTTAAAAAGGGATTAGGAGTAAAGACACATGCAAACTATTTTATACCAAAGAACGTGGTATCTGTGCAACATGAACAGCTTGATTATTTATCACGTTCAAGTTAAAAACCTAAATCCTCAGGAGGTATTTTTCAACTACAGTCACAGAAGAAAGTAAACAAGATTAAGTGTGGTCACAGCCAGTCAATCTCACACAAATGCTGAAATTTCACACGACTGAAAGATATGACCCTGCCTTCACCCTGCTCACATCCCAACATTCCCACAAACTCTTAGAAAAAAAAATGGGAGGTAAGTTCACTACTTCCCCTGATCTGGCTTCACAATGTGGCCACACAAATGTTAGTACTGCTCTGTTGGACAATCTGCAAAGATGAGGTCAGGGGAGCAGGCAGATTTTAAGTATGTTAAAGTTACAGTGGAATTACTGCTCTAGAGAAAACAAGTAGTAGGAGGGTGTGAGTGTGAACAGAAACAGGAGAAATGTGTACATCTCCTGAATAGTCCTGTAGTTCCAAACATACGGAAATCTTTGTTACACATATTACCTTAGTTCAATCAACATCAATATGGGATAATGCCACTAATTACATCACCAATAAAAATACAGCTGACAGTACCAAAATCCAAAATTTTTGCACTATGTTTCCAATTTTCTACTGAACTAAGTATCATGCTACTGACTCAATATTGGCTTCTGGACATTTCTGAAGAGGAAGCACGGCCTATCTGTCATCTTGCAGGTCAGTAAAGAGTGTGGAGAGACAGTGACAGAGGAGGCTCTGATACAGTTGAGAAAGGTACTTGAGGACAGAAGCTTTATTGGCTTTATTTCATTGAATAAATAACACCAGTAAATTTAGCTCTGGCACCAACAGACAAAACTAAAAAAGCCAGGGCTATTCATGGACTACAACTTCCCAACACCTACATTCTCCAGTTTGAAAAGTCTATTTTAGCCATGTGACATTCACTTACCACAATCAAAATTACACTTTTGCAAGTAGTAAATTTTCACAGAAAGATGGATTTTTATTTTTTATTTAATCCTCTACAGATGCGATTGTTTCAATATTTGGCACTGTCAATGTAAATGAAGGAGCATAACCAGGTCCTTGGTGAACAGGACAGAAAATAATGAAGTATTATACTACACACAGATCTACATGGAGAAAAATACTCCCCAAAACACACAGCTGGAATCTTTGCCAATATTAATGAACTGACCGGAAAAGGAATAGTGAATATCACTCGTCTGGATTTCATGAAGGCAGGTTTGATTTACAGAATAAGTCAGTGAGATAGTGGAAAACTATTAAAACACATTAAAGATTGGCTAAGGGTCAGGAACACCAGTGTAAGATCAAGTTTTTAATTTATCTAGTGATCTGGACTGAACTATATAGTCTGATATAAAACTAAACTCTATTCCATCAAAAGAAGAGTCTTACAAAACAGAAGATAAAAATGCCCTTTTAAAGTGACTGTTTGAAATTAAAATTTTAATTTCTTCTCCCTATATTTTGCTAGGCCAAAAAAGGTCATTTTGCTATTCTTATAGGGGAAACCTGAAATTATTGCCTTGTTTTGGATATGACTTTGTATTAGATATGACTTTGATACCACGGTAATTTTTGAGCCAAGTGTGTTTGATTAATGTGTGCATCAATACTACTTTATTTCCATTTCTGAGTAAAAATTAGCTTATTTGGATAGTAACAGTAATTCAGGAAAGTATAATGTAACTACAACTAACTTTGTATGATTATTAACATACAAAATACCTTAAAAAGGAAGGGAAGTAGTTCCCCAAATCTATCCAATACTTTTGAACTACGTACTATAGGAAACTACTTTCTTCCCTTCTCGGAATGTTAAGAATTCACCACAGATTATCAGGGAGTTACCATGACTTCTGCAAGGCTGTTGAGTCCCCTCCTGAGAGCTGTTGGAGATTTCATTGTCACTTCCTTGGGTACCAGACTTAAAAGCTGCGGCATGAGAATCACTTCTCCTGCCTGTGATACTGCTGCTGATCAGTATTACTTCACCTTTACTTCAGGCCAAATCCACCACTATGTCATTATTTATTTATGATTTTATTTCTCCAGTAAATGCCCTGATCAGTGCATTGCTCTCACATATCTTTTAATACGCCTTTCCTAATTATTTCATACTCCTTGGGGATCTTATATACTCAATGCCCTACAAAGAGTGCTCTCCCTCTTAAATACATGATCTTGCAATTATCTTATAAACTGTCTACAAAGAGAAGTGGTTTGCACTGAGGAGGCCACTAAGCTGAAGTCTCAAGGACTGAACTTTGGACCAACCGTACTTAAAAATCTTCTTTAATAGCTTCAACACAAAACCAACCCAGCACTGCATTAATGAAGGCAATATCATCAATATGCAGAAACTTCAGAGTATTAAAAAAATAATCTTGAGAGCTAGAGTAACAAGTGAAACAATTCAAATTACAAGGTCATATGCCTAGAAAGTAAGAACAAGAATTTCTGTTGCATGCTGAAATCATCAGCTGTAATTGTAAAGGAAAAGAAAAACATGTTACTATTTGATTAGCAAATGAACTGAGCTTCATCAGCATGTTGTAGTTACGACTGTGATTAAACAGGAGAGGCATTTTCAATATACATGTAGAAGACTACATGCTGCTGAAAAAGTCATTGGTAAGATCTCCTGTAAAATAGCATATATAGTTCTGACTACTCATACTTGCAGAAATTATTTTCCCTAAACAGAGGCAGAAAAAGGCTATGATGTTGGTCAGTAAATGGAAACCCTATCATACTAAAAGAGACTAAAAGACATTGGCTGGCTTACTTTTCCAAAATGAAGACAGGATTAGGGGGATGTAAGATGGCACATCAGATGGTGAACATCACAAGGGAGAAGAATTATCAAAGTTGAAGGACAGCATTGGTGAAACAACAAAAGTAGAACTTGCTATGAATAAATTCAGGCTGAAAAAAGAGTGGTCCCAGCCCTTAAAAGAGGTGAGCTTCTGAAACAGTGTCCTCATACAAATAAAGATGACAGGTTTAAGGTGGATCTTGATAATGAATGAGAGTATGTAATGTTGTTACCCATTATAGAAAAGAATTGAATTTGACACATGAGATATCTTACTGTCCTATGTTCCTGTCACTTTTCCCAATTCCTCTGCAGCTAGGGTGCCAAGAAGTCTGCAGACAGAAAGTTGGCAGGAGTCTGGGGATACAACCGCCCATGTTGTTGCTCTCTTGGAAAGAAGCACTATGTACATGGGGTTCCACCAAGGCGACCCAGACCATCTGGCAGTGAAGGCTTCCCCACGCCACTCGGCCTGCCTGATCCAAGCCTGGCCGCAGAGTCAGCAGAGAGCAGCAGCGCAGACCCCACGCTTGCTCATCAGACTCTGCTAGCTGTGGTGACAGTGGCACGGAGTCGCATTTTTGGATACGGGGACTGCTTAATGAACACTCTTGCCATTAGCAGTTAATCTGCTTGGATTTTAGTTATGACCTGAAGATGACACTGGACTGGGAATTTCTTGTCATTTTCTTACGCTGTTCTTTTCTATTTCTTACCATCTTGTTTCAGTGATGAAGTAACCCAAAACAAATCTCAAGTGAAGGCATACATACCATTTATCCATGGACACCACATACACATTTCCACAGCAGTTTCTGTTTATCCTGTTGGCCTTTACAATGGTTTGCTACTGTTCCTCTACGCTACTCGCTACAGGGATAAAGTTTCTCCTGAGCTATCCACAGCACCACATAGACCATTTCTTCTCGCAAGGCTAAAACTAGTAGGAAATCTACCTGTGGGTATTCTACTGTTCTTTTACATGAATATCACATTTGTAATTGATTAAAAATTTAAATCACATTCCTGGTGCTACTGTGAAGTTGCACTTCAGGTCCAAGAATTTATTATGAGCCTGAGAAAAATCAACATATTTGGAATGATAGGGTTGTTCCAAAAATAAAAATGAAGCAGAAACTGGCACTTTCAATTTTCAGTATAGATGCTGCTATTACATACCAGAGTCTTATAATCACAGAGCAATATGTATTAGAATACACAGACCTATCAAGGTAATACTTAATATTCCATAAGGCAGAATATGGGGCAGCATAAACATAGGAAACCCAGTTCCTCAGAAGCCATTTTAACAGGCCAGGATGTCCTAACCAACTAGATACTTTACATCTCTTAAGCAGAAGATTAAACATGTCACCAAAACCCATCCACAGTTTTAGTGGTCTCACTTAAAATGAAGTCTTACAGAGAACTAAAATTCTTATACATTCGTCTTGGTATGATGTGAGAGTATTGCTGCTAGAGGCCATGTCCTCTGAGGTATTGAGCCCTGCCTGAGGAGCCTAGAGCTCTTGTCCTTCATCTGGGTATATGAATATTCCATGTATGCCAAGGTCAAAAGCCAGGATTGAAGTGCTAACCCGATTTACATTTTAATACTTAAAAGCACCACACCTGATCTGGTTCTCCTCACCCCCAGTTACAAAATCCACTACTTCCTTGCAAAAGTGCAGCTGAGGCTAACCCAAAGACCCTTGTCCTTATGCTACAAATTTTCTTCTTCTTTCTCCTGTGCATATTTACCCTTAGACAACATCTGGCTCTTAACCTCATCTACCACTTCACGAGCTGTCAAATGACTATTCAAGCATTAAAAAAAAAGAAGGGTCTGTTAAGTTGTAAATTGAATGACAGTCTATAGCTGAAAATTAGCAGTAACATGCCCAAAACTTTATTGATTGCTAAGAAAAGGTGAATAACCTCCCCTACAGCTGGCTGTGTAATTACTGACCTTATAGAACCCTAGAGCTATTAATTTAAGAACAGATAGCACTGAACTACCAAACGAATTATTTTGCAACAGGACAGTAAAGGCATGTATCAAGTTTTTGCATGTGTTCAGTGCCACCTTGTATAGTATTGTTACAGGCCTGTATTTTCCATTTTATTGCAGAATATAACCCAAGCTACATCTGGACGTAAAATGCCTGTCAACCAGTTCAGAAGATCAGTGGGAATGTAGCCACAGATACTGAGGCCTTTCAGTACGTTTTAAGAACTCCGCATCCTTCCAAAAAGTTTCTAAATTATTGTTAAAGGCAGGAAAAAAATGTATTGCCAAGCTCAGCCACTCTGAGACACGTGCTGCAAACATTTCATCTGTACTCTAACAGATGGAGATAGAAAATGGCCAGTAACAGGAGAGCAGCAGACAGTAATCCGACATCAGTAAGGTTCCTTTACATATGGGAAAAGGAACAAAGAACCAAACCAAACCAAACCAAAAACCACTAAAAAACCCCTGAAGCCCCCCCCCCCAACCAACTGAGTTTAATCTGTTAATACTGCTGAGTTTAATCTGTTATGGACCCTTGTGCAATTCACGGAAACAGTAATTTAAAGACTATTAATACACATGCTTCAGCAATATGTAACTTTTTTCTTCTTAATAATAAGCACTTACTGTGACGGAGAGTTAGTTCCTTTTGACAAAGCAAACTACATTTTAAGAGCACTGGTCAGGTGGTGGAGTTTACAGTAAGGAAAATTTTAAAAGATCTATTAACTGGAAGTAATGGAAGAAAAAGGTATCTGACCTGGTGCAGCTGTCCTTCCATGAAGAGTAGTTTCATTAGGCAGGAGATCTTTTGAGTTGGAAGTGAATGGTGATTGTCTAAATGTGTCTTCAGAAAAGAAAGGGCTATAGGAAAAAATAAGGCATCTTTTTGTAAACAAAACAGCAGTTAATGGAAGAAGGAAATACGATTTTTGACCCTAACACCTTAATATTATAACAAATACCATCTTGTTAAAAGCCCTGCTTCATTTACAGAATTCATGCTGAAAGCTATGCGGACTGTGAGGCAAGGTGTGGAGAAGAGGCATGCTTTGGTAAAACTGCATCTAAGAGTGAAAACGGAAGTCCTTCCAAAAGGCTTTAACTACATTTCAATATCTCAGATTTCTATATCACAATACACTACAGATCATTCAAATTAATGCTTCAAAAATTTGTATTCTACTGTCCAAAACTTTGTATTCTACTGTCATAACTGGAGAGGGCAATCAGGAAATGTGGAAAATATTATTATTTAATAATCTGAGGTATATAGTAATTATTTTTAAAACAAAACTTTTCAAATTTTAGGTTAAGATGCTGAATAGTTCTCTTTCAACACAGTGTTCCATGAATGAAATTAACTCCGTGAGTTTGATTTTTAAAGCAGGAAACAATTCATATAAACTAACTGAATGGTTACTTCCCAAAGAGTATTAAGTGCAAAAACTATCAGCTACTTGACTCCAAAAAGCATAGCATGCTTCGGTTTTAATTAACAGGCAGTGAAAAGTCAACTTCAATAGTGAACTGGCATTTCTGTCAAAGTATTTTTTCTGCTCAATTACGGATCCTAACAGAAGCAAGAATTCTGTCTCTACAGTACAGACAGACATCAGTAAGAGGTAAATCAAAATATTCAAAATGGAAAAGGATAGGCTTTCGCAGAAAACTGTTTTCTAAGGCAGCGTATTCCATCTCCACGTAAACTATCAATTTCTTCTAAGCAAAATGAGAATTACATTAACTCTGATCTCTCTCATATTGAGAATCCTTAACAGGCTGGTGCATAGTAGGTGTTTTAAAGGTGCAGGACAGGAGGCCAGCTCATTTCTGCAGCCTGTTCTTATTCAGTAATAAAATCCAACAACCTTTTCAGGATAAAGAACGTACTACAAGGTCTTATGAAGCGTTGCATAGCGGGTAGTCCAGACCCAGAAAGTATCCGCCAGCAGCACCAACCGAGTTGACCCTACCAGTTCAGGTACCCAAGGTGTCAATCTAAACAACGACATTTGCGTAAGTCTCCCCTCATACAGTTTTTCTACAGAGAGTGAACAAGGTGTTCTTCACTGAGTCACTGCTATTCTTAGTCAGATCTCTTCTGCCTTTGGGAAACTGGTTGATAATTAGTTAACTTGATCATGTAACCCTTTTGCAAATCACATTATTTACTTTTTTTATTAAGTTTTTTGGCTATTATTCAATTTGTGCTGTTCCATATGTAACAGTTAATGGGATATTTTGGTATTTCTACAGAAGTTTGAACATAACCATAAACACAGTCAACTTTAGGTTGTGCTGAAGGGTTAAGGCATGAAGCTGCCCCAAACCTGAACAGTTCAGTGTATGCAGATCTCTGAACAATGCATAATACTCAAGAAAACAAGTGATCAGGGTAAAGCAAAACAGCTCCAGCCCACATGTGCAAAACTTTACTTTTTCCAAGACTCACACTCCCATGCAGGGGTGACATAATATAAAACAGACTGACGCTGTATACAAATATGGCATCATTTATTGCAACGTTCCTCTCAATGGTTTAATAAGGATTTGAAAGAAAAACACCAATAAAAAAAAGTTTTATTACTGTTGTAACTCTTCAAAATCTTGTAAGCCACCCAGGTTTCCATGTTGGCCTTCCTGCTTGTGCATTAAGATTCAGTCACTGCGACACTGCTCATTGCTGATTTTAAGCAAAATGGATGATGCAGAATTTATCTATTTCAGGCTAGGCCATATATCATGAGCAAGTTGCTGTTGACGACTGCATTGTGTTGTGTCCCAAGGATTTCCCTCTCTGCCATCGGCCTCCGGTGAATTACAGAACCATCCTTGGATACCTCTTTTCTGCCTTCCTCTAGAATGGCAGCTGAGTCTCTTCAGTGCTGACCCTATTACTATTTTTGTTTCAGCAGCTATGTCCTCCAATTCCCACTGCAAAGTATGGAGGGAGAAGCTCCTGCTTCATAGTAAGGAACTAGATAAATCATTCTCCATCACTGCGCGAAGTCCCTTCTGATGAAGACTAAGCTTTAGGATTTTTTTTTCTGGCTGCACTTTTCCAGTTTTATGGCTACACAGTTCTCTAGATGAAAGAAACTTATCTTGGCATCTTATGCTGGCGTACTCTCTTCCAGATCATTTGCTTCTCCACTTTCTGTCTTCGTATCACAGATTTCAGGCTCTACTATCTCACTTAGCCATTGAACTGTGAGGAATCCTTGCCAGTTTTGGCTGCTTAAGCAAAGTCATATGGAAGTATGTGCTCACAGTGTCCAGGAATACTCACAGGAGGAACAGCAACAGATAGGCAACAGTTAGAAATGTTAATACAGGATAAAACAGCAAAACATGCTTGTATACCCCATCCTGCCGGGCTTTGCTGATTTAAGACTCTCACCAATGACACAGCTTAATCTCTGCCCCCCAGCTACTCACAAGGGGGACAACACTGACCTCACCTTGGCTCATTGCAGCTGTCAGCAAACTTCACATAACAATTGTGATTCAAATGCCTTTCTGTCATTACTCCAGATGTAGGCTGGTGAGCCAAACTGCAACACCACACATTTTCTTAATGCAGTCGGAGTGCCTCTATCCTCCACTGGCTGCTCCATCACATTCTATTTTTGAGAAGGCATCATACCCTTACCAGTAAAGACTTCCAGCTGTTTGTCTGGTTTTGGGTGGGGATTTTTTTGGCAAAGTCTTTCAAGTCAATCTGTTTGAACTCGCAGGATTTAGTAGACTGACTCACTTTCCCTTAAGAAGCTCTTCTCATTCATGTCTTCTTCTGTTGATAAGATAGGTAAGATAAGAAAAGCACCTGGAAGAACTGAATCAGGCACTCAGCTTTTCATGCCCTGATGGGTAGCAGCCATTATCAGGACTTCTCAGTAAGACTCACTGCAAGTTTGCCAACAGCCAACTGTGCTACTCTCTTAAAAGTTGGCAGCCAGAAGAAGGTGAAGTTATCTTTGAACTGTCCTCAACCTTTCCAGTTTGAATTATCTTTGATAGATCCAAAAGTAGCTCTGGATTCTCACACCAGTCCTGCCGGTAACATCATGACACACTGAAATCTATTTTCAACTGACTATTTGTCACCCTGTGCCTGCCACGCACACTGGATGGTTAATGAGTAGTTGGACAATATGTGCATTTATCTCCATACATATGTCTCAGGCTTATGCTTTTTAAGTAGTCATGGGAAGGCTACTCAGGCTGCATATCCCACAAATTCCCAAACTAGCAAATATGGGAAGCATTCACAGTAGCCAGAAGTTAAAAGCTCAATTTAATTATCTTTCAACTTGTAACTTCAAAACATCCCTAATGTACATTTACTGAGCTAGTCAGTTTATTAAAAACAAAATATTTATTACAGTTACCATGAATGAATGGAGTAGGCCTAGGAATTTAAGAACAACATATTTTAGAGATCTGTTCTTCTGCAACTGAAATGCTTTTTAATTTCTGTTTGGACAAAGTTGTCTTAGTTAGCAGGCACTGAACACGCTGGGAACTTCTGTAGAAGGGGCTGCAGAGGCACGGAAGGTCTTACTCTATGTCTGAAGGAACTCTTTGTCACTTCATGAGCTCAGTCTCCAACACATCCACATTGATTAGGGAACTTCCAGGTAGGAAATAAAAGTACCCTTGCCAATTCCCACCTACTCCTCACCACGGGCTCCCAAGTTTTTACCAATTCTAGGTGCCACTTATTACATAAAAGCTTTGGATTTTCTCACAGGGAAACCTCACTTTGCTGCTCACGTATATGTAAACAACTTGTGGACTTGTTCCCAGCCACAATACTGTAAAGTGCATATTTCTTTAACAGCATGTGCTCTAATTGGATCATATTTTTAGTTCCTGGATCATTCAATTTATTGTATTAATGTGACCATAATCTTTAATAAGCGCTTCATTAGCATTGTCATACAGTCTGACTTTTAAAAATTCATCTCTAGAAGCCACTGAGATGACAGAAATACTAAACTGAAATTTTATTAAAGAAATCCAAGTTTGACAGAAGACTGAATCAAAATCATCTCTTCGTACATTGGTCCATGTCTTAAAATCCAGTTGTCAGCCTGTTCTTCCCTCAAGCACTGCAAGCACTATGCAGTTTCTTTTAAGTTTCAGGTTTTGTAGGAAAAATAATTCTTAAAATGATGTGCGAATACTTGATCAGAGGAGAAAAGCCATTTTGGCCCAAAGGTCTTTTGTCTCATGAACTCTAAGCAATCAGATCTATAGGTGTAATTTTTCAGATACAGGTTACATTACTCATGAAAATATCTTACACTTGTAATATCAGGTCACGTTTGCAGAAGACAGGCATATTTGAGTTCACAAGGCAAAATGAAGCAATGCCATTTACACTACAGGTTTGCAGGTAACTTACCTGGCTGTAGTTCTGATGGCGTTATCTTTATTGTGGTTGTGCTCTTTGCTCACCTTTTCTGCAGAGGAACATACATGGGGTTTTGTGATTAGCATATATCATATTTTCCCTATCAGGTTTTATTCAGCGGAACTATTTTAATGCTTTCTGATAACAGCATAATCCAGAGTAATTTAGGGTAAATGGTTACAACATGATTAGAGAATGGGCATGACTTTATTTAAACTAACACCCAAAAAATTTTTTCTGCTTCATATTTCAGTGTTAGTGCATAAGCCCATATGCGAAGTGTGCAATACAAGCATTCATTAAACACAGCAGTGATATTGCTGCCTTTATGTAATAGCTGAGATTCACCCTCTTTGACAAGAGAAATAGACAGTGCAGCCCCAGGAGCACTGCAAGCTGCAGCCACTGGCCACTTATGCCAGTAACTGCCATCTGTGGGTTCCCCTATACTCCCAAGGCCTGGATCAACCGGTTGTCACAAATTATTTAATTAGCTTTCAAAAATATATGAGTTGAACTCTGGCTTTTCCAATTCAGTTCAAATATTGTGAACCTGACCTGACTGTCACATGCATATGCTAACTATGGGGGACATTTGGCAAGGCGCTTGCATTCCAAATGTGAGGGTAGAAGAGCTCTAACTCCTCTTATTTTTCAGCCTTAGCAATCTCACACTTTCATAGCACCTTAATAGTTATACACAACCTCTTTTTGTTCTTTAAATTAAACTATCGACTATTTCCACTGCTTTTACCTGATAACTGGAAGAGCAGCTCGGATGCCATCTTCACTGATATATCTTGGCTGAATAGACTTCTCTCTGGGAGCACACGACCTTCTGGTGCCTTCTGGATATGTTCACTAATGTCTCGCCCTAATAAAGTGCTGTAGCCAACATTTTGGCTGGGTTGGCTGGGTGACACTGAAGCCTGTGAATCATGAATGTCAACTTCCATTGGTTCTTCCTTTATCTTTACCATCTGGGTTTCCTTGTAACTTTCAGCTGCAAATATGTATTTCAAAAAAATAAACAACGGCCACAATTATTTAATTAGGCGACAATTTTTCAGAGTACTCAAAGCAGGAATCACAATTACAAAGTTATAATTTGTATACCGTATCACTGCAAATGGTAAGGGAAGCAAGCAGATGACTGCTACACCATTCTTCTGGGGGTTATAAATAGAAGCAATCTCTTGAAAATAATTTTTCAAACTAGAGAGCAGAAAACAGTTGTATATTTGTAAATATGAGAGTTATATCACTTTCTATGAATACTGGGTGATCACACACCAGTTAGTG
The DNA here is from genome assembly GCA_035590195.1 of Aviceda cuculoides. Lineage (NCBI taxonomy): Eukaryota > Metazoa > Chordata > Aves > Accipitriformes > Accipitridae > Aviceda > Aviceda cuculoides. The sequence continues at coordinate 21,924,268 of JAVJGG010000007.1, forward strand.
AAGCTTTGTTTTTATTAAATGAAGTTGCAATTACACACCAGCTCTCCAAAGATGGGCACTGAAGACCTCTTACAAACTCTAAATTACTCTTTATCAGCAGAAGTACCAGCACGGTCAGAAGTATTGCTATAGGGATGGGGTGCAGGAAGAAACTCATCTGTTCCTCTTCTGCTCTTTTTCTCTTTTATGGAAAATTCCAGACAACTATGTGAAGAACTCATTTGTTATATCTGCATATGCTTTCAAGATGAGAGAAGTATTCTGGGGCCCATGCTTTTCTAAAGCCTGATTTTGTAACAAGCATAGATACTCCCTCATACGTTACAAGGTCCAATAACCTTAATGACCAGTTTCCATAAACCCATATCCTTCCCTCCTTGCTTTCCTCTCTGGTGTGCTGGGTCTAGCAAATAAAACCATAGCCTAGAAGCCAATTTGTAGTTCACTTTCTACACTTGAGATTCCCCAGGTGTTGCTGGATGCTCTGGTTTGGCTGCAAGGTAAGTGATCATTTTTTTCTTCAGAATAAAAGCTCTGAAAGCTAAAAATCAAGGCTCCAATGTAATTTGCCTACCACACCCCAAATACCTATCCAGCCCTTTTGATTCAGACTTTCTGCTGTGAAAAGAGAAGTTGAAGACCTGTAGAATTTATTCCCAATTTAGTTTTGGAGAAAAATGATGAGTTTTTTTAATGCTCTCATTCAGAGTGCTCCTGAAAGGACACTGGTATCATGGCAGAACTGCCCAACTAGGTGTTGCCTCTGCTGGCTGCATGCTGACCAGACACTCTGGAAACAGGCAGCTCAAGACAGGCAATATGCCTGGGAGAATCAAGAAAATAAATAAATGCATGAACACAGTTAAATATCAGATAGAAATAAATAGGCCATCCAGGTAAGGAATCATTCCAACAAAAAAACATACGCAGGATTTATTAATTTTGCCTAAACCTGCACATATACTGGTACTAGGCAAGACACTGAAAACCTTAAGGAAAATCTGCTGCTGTTTACTCATGATTAGCACATGCCCTAAATTGTCGCCTATGTAGCCTCCACAGCCGGAGTCAAGGGAAAGCGTGAGTTTGAATGCTCAGACTTTACGAGCCAAAGGAGGAAAAGGCAACCCTAGCACCCAGCAAAAGAGGCCATGGTAGAGGGTAGGGACAGGCACACTGCAGCACACAGAGCCAGAGAAGCAGAGAGCTTAGATGCTGAGTGGCTTAGGACCTGAGACACCAGCCTGGCCCTTGTCCAGACTGGGGGGACAGGATCAGATCTATGACTGTGGGCCAGCATGTTAACTGACTGCAGACAGGGGATGGCCATCCTGATAGCATCTGGTCACTGACACAGGCACTCTGCACAATGAGTTTTCTCACGTGGAAATTTCTTTGTCATCTGTCAAATTTTACTAGTTAGAAGGCTCTGCTGTTAAATATAAATAAATGAATACCAGTTTGTAAAAAAAAGTCCAAACACAAACAGTATTTCTATTAACTTTGGGTCACAGAGAAGAAAAGGCAGGGGGAAATCCACTAACTTCACTGGATAAATGAATCTGTTGCTGCTCTGTTTTTCCCTTCCTCTCTAACTCACACACGATCGCGTCAGCCTCACAGATTTTATTCCAAGTGTGAATATTTCAAACACCACCAGGCCTTTTGTTTTCGATTACCCAACATTACAATGAATCTCAGAGGCACCAAAACATGGTTTGGTCATCCCTGATAACATCCTCAAGACAGTCAACTGGTTGGTGTCATCTTGTAGTCTCTAGCCAAAGACAAACAGAATCCCTTCAGCATGAAGGCATATGCATTCCACCTAAAATTAAACTGATGTGTGTCACCAAGTCCTTTTTTCTTCCCCTGGTTTCTCCCTCTCCCCACGTTCCGGTTGTTCTTAAGTGGAGAAAAAGTGGCTTTATTGCCTACAGCTCCTTAAAAAAAAAATCGAAGCCAGTAGATAAAAGCCACTTGGATATGTTCCAGGAACAATTTACATGAAGTGCTTTCAATCCTTTCTTATGACATTTCTTGACCTTTAAAAGAAACCTATAAACACTGATAAAAATCTTTACCATCTACAATCCACCAGATGCATTTCAGACTTTGGAAATTTTCATAGTGAATTCTTAACTGAAGACAAGTTAGAAATATCATATAATGCCTTTTTTTGTCCTGTTAAGCAAATTTTTCTTTTTTTTTTTCCTTAATTTTTTTTATTTAAAGCTTCCATTAGCCTATTATTATAAAACCACAAAACATTGCATCTGTGTTGAAAAGTGTAAAAATAGCATGCTGTGCATTAAAAGTGAACACAGAACAACAAAGGAACACATCAGGTAACACTGTCAATCAAAAGCTCAGGTAAATCCACAAACAAATGAGTTCTTCAGATGTCTGACAGACCTAGCTCTGCACCCAGCTGCCAAATTTAGGTGCAGAGTCAAGCTGACCTTTGCTGCTCTCTCTGCTTTTAAAATATTCTTTCTATTTCTGTACCTGCTCCACACAGTTTAATTCCCTGTCCTGCAAATACTTTTGAATCAAACAGATACGATCCCAACTAAGGCAAGAGTCAAGCAATACTGATGACCTTCTCTCCCTCACAATCAGCTAGCACTCAAATTGCCCTAACTAAATTTACATATTTGATCATCTCCTTTGACCTTTATCTTCTCAGCTGCACCCTTTTGATCTGACAGAATGTCCCTGCTGAACGTGAATCCTGTCATACTCCGATTCCCAGAAGCACACACACACAGAAGGCTGAAGGAAGGTCTCTATGATAATTTTACATGGGCTAAAGAAAGGGAAACACAGTCAGTCTGTCCCATGAACAGCAATTGCAGGCATACAACCCAGCTGTGCTGGATTTTGTGCTGGCGAAAGACTGTAACTAAGGTTATGCCCATACCCATCTCACCATACAAGGCAGCCAAACTGTAACTTCCTGATGATTATTTTCCCTTTTGTGTTACAGACTGTTCATTTGTGGAGTAAGGTGATATCCCTTATTTCCTTACATAGGTATCTCACATGGTCATAGTGCAGCTGAAGTTTTTCAAGTCAAGGACTGGTACACCAAAAGGTCTCCTGGTTCAAACAATTAAAATCATGATAGCTTTGGCTTTTTTCCACTTTTGCATTTCCCCTTGAGTAGATGGGCTAGGTTAAATAAATTGCAATCTACCAGAATACAAAGTTAGTGTATGAGAGTAATTTTCTCCATGCCAGATTTTTATAAAAGTAGATATCTAATACCTAGCAAAAACCAGCAGGGAATGAGGACTCAAGTAGCTTTAAAGTATCCAGACTGTGATCTCCGAAACATGGTCTGCTATTCATTCAAAACTAACCTGGATGAAGCTCAGAACAACAGCACAGCAGTGAACATTGTTCACCTGGCAGAAGACGAACTAAATCACCTAAAATGCCTTTTTCTGCTGTTAACTTTGTGATACAGAAAAGCTTAACAAAATAAAAGAAAATTATTGCATACATTGATGTACTACCATCAAGCCACAGGGATGCTGTTTCTTTACAGAGCGGTATAACTTTTAATCAGCTGATCTACAAAAGCCTCAATGAACTTCATCCTATTCACAACAAGTGAGATAATTTTCCACATCAGATATGAAAAATGCAGTATTGGACTGGCAATTCCTTCCACAGCTTTCAGGTTCTCTGGCATTCACAAGTGCAAGGAATCACAAAGTAGCGGCACTTGCTAAAAAAAAAAACCCCAAACACAACAGAAACCTAGAACAATACTTGTGCTACCTAAAGGCTCAGGGTACAGCATTCATCCCTGAAGGCCTGACAGTGTCACCTTAAGAAGGTGTAGCAGTAAGAGTGCCTCTGATATTTAGTCTTAGACAATGCTTCTCTACAGCCTAGGACAGATATTGCCAAGTTTTAGAAAGAGATTATTCGAGCTACTTCTCTGAGAAAGTTGGGACTGCCACAATCCAACCCAAGTTGTGCACAAGTCAGCAATGGGCCCTTGTGGCAACCAAGGCCAACCATATTCTGGGCTGTATTATCAAACCTGTAGCCATCAGGTAGAAAGAGGAGATTCTTATCCTCTATTCTGCACTTGTGAGACTGCATTTAGAGTACTGTACCCCAGCTGGGGCTTCCCAGTACAGGACAGACACTTGACATCCTGGAGCATGTCAACTGGAAGGCTACCAAGATAGTTAGGGGGCTGCTGCAAGACGTCAGAGGAGAACAGCTACGAGAACTGGGTTTGTTCAGCCTTACGAAAACAACACAAAGGGGACATTTTATTGCTGTCGACAACTCTTCAAGGTATGAAGGGAAGGTATAGTGAAGCTAGAGTCAAACTTCTCTCAGAAATGCACAGTGATAGTGTAAGAGTCAACAGACAAGTTGGAACATGGGAAATTCTGTTTATATATACAGAAAAAAAATTCACTGTCAGGATGGTGAAACACGGGCACACATTGCTGAGAGAGGTTGGGCTGTCCATTCTTGGACACATTCAACACTTAGTAAGACCTGCAGCAGCCTGATCTTGTTGGACCTGCTTTGAGCAAGAGTTTGGATTAGATGAACCCTGGAGGTCCCCTCCAAACTAAATTATCCCATTAATCATCAGCACTAGATCAGATCAGCTTCAGGTTTATCTAGCAGAATTTTCAAAACCTCCAAGCAAGGGAAAGCTACTGCATCCTTGGGTAACACTTGTTCTAGTGCTACACTAGAAATTTTTCTTAATGTCCACTATGAACCCTCCAAGCTGCAGCTGGTAGCTGTTGCCCCTTCCTTTACCATCTTCCACTACAGAAAACAGTTTGACTGCACTGTTTTTCTAAGCTTCCTTCAACTAGTTGCAGGCTGCGATTAGATCTGCCTTTAGTCCCCCCCTCTGCCAGAATGAACAGGCCCATTTCCCTCAATGCTTCCTTGTAGGTCATGAGCCCTAGACCCTTCATCAGGTCTCCTGCTTTCCTCTAGACCATCTATTAATTCTCAACAGCCGTTTTGAACCAGGGAGCCTAAAACTGGTACAGTATTCCACATGCAGGAAGTAGAAAGGTTAGGGAGCATCAGGGAATCTGAGAAAGAGATAGACTGATGGAACCAGGCTCTGCCCTCCCCGAGTCAGAAACAGGAACAGTCACCACAGAAAAAAAAAAAAAAAAAAAAAAAAAAAACATCAAGGGAAACCGGTATCGTCCATGCCCCAG
>JAVJGG010000007.1:21929589-21940349 GCA_035590195.1 Aviceda cuculoides
ATACTGAACTCAAAAACACAGCACTGCACCAGCTACTAGGAAGACAATTAACTCTATCCCAGCTGAAACCAGGACAATGGAAAACAAAACCAGAGGGTTTTCACTGTAAGTGTCTTCTTTCCTAGGAATAGAAATTAATTAAATCAAAAGAAGAACCTTCGAACTGGTAAAAAAAAACCCAAATAAACAAACAAACAAACCAACAGGCTGAAATGCATAAGTTTTGAATGCCTTTTTTATTTTCAGAAAACAAAAACTGAAATTGTATTAAAAAGAAAAAAATTTATAAGGGACAAATAGAAAGGAAATTCTGGAGAGTAAAGACTATCACATTTTTATTATGCCAAAAAACTTTAACCAGCGCTTACTCCTATGACATGACACAGAGTTGTACTATAAAATCACACTCAGGAAACTTGTTCAGAGCTTTATTTTTCTGGCAATTAAGACCTCTGCCATAAACAGCCTCATCTATACTAAGATACCAGTGGCTGGGTTCTCCCTGGGTGTGAGTTATTTGCAAAATGCTGAGTTCCCTGCTAGCTCAATGCCACTAGCCTAACGAGTGCAAATTATTCCAATATGTCAATAACCTGTTTTCTTTAACAGCATTCAAGTCAAATATTTTTAAATGTTTTTGGTCATGAGTTTATTGAGGAGAACTGATAGTCATTTCACTGGGACACATCATTTGCCTGAAAATCAAAAAATGGCTCTAAAAGCCAAAAAAACAGGCAAAAGTCTGGACTGAAATTAAGTACATTTGGGAGGCTACAGAAATCGCACCCAGCGTATGTCATGAATTTAAGATTGTAGGTAGTTTTGAAGTTTGAGAATAGGCAAAGCTCAAAGCTTCCTGTATCTCAACATCTAAAACATCATTAAGCAGTGATTTTGTAAATGCTGTAAAAACATGGGGAAAATGTTTTCACAAAGACCAGAGAAAGGCTCATTATCACAGGATGAACCACACATCCACACCTGGTCCTTTCTTCCTACAAAACATTTTGAAAAGCAGTTGGTCTTCTCTATTTCCACACTGCCAGATGACTGCCATACGATTTTAATCTCCCTTTGCAAGAAATGCCACCTCTTTCCTCCTGGCCACAATTCCCCTGCAGTCTCATTCTTTCTCTGATCCCCAAACCCTTCCTGCAGCTCATCCTCCCTGCAGCTCATCCTCCTGTCTCCCTGACCTCGGCTTCGCAGGTGTCCTCCTGGCTCACCTTAGACACTTCTCTATGTCCTCCTCTATGTTTCTTCTCTACTCAGACCAGCTCCAGGAGGCTCTCCTGTTTTCCAAGCAGAGCCTCAGTCCCTGCTCTTCCCCCTGGCCAAGCAGCCTGGCCTTTTTTCCCTCCTAGTGAATCTGTAGCTTTTTGCTACCTCACCCGCAGCTACTCATGCTTCATAGAAAATGGTGCCAAAATCAAAAGCACCACTTTTTTCAGATTCATACCTCTCCTTGCCACTCAGCTCCCTGTGACACCTACAGTAACCAGTCACCTGTCAGCAGCCAGGTAGAGGCAATATGTCCAGTCCTGTTCCTGCTCTTGCTCTGCTTTCTTCTACCACACCACCTTCCATCGCTTCTTTCAGCTCTTGTGCAATGCAACAGCCATGAAAAGAAATCTCTACCGGGATGCCTTTGGTGCATGTTGACATACATCTGGAATGCACCTTCAGGCCAAATACTAAGTGACTTACTCTCCTCAGAATAAGATCTCAGCATTCAGTGGTTTTTTTTCAAGCATTAAGCCTAATCCCCCCCAAGGCCTGTATTATTCCTGTACTACCAACTCTTTGTTGACAGTGTCATACATATTTAGAAAGCCTGTGTATCATGCAGAAATATGCAGGTAGGAAAAACATGAAAGAAACAAGCCTCACTGCCAGTTCTAGTATTAAATAATCAGAAATGTACATATAAAAGAGAAACTTATGAGACCTGCTTTAAAGCTTTAATCTAAATGTTACAAAGCTAATTTCAGGAGGGGGTATCAAAGTATGTTGTGATTATATATAGACCAAAAGCATAGCTCAGTTGTACATTAACTTCATACTTCCAAACTGTAGAACTATCTTCCAGACTTGCTCAGTAATTTAGCCATCATTTACAAGACTGGCTGACAGTTTAGCCAGCTTGGTGGTATGATTATCCTAAAGGCAGCACTAAAATTCACATTTGCTGACTTCTTAGTATTTAATTTTACTGCTAGCTTTGGCACCAAGTCTTAATCATGCTTCTCCCTGCATCTAAAAAACCTTGCACCAGCATTCTAACCATTGGATCCAGTCTGGGGACCAAGTGCAGGAACAAGCAACATGTTTCACTAACGATCCATAAGATGGGCTCAGGCCTGTGCTGAAGGTGGCTAACAATGCTGCAAATGAATTGCTCAGTCCAGGGAGTCAAGATCAAGCATAGGACATGCAGGCCACAGCATTCCTTACTATGCTTCTGTCTACCGATGACAGCATGCACAGATCACGTCAGCCTGAAGATCTCTGTGTTGTATTTAACAGACCTTCAGCTGGAATCAGTGTGGTCCTTCTTGAATAAATGAGGGCATGGAGAAGAATGTGCTTTGCCTTAGCATCACCCAGATTATGCTTGCAGGCAGGAAAAAATATTGCTCTGCTTTAAAGCTATAGCAGTAAAGCTGCCTAGAAATTGGCATGCACCTAATGTGTGCCCAAACACCAGTCTAGATAGGGCTGTTCTGGTTCTGCCAGTCAGACTGAAGACTGGTTTTATTTCTGTACCCACAAGGCAATCTTCTGTCATGGGATGAAATCAGTATACAATCAGGATGCAACAGTGTTCAGTTTCTACCAACCAGTCTCACTGGGTTACTCACACCCATTCTCTAAATTTCTATCATCCTGTGGATAGAGCTCAGTAAAGGGCACCCTCACTCAACAGTGAAAAACAGGTGGAAGAAGAAAAGGAATTGAAAGGGTCCCTTTTCACAGATGGTGACACAAAAATTAGTGTTTCTCAGCCAGTCACCACAGAAACAGACATTATTGAGTGCACCCTCAGCAAGTTTGCAGATGACACCAAGCTGAGTGGTGCAGTTGATGTGCCTGAGGGGCAGGATGCCATCGAGAGGAACTTGACAGGCTTGAGCAGTGGACCCATGTGAACCTCATGAGGTTCAACAAGGCCGAGTGCAAGATCCTGCACCTGGGTCAGGGCAACCCTGGGTACCAATACAGGCTGGGGATGAAGGGATTGGGAGCACCCCTGCGCAGAAGGACTTGGGGGTACTGGTGGATGAAAAGCTGTACATAAGCTGTCACTGCGCACTCACAGCCCAGAAAGCCAACTGTATCCTGGGCTGCATCAAAATAAGCATGACCAGCAGATCGAGGGAGGTGATTCTGCCCTTCTACTCCACTCTGGTGAGACCCACCTGGAGTATTGAGTCCAGCTCTGGAGTCCTCAGCACAAGAAAGACATGGACCTGTTGGAGCGGGTCCAGAGGAGGGCCACAAAAATGATCAGAGGGATGGAACATCTCTCCTATGAGGAAAGGCTGAGATGGTTGGGGTTGTTCAGCCTGGAGAAGAGAAGGCTCCAGGGAGACCTTATTGCAGCCTTTCAGTACTTAAAGGGGGCTTATAAGAAAAATGGGGACAAAGGTTTTAGCAGGGCCTGTTGCACTAGGACAAGGGATAACAGTTTTAAACTGAGAGGGTAGATTTAGACAGATATACGGAAGAAATTTTTTACAATGAGAGTGGTGAAACACTGGTACAGGTTGCCCAGAATGGTGGTAAATGCCCCATCCCTGGAAACATTCAAGGTCAGACTGGATGGGGCTTTGAGCAACCTGATCAGATGTCCCTGCTCACTGCAGGGAGGTTGGACTAGATGACCTTTAAAGGTGCCTTCCAACACAAACTATTCTATGTTTCTATGCAGCACTCACCTGCTCTAGAGGAAACACACTGAACATGCTCTTCTAATGCAGCAGTCTCCTTCTCGTTTTATTTGAGATGAAAGTCAAAATCAAGTGCACAGATTTAATAAAAAAACCCAAGTCATGTAGTAAATATTGCTTTTGCTGAAACAATAGCTGTCCAATGACTTTCCATTGCTGAAATCAAATGAATCCTTGTTAAATCATTCATGCTTCTTCCCACAATTTTATTTAAAACTTCATCCTGCAACTAAAATTCTAAGTTGCTCTTATTTGCTGAAATGCCCATCAGCTTTACAAATCAACTTTATGAATCAACTTAGAAAAGAAAGCCTTTCCCATATGTCTCATAAATTGGACTCATGTACTAGTTTTCACAATCAAGCCGACAGGGGTAACTAGTGGGTCAACCTGTACTGACTTCAAAAGCTTTCAGTATGGAGAATCAGGCACTTTGTTACGCTAATTGTTCTGATTTGCTAGAAATAAACATGCCCTAAAACAGCTTAAATAAAACCTCGGAGGTAGGGAACAGTTGGCAAGCCCTGAAGGTTCTGCTACAGAGACACAACAAGTAACATCTGACATTCCCTAGGGCGCTGTGCTTGATGCTTTATTTTGCTAGTATTTTTTTCAGACTGCTGTTTTATATAAGACAATGTCAGTGGGTCTTGAATCAATGTAACAGGATCCTGCATTAAAAAAATATAATCACAAAATGGCTCATATTTGTTAAAGTGGAACCTCTGAACTTCCACGTTATAGAATTTCGCAACTACAGTCTTAGTGTCACAAAAATGCAAGCCAACCAAAAAAAAAAAGAGCAAAGTAAAGCAATAGACTAATTTGAGTTGTGATACGCATCTGCTGCTCCTTCCATGTAAATGGTAGGATTATGGTGCTTACCTGAAAGACCCAACTTGCACAACACAGCCAACCCCTCAAAACATAGATCAAGAAGAATTTGATAAGAAGTATACATGTGCAGTGAATTGTTATTTTACAACATATTCCAATCTATGCAAGTCTCCCAGTTCACAAAAATTCTACTCTAGCATTTCTCCAGCAATCCATACCTTTGCAGAGAGCCTGGCTCCAGTTCTTCTGTCTTTACAAGCTGACTCTCCAAAGGCAAGGGAGACTGCAAGAGGCCCTTCTGCAAATATTGTGCACAACCACAATCCCCTGACACTTTGAAAAAAATTGACGTGCCCACTTTCCATGGCTTTGTGGCCCCTCCCACCTGGCTGAACATCATCAAGGAATAGCAGTAAAGTGAAGGATCGAGGGGCTGGGGGGTTGTTTAAACTCTTTAGTGACAATTCCTAAAAAATGGTAAACGTAAAGGTAAACGTAAAGGTAAACGTAAAGGTAAAATAAATCCAGAACACCAATAGAAGCATATTTGAACTACAGATATTATGATTTCTTATTATTCCAAATTATCTTTTAAATTAATGTGGTTTTCATTAAATGTCAAGATTACCCTGACATGGAAAAAAGGAAGAAAATGAATTGCATAACTTAAAGGTATAGTATAGCATCTACTGAACTGAAAGCCAGGCTCTGTTATAAGGTACTTGTTTTTCTGTGATTTTTGTTGTTTTGGGGGGGTGGGTGGGTGTTTGTTTTGTTGGTTTTTGGAGGGTTTTTTGTTTTTTTTCTTTTTTAAGATCTATAGGGGAAAAAAACATAGACTTTGCAGACTTCCGTACTTCCCATCCTATACTTTTCCTGTGAACGGGCAGTATTTTTTCACATTTTTCCTACTTTTGGGTTTAGATGTTAACGTTGTCACGAAACATGGCAAAACCCATCAACAGGTAAGAATCCATTACTAGCCACGTTCTTCTGGGATTATGTGATTATGCAGGTGTCACAGGAAAGCTTATTAAACTGAATGAATGTACCATGGCCTGATACGAACTTCATGTAGTACAGCACTGGCAGGAGAGTTTCAAAATCTTGAAAAAAAATCTGGAATGTGACACATTGCAATAATAAATCTAGCTATCTAGAAACTTTTATCTTTTTCTATACTGTAATTAAAACACAGCTTCACTCTAACCATTCACAATCAATTTCACATTTCTGCTGGTTAAAAACAAAAAAAAAACCCCACTTGGTTAGTAGCAGGATTTAATCTGATGATGTGACTCGCCATGGCTTGCCATGTCTCTAGTTCCCATCAAAAGAAGGTCTTATTTTGGGTCATACACTTCCCCACTTACTTTTCTGGGCTTCTACGGAAGCACCTGCTGCTGCCCAGAGCTTTCTAATGAGCTGTTTAGAGACCAAGGAACAGACGACTTGCCTGTATTTTCACTCCTCTGCCCATTATCAGGGCTCTCTAAGCAGGGATGAAAGCACTCCTGACAGCTCCCCTGCAATCTTGGTACCGAGACTCTTATGAGATCCTGACAACAGCTATCTCCAAAGACAGCAGCCTAGCTCCATACAAGCGCTTCCCGGAACAGTCCACGAAGTTATGAAAAAGATATATAACAGGAAGGTTAGTTTCTCTGTCCCCCCTCTCACCCAAAGAATGTAGTAATGTACTTTTTCTTCACCATAGTAACAGTAAACCAAAAGACTGCCAAAACAACCCACTAAACTGGAAAGATTTTGTGACTGCTAAGAATAATAGCTTACTAGCCACGGACTCATTTTTGTTGTCAATTCACATCGCTGATGACAGCCGAGCATAAAGTCACCCAAACCTTAAAATGAGGTAAATCTGACACCAGCTGTCCAGCCACACACACATAGATAGCACCCCTAGTTAGCAAACTTTTTTAAACTGATATTGTTATTTAGTTCCTCTGGAAGTCTGTGCTGTTGTGACTGGACTGATTTTGGTATGAGCTAATGAAAAGCCTTCTCAGATACTCCTTCATCTCACAGTGCCCTAACACACGATGTGCCATTTTTTGAATGGGAGTAGCATTCAGGTGTTTTGGCCTTCATCTTATGCTAGAATTGTATTATCATTCGTTTTTCTTTTTCTTCCTCTTTTTAAATAGAATTTCTAATCCATGTGGTTTCAGTTAAACTTAAGATATAGTGTCAAAAAAATTAACTACAAGGCACGAAATAGGAAATCAGCATAAACATTTTCAAGTGGATAAAGTCTTAATCAAAAAAGGAAAAAAAAAAACCAAAAAAAAACCAACCGACCACCAAACCCCTGCAATGACCAGTTGTGTTGAAAGACGAATTCTCATATAATTAGGTGATAATAAACGGAGTTGATCAAGAATGCTTTTGGAATCAACTGCATGCAACATTTTACTTCATGACCTTGGCACAAAAAGTAAGTATGCACTAACTGCACCTGCCGACAACCCAAAATCATGACACATTGTTGGTACTGGGGAATTGGTGTATTACAAGAAGCACTGTATGACCCAAGGATTAAAGTACAAAAAATCCAAAGGAACTGGACAGCACAAAGGTCATGCATTTGCTAGTGATAACAAGGATATGTGCAATACATGGGGAATTGATCCACTGAAAAAAAAGCGGAAAACAATCTGAGTTAGTACTGAAATGCAAAATGACTACATTTCACAAATAAGATCTAGCTAAAATAAAGGCAAATGTGATTCAGACAGCATTTCTAGGAAAGATGGGGACATACTAATGTCATAGTTCAAGGCACCAGGGTAAAATATTACTTATAAAATGCTAGTACCTGGAATAGATTTTATACACCTCCAGCTATGCATTCATTTTTGGACAAGGCGGCAAAACACTGTATGCTTCTGAAAGGTAATACATGCCCAAAACATATTAGCAGCATAACTATTTCAACAGAAAATGAGTTTTTAGACTCAAACATTAGCATGTAAACACAAACATTTATTTTAAATATCAGTCTCCTCTGAAACCTACCTTTCAATTTAAAAGACTGAGTGTATAAAACTGCCCAGGGATCACTGGGTACACCACTTAATTAAACACTCTGAGAAATAAATTAGCTTTTCCATTAAAGAGAACTAGTGAGAATGTAGAAAACTGGTTCAGGTGTATTTGAAATACATTACCTCCATTTCTTAATAAGTGATTTTGTGCACCATTTAATAGGAATTTAAAATCTTGCAGGGATGGCACCCTTCCAAACAGAGATGAGAGTGATTTGCCCCACTCCACTATTTCCTCAAATCTATTTGCTTACCATTGGATCTAGGTTCAGTCAAGAATTAGTAATGGACAGAATTCACAGCTCACCTTTGTACATTCATATAAATCATGGTAGTAATTTTATGTTCTTCTATAAAACGCAGGTTGAAAGTCTGCATTGAGGCTTGAACGTTGGCTGTTAACCCCCAAAGACCATTTCTTCCAAATGGGCATTTCAATTATTTTTAAATAGCAGATCCATTGTTAGGAAGTTTTGTGTTGACTATCTGGAAGGAAACGAGTTCTGCCTAGACATGCCCAAGAGACATTCTCAGCTTGAATAACCCTTTGGAAGAAGTGTGACTAGGTATCAAGTGACTAGGTATCAAGTTTGTGAACTGTGAGGTAGAAGATCTGAATCCAAGTGGAACACAGTGGACAAAAAAACTGGTATAAAAGGGCATAGCATCTCCAGATAAGGTCTAACTCCACCAAAGTAATGTGCAGGGCAAGGGCCTGATCTTAAACACTCGTTGTGGGATACTAGAAGCGCACAAGTGTCCTGACAGCTTTTTACCGTAATAAGAGAAGAAAGCGCTTTGTGTAGTATGACTGAAATAGACATCTGCATGTGATTTTTCTCATTTCTGTACACCTACCTTTACAATGACAGCTAGAAAATGTTCTGTTAATGTTCTACCACAGTAAAATATGTTTATTCTTCTAACTTTTCCTAGCTTTAGAGTAGTTTCTGAGTGGCTGACAAGTCCCTCCATTACAGGGGTCGGTGATTTGCACTAAGTCTTTCTTATAGTATGCACCAGCCCAAACTAGGCTCCAGAGCTGGAAAGGCCTTCCACTACACTGTACAAGCTCAGCTATGAGCTAGCAACACAACATCTCTGTTTGGGAATAGAGATTTCCTAGCAAAAATTATAAACCAGTGTATGCTTCACACAAAAGGAGACAGCAAGGTCTGTGCCTAAACCCCAAGAGGCTCCCATGAGGCTGCAACAATCAGCAATATTATTGCTCAGGGAGTAACAGAAGCATGTATGTCAGGAATGCAGAAAGCAAAATAGTATTATGTTGGAAATCCCTTGCTGAACTTGTACGCAATGCAGGTTTTGGTAATTAACGTTACATAGAAAAAAGTAAAAATAAAAAAGCAAGGATGTAATCCATTCAGTCTTTACCAAGAATATATAGAACCCAGAAGGATCTGACTTAAACCCAATTATATAATCTACTGCATCTAATAAGGGCACTTGACTGAAGATTTCCACAGACAGTAGAACATGCAGACATACTCATTCCTTTCCCTTTTTTTTTTTTTTTTTTTGCTCGATAAGCTGGGAAGTCAACAGTGATCTCAGAGTATTCTACCAGATAAAGTAAACATTAAAAAACCCACTAAAGAGGCTACTGATCTTAGCTATTCCTCTTATATTTAGTGTTTTCCTCCTTTATATTTTCTGCCTTAGATGGTAATTCAGAAAAGTGCAAGTTGAAAACGGTGTATGCGATAAACTTGGTATAACCCCACCCACTGGCTGATTCAGGAATACCAACTGCAGCAATACCAACTGAATATATCCTAGAGTAATTCTTTAACCTTCTAATCTTAATTAGATTAACCAAAAACACCACTATCAGCAAAACCCGCTCAATCACTAAGAGATCATAAGAGAAATGCTAAACTAGTGCACTTCTTACTACAGCCTTTAAAGACTGGGAGTTCCAAACAGAAGTGACTGAAGATTTGACCAAGATTTTATACATGCCAGATTTCACTCATATAAACAGATATTTAAGGCACAAATATTCTAATACATTAGTCTGTAATAAAACTATTTAAACACAGCCTGCTAGTGCTGAATTTAAGATTCACAATCATGAACCCTAGTGTCTCTGAAGTACTTGAGAAATCATTAAGTTATGGAGCTCTTTCTTTATGAAAATAGTTATATAAATTTATATGCACCAAGAAAAAAAAAAGTCACAGGTTAACATTCATTAGGCTGTAAAGTTCTGTTACCAGAACACCATACTTGAACCAGCTACCAGCAGCAACAGTGCACTACATCAATAACCAAATGTTTGGTATTTGGGAGTCTGTGAAAAATTGGGAAACCTCTACATTAATCAACTTTTGTACCTGGGAGGCACTTTTTGCACCATTAACACAGAAGTCTGGCAAATCAAGGATTCAAATTCTTCTGCAAATTGAAGTGTTCAGGTATAAACACAAGTGAATTACTTATGTGTTAGAATTTATGGGGGAGATCCTAGTCAGTTATAGTCTTTCAGATATAAATTTGAATCATGGAATCATTTAGGTTGGAAAAGACCTTCAAGTCTTTCGAGTCCAACCATCATCCATGCCCACTAAACCATGTTCTGGAGCACCTTGTCTATGCACTTTTTGAATACCTCCAGGGATGGTGACTCAACTGCTTCCCTGGGAAGACTATTCCAATGTCTGACAACCCTCTCAGTAAAGAAATTTTTCCTCATATCGAATCTAAACCTCCCCTGCTGCAACTTGAGGCCATTTCCTCTTGTCCTATCACCAGCCACCCGACAGAAAAGACCAGCACCCACCTCACTACAACCCCCCTTCAGGTAGCCTTAGAGAGTTATGAGGTCTCCCCTCAGCCTCCTCTTCTCCAGACTAAACAGCCCCAGCTCCCTCAGCCGCTCCTCATC
>JAVJGG010000007.1:21940449-21971981 GCA_035590195.1 Aviceda cuculoides
CTGCCTTCCCCTCATCCACTAGGCGGGTCACCTGGTCATAGAAGGAGATCAGGTTGGTCAAGCAGGACCTGCCTTTCGTAAAACCATGCTGACTGGGCCTGAGCCCCTGGTTGTCCTGGACTTGCCATGTGAGTGCTCTCAAGACAAACCGTTCCGTAATTTTCCCTGGTACCGAGGTCAGGAGCTCAAATTTAATGTTGACAGTATGCAATCAAGCCAAGTAATTTCAGATAGGTTTGGAAGTGATCTCAGAAGTTACTCAACTTGTAAGCATTTCCACTGGAAGCTCTTGCATGACTTCGGCATACTTAAAAAAAGTAAGTCTTGTCCAGTTTTGGAGTAGACTTAAAACTAACTGATCCAGTTTAGGTGGAAAAGTATGAAACCCAGCCTCCCAGACTGACTTTCAAATCTTGGTCCTAAAAATTAAAAGCCTATTATAAGTTCAAAGCCTCTTCATCACTCACTTAGCCTGTTCCCAGCAGGGAGAATTCAACCCTTCTACTTTCCTCGATTCTGACAGTTAGACAAATCATAATTAGCAGAACATACATTTTTATTTTACTCCATTCAGCTGTAACAGTAAATATGTGTATACACATGCATACTGTCTGCTTGTCTAGTAAAAGGATGTATCACTAAGGCAATGCAGCAAGTTCAAGTGGTCTCCCTACCAGAAGAAAGCTGGCTCAATTTATTTTTTAAGTGTATCATATAATTTTGAGTACAAGATATTGTCAGAAAAAATAAAAGGCTTCAAAAGTCATAATTTATAAAGCTATATCACATATAGTTCAGTATAGACACACATTCTTATGATGTTAATGAAGTGACACATGAATAAATTGGTATTACATGTTTTGGTACATTTTAAAACTGACAACTTCTAAAAGCTTTAAGGCATCTTTTCTTTTGGCTTATCCTATAGTCAGTAATTCGAAAACCAGAGCACAGATAATTAGATACTATGGCGACAGACCAAACTGCAATGTCTTATGTATATAAACCTGCGTAGACAGACCTTTTCAATTGTTCCTTCACTTGCTACTAAAGCTAAACATTCCTTCTGCAAGGTAACCTGCTAGCATACACAAAACCAAAATTAAGAAGTTGAAAATTATTAAATTAAATATCTACCTGAGAGCTTCATGAGGAGCTCAGATGCTGCCTTGACTGACATGTCCTGCCTCATCACATTTGCCTGTGCCTCCTGTGGCTTGAGTTTCTCCTCAGGGACATTTGGAGCTGAGGCTTCAGACTCCTGGCTGAACACATAGCTGGACTGAGACAAGGCTGAACTTGCAGATTCTTCATCCTTAGGCTCCTCTTTCACTTTAAATTTAGGAGTCAAGGGCTCTTTTTGATTTGCAGCTGTCAAGAGAAGGAAAGAAGTGAGACTTAACAAGATATGTAATATATAATCATAGAGCAGCTAGTAATAGGAAGAAACCATAACCTGAGAAATGCTAGAGTACGTACTGGAAGCAAGCATGCCAAACAGTATTCACAGATGCTTCAAGAGGTAAACAAATTTCTGCAACTTTTGTACAAAGGCACAGTGCTGAAACACAAAAACTGCATGTACCAGAGCTCAAGAAACCATCCTTCTCCTCTTACTTTTCTGCCCCTACTCCTTCTAAACGCATTCCCCCAGTCATTGGTTTGTGGTCTTCTATAGGATTGATGGAAGTTTAAAACACCATTTAACATGAGGGCAAATTTGCCAAAGCCCACAGGTACTACATATTGAGTTCTTAGAGCATGGAAAAGAGGCAAGAGATGAAGAGCAGAAAAACAGGAAACCTAAGAGGGGAGTAAAAGGGAAAAGAACAGCAAATTCTTAGGTCCTAAATGTTGCTATTTGTTAAGAAAGAGAACAGAGGGATTTTCAGAAGACAGCTCTGCACTAGAAGATGCTATTAGAGATTCCAGGTTCTACATCCATAAAAAAGAGAGCGAGTTTAAAATAATCCTTTCAAATACTCCATGTAAGCAGCTGCACAGCCTCAGAGAAGGGTACAGAGACCTTGGGGCTGCTTAAGATCTACACACTGAACAATGTTATTCTTGAACAGTCTTTCTGATACCCCTTGACAGTGGTAGATCCTTTGCACTACTTTTGGTTGAAGGGATAAAACAAAGAAAACCTCTTAAACAATACTTCCAAACCCAAGCAATATAAATTCACAGGCAGACTGCAGGACAAACAGGAAGCTAAAGAAGTTGCACTATTTTTCAGCAGCTCTTCTTGTAATTCTTTATGTTTGACCATTAAGAGAGACTTCCTTCCCTGTCTCTTAGTGGCTTTTTCTTGTTCAAAATTTCACTTTAAATTCCCAGTAACACACAGCAGATGACTTGTTCAGTGCCCCAAAGTTCGATGATTTTACATCTTTCTTACCTCTCTAAACCTCTGTCTCCACAAATACGAAAGATAGAGCATCGTACCCATTTTGTTATCTTTCTAAGCTCTCTCACCACTTACCTCACTACCTCTCCTACATATTTTTCTCCTTCCACATAACAATCCCCTGCCTACCCTCATGACTCTTGCAGGTAAGCTCTGTCAAACCTCACTCGGACCACGTAAGAAGGACGTACCCCACCACCCCTTTCACAGGCTGCAGCACGGCATTAGAAGCCAACGTGCATTGCCTGCTGCAGACAGCTGCTTGTTTTACAAACCCATTACATGAACAGGAGAAGCCAAGGAACTGGCGTATCACAGGGATGGTAATATCCAACTGATGGGGCAGGGTACTAACAGGTCAAATCAACCTAACAAAATCTGGCAGCGTTCACCTGCTTAAGCCCTTGGTCTACTTTCTCCTCCACTTCACTGCTTCTTACCTATTCTCTGGCTCTTCACTTTCCTGGCTTATTTCCTCGGATAGTCTCCTTCTCAGCAGTTGCCCCTAAATCAGACTCCTAGAGAACCTGAATTCCTGCATTCCACTGTGAAGTGCTCACCATGTCCCAGAGACCTCAACCCTAAAATATGGGGTACAATTGCCATCTTTATCGCAAATAGACACTTCCTTTTGCCACTTCGAGCTTTGTTCATTTTCACACAGTCCACTGTTTTGTGGTTTTCTTCGTGTTTGGGTTTTTTTATTTTTTAAAGCCAATACATTACCCTGTAACACAATACTTACATATTTTCAGTTTATATTCCAGGGTTGTTTGATTTTTCTCCTTTCTTATTGGTCGGCAAGCCATTACCAAAGAACAAGATTAAAGCAAGTGGTATAAACAGTGTACACATAAGCAGCATGTACATATACATCGGTGCTATTCACTACTTCAGAAATTAAATTACCTTATATGTGTAATTTTTAATACAACCTATAAACACTTTTACCAGTATTAGGAATTGCTTTTTCCTTTAAAAAAAAAAAAAAAAAAAAAAAGCAGAATATGAAACATTAAAGCATGCTTTAATTCATCAAAATACAGGTTAAGGCTTTCAAACCAATCTTAACTTTACCAAGGTAGTTACAAAACAAAAATCCATCCATCTTCTTCACCCAGGCCTATATCTTTCTAACTCATTCTGTTCTGGGGTTTGACCTGGGGCGGTGGTCACCAAAAAAGACCCAAACCTTCTATGTCACACTACCTTCTACATTCCTTCTCTTTTAAAACATGCCACTTCAGCTGGTACTGAGATGAAAAATACCTCCACCAGTAGCTGAGTGCAACTGAGAGAAAGCATTCTGCCTGAACTTTCAGAGAACCTGGAGGAAAAAAAATCTTTTCAATTTATTAATTTCAAGAAAGTATTAATTCAAATTGTCCCAGAAAATAAAGGAAACATGAGTCTGAGTGAAGAGGAAAAGACAATCCACTGAAAACAACCACTAACCTGTGAAGCCAGCTATGTTTCTGCCCATGAACCAGCGCAGAAAATGAACCAGGTAGAGGAAACACTATAGACCAGGTCAGCATACACTTTTACCATTTAAAGTACAGAGGCGATATTAAACTCGCATACACTGATCAGTGTAAGTTTGCAACTATAGACCATGGTCCATTACAAGCCGGGTTAAGAACAATGTAAAAACACCCATAAACAAACAGAATCACTGTAACAGAATTCATGTAATATCACAGCCTTAAGCAAGGAACTTTCTTCAGAGTCAGGCACTATAGTATGCAGTGGTAGATGCCTTATGGATTCCCCTACCACAAGAATGGAGGATCAAAGGGGGCACTTTTGGAAGAAATTAGTATTTATTAAGCCCTCTTATCACCAACCCAGAATCAGCAGCCAGTCTGATCCAATCCAAGGACAAGTGTCCAGTGGTACCTCTATGCTCTTCATCCCAGTGTATTCTCAAGCTCTACTGAGATGAAGCCAAGTTCTAATAGCTCAGAGACCCAAAAATTCAAGGTAGGTCACATTAGAGTTTAAATAGTTTCATGATCATGACACACTCAGAATGACTTGAACGGGGCATCCATCAACTTTCCCTCCTTTTCCTATGTCTTACTTTCCCTTTCTCTCCCTACCTTACACATTAGCTTTCCTACTGTGAGAGCACATGCTGCCGTAAGTCCCTGCTCCCGCACACTCCTGAGACGCCACCCAGGATAACAACGCTAAAACTATGTTGACAACAAAACTACCAGCACAACATCAGCCATAATCTAAACAAGCTCTTCATGACATCTGTATACTCAGTTTGTCCCTGTGTATCTACAAGAAATCACCTATGAGAAATATAAAACATGGTCAGGGTCCCACAATCCAGAGGAAGTCCTGAAGATGTGCATTTGGCAGTAGTACATGAAGGGGAAAAGAAACCCAGACTATTTTTCTTACCTATGTTGCTGGTTCTGCCTACTTTAGCTGCTTTCCTTGGACAGAAGATAGAATTAATGAATTAGGAAAGAAGTAGGGGTTTCTTTCTTTAATTAACTGACAGCACATTTCTTGAACTGACCACACTTTGCAAAACTCAAATGTTTCAATTGTAGACAAATCACAAAAATAGAAGAGTTATTTACCTCATTTTTCTTCCCTCAGAAAACAAAAATAAATAAAATGAGACAACTATTCGGTCAGTTTCAACCCAATTGCTTCAATTAATGGGGCTTTTGCTCTTTCTTGAAATATACTAAGGCAGGTTCCAACATAAATGAAGCCTAAATAGAAGGACAAATAAAAAAAGGGGGAGGCTGTCCAGTCTATAAGACCCATACATTAAAACCCCACCCAAACCCAAAAACCAAACTACCCCAAAACCAGCAAAAATCCCACCACCCTTGCCTCTGTCCCATCTTGGATCCACAATTATGGGCAAAATTGCTAACATATGGAAAATAGTAACTATGATGCATGCACTAGTCATATTAGGGAAAACAGTAAACAGATGTAGGAAAAAACATTGCAAATAAGGGAAATAGAAGTTGACTGAGACCAGTTTTTGAAAAAAAACCTATGACTGAGGAATCTTTTAAAAACTAGAACTGGACAATGATTAAAAAGATGATGTTGAAGTCCATTAAGTATATTTGAACTACGAAATTATTACTTCCCAGAAGGAATAACATCTTCTATCTACATACAAAAATAGATACACATACATATACTTAATTTGTATTTAATTTACATTCATTCTGAACTGCAATGAGAACAGACTGAAGGATGTGTTGCCTGCAGACTGAATCCAAAAAACCCAGCAATTTCATTTTGAAATACACAGCAAGGAAAAAAACAACCCACCCAGCAAATGCAACCAACAGGCAGCAGTCTCTCAAGCAGGGTTGATAATTCTCCATTTGTTCCATTCCATATCCAGGAAAAAAAAACAAAAAACAAAAAAAAACCCCAAACAAACAGATCAAAGAAGATTCCAGAGTGCTGATTTTTATCCTCCTGGCAACTGGAATTATTTGATCCATTTGGCAGAAGTAGATGATGAAAGTTATAACACTTTCCTCAAACCGCCAAATGCCACGAGAAAAACTTTGGGCATCTGCCACTAATCTGAAACACTCCGATAGAAGCCGCTGACTGCATCAGTCCATTTACAAGGATTTCTAAATGCTCAAAATGTTTGTAATTGAGAAGTGAAAAACGGGCTGATTACTTCAAGCCAAGCTCAACGTTTCAAGTCACAGTCAGCAAGGAGTTGGTCACTGTTCCATCTGTCTGAGCAAAGAACATGAGAAAGAAAAAAGAATCCACAACAAAAATGCTGCCACAAAAAAGGTCATGAGAAAAAGCGTCTACAGAGTCTGGGTTGAAAGGAGCTGTGACGAAAACGCCACAGTACACCGCTGCGCCACCATATTATTTTACAAGTGATGCCTGACTACAGCTACAAAGATGAGAGAGAGCAGGTCAGTCATGGCTAAGGGAAAGGGAGAAGGTGAGGACCCATTGCAAAAGCCACTGCAAATTGAACTGGTCTCCTTGAGATCTTGCAGGAAAATCTTCCTTTGTAACTCTCCTCAGAGCCACCATGGCAAGAGAACCATGGCATGACTTCTACCTGAGGAAGAAAGGACAGTGTTTTATCCAGGTCCTACTGGAGCTAGACCCTTTGAATGACATAGGGAGCCTTCTATTCCAGGTGGTAAGTTGTGAGCTGCGGTGGTTAAAAGAAACCAAGGATCTCAGACAGATCAGTTCTGCAGTATTTGGAAGACACATTTCCCTGACACTAGACATCATAGTCCTGCAGGCAGCTGTGGTCAATCAAGGTTATGAATTGAGTCTTCTACTGTTTTCACTCTAGTAATTGAAATGTGCAGATACGTGTTGGCATTCTGCGTGGAGACTATGGCTTATATTTGATGACATTCAAGAACTGGGTAAGGGGTACAAACACTGCAGAAGCCACCATCAGTGAGCTAATTGCTTTGCAAGAAAAATCTATGTAACTGGAACCTGCTGGAGAATCTCCAGACTAAAATCCAATTGGGCTGATAAATTATGTTCAACTTATTAAACATAGAGGCTGTATACACTGTTAAGTGGCCCAAAAGGAGAACTACTGTTCTTCTAGCTGGTCTCTCTTTTTAGTGCCTTCTGCCCTGGAGTATTAATCTGTCCCAGGGCACCTCATGTTACCTAACCCTCCTGGAGAGCTAACTCAATTACATCTCATTTTCAAAGCCCTCTATTCTGCCCTCAGCCAAATAAACTAACTTACAGGGCTCCAAGGAAGAGGATGGGAACTATCAATGAAAAAGCTACTTAAGACTCAAGGGCACTCAGCATTAAAACATTCCTTTTTATCAAAGCAGTAGAATGGCATTATAGACAATCATGAGAAGTATGATGATGTCAAGACTTGCCACCTCTGGGCTTCCAGAGACCACTTAAAACATGTGGTCTTCCAAACCATCTTGCTTAAGTATGTTAAAAATGTGTAAGCAGAGGTTAAGAAAAGGCCAGCTAACTATCCTGATCTTCTCTAAAACCACTTTGCATTTAAGGAGCTGTAGTCAAGCAAAATGAGACACAGCACTGGAGAACAATCAGTCCTCCTACTGTACCCTCAAAATTTCACTATGTTCTAGTCCAAGTGGAATGAAGAAACTAGGCAAATTGCTAAGGTATCTGTAGGACCACACATCACCCCGAACCCCAAGATGTCTGTTATACAGCCAAAGTCCCACCTGCTAAACAAGGCTGTAATATGTGCCAAGACCATCTTCTCCTTTCCAGGTAAAAATCAAAATAATGGCAGAACAGGTAAAATTCTGGGGAAGCTAAAGAAAAGAGGGGGAGGAGAGTGAAAGGAGCAAAGGGAATTTGTTGCTGATAAGAAAGAATTGTTTGCAGTATGGAAATTTCTTTCTCTCTACAAAGGAACAGAAACAGAGAAGGAGAGAAACACCATCAGACTGACCTTTATATTTGTTTAAGAAAACAAAACCCAAAACAAACAGAGATGATTGAACTAACAACGTCTTCAATTCCCATTTTGGATAGATGTGACAGAAAGGCTTATGAGCTAGGACTTCTGCCCAGAGTAATGGTGTAATCAGGGAAGCAAAAGAGCCATCAGTCTAGTCTAGTCTTATACTCCAGGAGTTTGTGTAGATATTAAAACTAAATCATAAGCACAGAGTTGGTCCAGAATCATATGCATGTCTTCTTTTAAGTTGTATTGGGCTGAGTACACAAAAAGCAGTTTGTTATCATGCATTTTAAATGACAGAGTTTACACTGCTTCATCTTGCTGAATTCTACATATTCCTTCAAGATGTAACACCATGGGTATGATTTTAAGGATGTCAGGAAATTATGGATGTAAAACTAGCAATTGCTGAAAAGAGACTATAAAGGTGGTGATATATTAGTGGCAAAGATTAGTATAAG
Source organism: Aviceda cuculoides (assembly GCA_035590195.1). Lineage (NCBI taxonomy): Eukaryota > Metazoa > Chordata > Aves > Accipitriformes > Accipitridae > Aviceda > Aviceda cuculoides. The sequence continues at coordinate 21,948,788 of JAVJGG010000007.1, forward strand.
CTTTTATTCACCCAAGTTTTAATTAGCAGTGCTATTGCCCTTTTTCAGTTTTATTTTAAATTGAAGGTCTGTATGGAAATTATGAAAATGTGAATCTGGAGAGACACTTCAAAGAGAGATCTCGATGACATCACAGGTATTTACACTGACAACAGCATTATGGAATTAACAGTATTTTTAAGTAAAGAATATGGCTCAAGAATTGCCAGTCCTGTGTGCTTACATATTCTAATTGAAATTTTACATTCTGGCATAAACTATGAATCCTAAATATAGGCAGCATGGTCTTTTCTTTGGAACTTGCTACACAAATACATCAATTACAACAATTTAATTGGACGTGTTTTTATTTTATTAAAAATAGCTGTCTGAAGAGAGTTCAAGCCAGTCAGTTCAGTACTGTCAACGGCAAATGCTAAAACATTTCAAATTACTTGTGCTACCTTTAAGGAACGCAGTGATTTTCAAGGCCAAACAGAACAAATAATCTAAGTGATTACTTAGCTTATCTACTAGTACTTTGTATGTAGCTGTCTGATGATTTACTATTTCATTATTCCATTAATGGAATCAGCTAATAAAACATGAATGCAAAGTCCACGTACTTTGGACAGTCACCAAAATCCCATGGTGGCATTATTTTCCAAAATAAAGATTTGACTCCTCACATGATAGTGACAGCAGATATGACTTGGACTGGGAGAAAACATAAGTTTATTGCCAGCCCCAAACCCTCAGCACGTTATCGCTCCTTCCTCCTCCCTATTTTAAAGTTTTTCCATGCGAGTAACTTGGGGAACATAAAAAGAACTGCAGACACAGGGCACGCTTGATAATATACACCGTCACAAGATGAAGAGATATGCTTTCTAGAGTAATGCACTTGGTGACCACAGAGAGGTGGGGGAGAGAGGCCAGAAATGAAGTATGCCTTACAATTACTGTTTCCACACAGAATTCCTTTGAGATCAATAGTGCAAGAATCCCATTCATTTTGATAGGATTCATTTATTTATGAATGTTATGAAAAGTAACTGCAGCACATAACATAGGCACAGTAGTTACTTCACTAGAGTACACTGGCCATTGTAATTTGGATCACCGTGAAAGCTTTTTTTTATTACAAAAGAAATGAAGCCTTAGAAGCGAGTAGAAGGACATCAGTATTTAAAGAGATGTGTTGTATAATGCCTGCCACTGAAACCTTTGAAACAGGAAAAGCGAATACTCTGCAAATTAAGATATGAATGTAGTTACAAAGTTTCGATGTGGAATTAACGGACTGTGGGAAGAAAACATTCTGGCAAAGCACTGATCCAGCAAAGTACTCAGGCAACTTAAAGCCTCCAAGCGGTCCTACTGAAATAAGAGGGGGAAGATTTGAAGGTAAAAGCATGCCCATGCTTAAATATTCTTCTGTTTATATGTTGAGTCATCTGCTAATTGTCTTTACAAACAATAACCCTTTCCAAATTTAAATAAAATTTCAGAGAACCCTTTTAAATTTCTTGTGAATTTAAAAGCATCTCCTACCTTAAACTAGGACCTAGGGAACGGAATCTGGAAAAAAGATTTGTTCTTATTTTTTAGATTTACATTTGGTGATTTGTGGTATGCCTTATTTCATAAAACATGTAAGTAAAAATCTTTCCGGCAAGCAATGGCACAGAATTAGGGCTGAAGGGATTTCAGAAGGTCATGCACACCAGTATTTCTCAACCTCTTGAAACCTAAAGCTACCCTAAGACTTTCTGAAAAAAATTCAGAGGCCATTTTGACCAGTGGCATCACAATTCATGTCTGGCCCACTTGAAATCAGGTCTAACTTTGAACATTTGTCCATTTTTTTCCCCCATTTTGCTTCTCTACAGCTTGCTGCTTGTTTTTGTTCAGCTGAAATTTCTGGCAACTGCCTCTGATGTCCTGTGGTTCACTGACTGAGATACACAGATCTAGTCCATCCTACTGCCTAATATGTGATCAACTGTGTCTGACAGGTAGTTATCTAACCCATTTTTAAAATTCTCCAGTGGCAGAGATGCCACAGTCTCTCCAGGTTTAACTACCTCAACTTTTGGGAAGATTCTCCTAATGCCAACTTAAACCCTACAGCAATATAAATCTTTTTTTTTTTTTTTTTGTCCTAATTACAAAGAATCACCAACAGATTATTTCCTTCTCCCTGTGACAAACTTTTTAATGCATTAAAGGCTTACTGGTGACTCTCCTTAGTCTCCTCTGTAGGCTTCACAACCTCACTCCCTTTTACCCACCCTCACTGGATGTGTTTTCTAAACCTCCAGTCATTTCTAGTTGCTTCCTTTGAAGTCCTTCCAACTGTCTGCACTCTTCATAAACTACAGTGCCAAAACCTTGGGACTTCAGCAAGACTGAGAAGAGCAGGACTGTTTCCCCCTTCATTGAGGCTGTTTCTCTGTATACATCCCAGTACAACAACTGCCGTTTTAGCACCAGTATGACGTCTTTCACTCCTGTTCCTTTCCCACAGAACTGCTGCCCAGCTACAACAGTTCCTGGGTTTGTATTTCTGCAACTGTTTGTTGCACAGTTGTGCATTTTTTCCAGATCTCTCTTGACTGCGACTCTTCTATTTCAACTGTGAACTACTTTCAATGTACTGTTTTCCAACCATCTGATATCCACTTCATCTAGACTGGAAAGGTACTGCACTGCACAATCAGAAATAATACTGAGAGTCAAGATTATATACATGCTTATTAAGATTAAATTTTAAAATTCGTAATAGTTAATAAGCATTGATTTTGTACCGACTTTCACCCTAGGTGCACCAGTTAAACTTCTGGAAACTCTAACTCTTGGGTCTAAAGGGAGACAAGGACTCCTCTGAATCATATGTTTGGAAAAAGAAGAGGCTGAAACTGCACAGAAATGAAAACCAAGAGGCCCTGAGGTCTCCCATGAAACTGGAGGCATACAAACCGACACCAACCAAGAAGAGGAGCAATAAACATTGGCAAGCAAAAATAAATGTTCATTTAAACCATCAATATTCAATAAGAATAAATGCCAAATTCTAGAAGTCTATATATCTATCTACTACTACTTTCTTAGCCACAAGGCCTGTCAGAGAAGAAAATTAGATTGTTTTGACATAATTTGGTCTCGACAAATCTGTGTTGGCTGTTACAATTGGCGTATACAATTTGAGATGTCAAAAGATTTATATCATTGAAAAGGTAGGGCCAATAATTGAAGTTCTGATGGGCCTAACAAGAGTGTCATAATAAAGAAATCGCTTAAAGGAACCTGGTTCAGCACAGCAAGCAATCAAAAAAAACACAGCTAATACTTAGCCAACTTGCTAAAAGAGAATTACTTCTACTTCTGCTCTAAATTTATGCACACTGTATGGAAGAAAGCATGAGCTAAATGTATATAACACAATATAAATCTCAGGAGAAAAGAAATTCCTTTCCTTTTAACACTGCTCTTCTTGTGTAGTAAACTTGGTGACTGGCAGTACATTTTCACCCAAATATGCGCACATACAAAATTACAGATACATCTCACTCCCCCAGTGACTTTATAACATGTTGCTAGGTAACAGTGCATACAAGTCAGGTTTCAAGACCTTTAGTAAGTCACCATAAAATAACTGCATAGGCCTTTTGCATGAATAATGTACATTTGTATCCTTTTTCTGATGCCAATAGATCAGACGTTGAAAACAGGACCGTCTGCCAAACTGTAAACAGCTCCCCATCAACTGGTACATGAAAAACAACACATCAAAATGTTCTATGTTTTCTCAGCTTTCAGGCTTTCCCCCCTCTCCTGCTTTCTGCTGTCATTCTCACTACATGCAGTCATCAGGAGCACTACCATCTACAGGTCAGTACAGTTGATGTGTAGAGCCACTCAGTGCACAGCAACCCAAATTTAAGATGAGACATCAGAATGACAACATATATGGGACAGCTGTCAGACAACGTAAAAAATTGATTTTATAGAGTCTAAATTTGAAACTGAATTAAAAAATGTACAAGTAAAAAAATGTACAAGCAAATCGAAACAGACTCATCCTCACTCATTTCTTGTTGATCATAATAATGAATTATATCAACAGATTTTTTGGTTGTTTTTTTTCTTTAAAGGGGGAGGTTTCTGTGGCTTCTTCCAACCACACAGCAAAGCTTTTGTGCCAGCCCATCTCACCTCCTGCTTGTCCTCAGATCTCTTCCTTTTTCCTGGTTGGCTCCATGAAGCCTCAAGCTTGATTTCTTGTGTTTACCCATTCTACTTGATTCCCCACAGAACTGCAGTCCCAGAGGTATAAAGGTCTGGGCAGATGAGGACAGCAAGCTTTTCCAAAATAAATGGCTATGGTTTCACCAAGGCAATGGCATTAGGACACAGCTAATTCCTTAGTTTACCTGACAATAAAATTTGCTAAAATGCAACTTACATTCCATTTAAAAGAAAAAGATGACCAATTATTCTCTATTGAAAAGGGTATCATCTATCTCCAAAGTCTAAAACTTGTCATATGGACTGCCATCTCCTTGTGAAACAGAAGTTTCTTCAGTGACATTTTTCCTGACTTCTATCTCTTTAAAAATTAAAGGCCAATTTAAAAAAAACATTTAGTATAGAACATGCATCCAGCATGTCCACAATTCTGAAGTGTTCAGTCAAATCAATAAAAGAGCACATAAAATATAATAGATTCACTCTAAACACGTCCTCCACTTCAGAGTCACACATATGAACATCATTCTTACAGCAATAATCTGACAGTGAAAGAAAACACAATGAACACATGCTTTGCATTAGATATGGATTTCAATTAAACTAGTAAAAAAATTTAAAAGCTGCTCTTCCTGAATCTCTAGGACTACCTTTTTAAAGTGTTAATAATCAAGAAATGCAGTAACATTCATACTTCACACATATTTACTAGTTAAGACCTCAAATACTACTCTGAAAGGAAGGTGACCAATACTTTTTTGGTCCTATTTAACAGATGGGTAAAGGCAGAGAACTTAAGAGCTGAATTTTCTAACATGCTGGGCCCTTGTGACCCTCAGTGATTTCAAACCAGGACTACAGGTATTCAACCATGCCTGAAAAACACACCAAATGAGATTTGCAAAGGTAATTATCAGTGAGTATGAAAGCCTGGATAAAAAAGTTCTTACTCCCTATCCCAGCAATTAAAAAGCAAAATCCCTCTCTTCTCTCACTGTTTCCCCTCTTCCCTCCATCATGCACCTCTCCTTATCAAAAGAAACAAGAAATTGTAAGTTAAGAAGTTGCAATGTTTTTCTCCTTGCAATTCCACGACTTAGTAAACCCAAGGCAAAGTGTTTCTTAGCCCATAAAGAAGCAGCTGATGCTGCCGCTTGCTGCTCAATTACCTGACAGCTTCATAAGAAAATCTGATGCCATCTTGACAGAGATGTCTTGGCTGAATAGTGCCGATGCTGTATTGGCCACAAAGTCAGAGGAGTCTTTCAGCTTTGTGTTGTTGGGGGCTCTGTCAACAGTGCTAAGAGCAAAAGGTGCAGCTGAGATGCCATTGTCATCTTTGGGCTCTTCTTTCACTAGCAAAGGTGGAATACCTCCACTAGGCTGCCCAGCCACATCAGGTGTTTTAGATACCGATGCTGATCCCGTAAGGTCAGGTCCACCTCCTTCCCTCTGTGGTCCCGGGCAGGAGTCACTATTTAGCTGTGGTGACCCCTTCACCTCAGTTTCTGGTATTTCCTCCTTCACTTTGGATTCTGTCCTGAGGAAATGTTGATGGCAACGCATATGAAGTTTCAGGCTGAAGTGGCGGGAGGAGGTAAAAGGGCATAGCTGGCATTGAAAGGTCTCACCCCTGTCTTGGTGCTGATGAACCTGGTTCAAGAGGTGAAAGATAAAAGCATGTATTAAGCAAACCAGTTTACTAGCATAATAGAAATCTCAACTCTACACTTTTCACACCATTTTTAAAAAAAGAAAAGTTAACTACTGGGTGAACTCTTCATTCTGAGCACTTGGAAAGAGGTCAGGCCCTAAGAACAGTAGGATTCTTTCACACATAAGTATAAGAACATAAACAGACTCAACAACAACAACAAAAATCAGGAACAGCTGTTTCTGCAGCATGGAAACGATGAAGTCTGCTTTGGATCAAATAGTCCTTACAACTGGATCCTGATGACCTGTCAGCGCATAAAAAGACTTCCATGCTATAACTAGTAGCTTTCTTGGTTAAAAAAAACAACAACACCCCCCCTATCTATTACACGTTCTGCTAAGCACGATCATTCTGTGCAATCTCATAAATAACAACTGTTCAGAGCAACTCATCGGAACACCAACTTACATACCAACGTCCATCATCAATTTGTGTACCATTAGAGTAAAAGCACAGCACCTGGCAATACCAAGGCACTACTGAAACAGTTTGTTGCAAATTAATTCTACCAGAAAATAAACAGCTCGGTTATGATAAAATACAAACATGAGAGACGCTCTTTGCCATTTATTCTACTTTATCAGTCAATTAATGATCACGGTTAATTTTACTGTCCTCATATTTTGACTGCAGGCTCTTTCTCATAAAGACTGTGTGCTCCAGTAAGACTACAATGTCTAGTATCCTCAGGCCCAATCCTGATTACCTTTTAGAGAGAACTCCATCCATTCATCCATATGTAATGGTTTACATATTATTTGAACAGACACACTCATGAATATAAACTATATACAAATAATTATACCATTTCTTGTTCAACACAGTACTCATGAAAGGGAAGGAATGATTGAGCCCAGCATAACAGTGGCAGGTATATTGGAAAGTTTTTTCCCCTATAGCTTCACAAATGAGTTTTAAATCCTGACAGTAGCATTCCGGGCTACTCCCTGCAGAAGGACTGGCAAATACATACATTTTTTCCTTACTAATTGATGAACATGTGATCAGGACAAACTGGCACCAGACAGAGCTCCACACATTCGTTTTCACTTGTGACTCGAGTTGGTTGGAAACATTTCAGTGAGACAGATTTTTGTTGCAAAATGGCAATTTGTTGAACGCAAAATATTTCACCTGAAACATGGAGAGGTTTGATGAACTCTTGGCAAACCAGGCATGTTTCCCCTACCCTACTGAGTGCCACTCTACCCCCAACTCCCTGGGCTTGGCTTAAAAGCAGCCAGCTGTGCCAGGGATCCAGGGCTTGCTGCCATAGCCTGGGAGTCCTAAAGCCCTGAGAGCTCCAGCTCTAATCAGAGCTCAGCTCTCCACCAGGGAGTCTGGAAAACCTGGCTTTAGCTAAGGCTTTCAGCACTTTCCAGTTTCCTGCAGAGCGGAGATCTAGATCCCGAGAGTCCTGGTGCAGATGCTGCAGATCTCTGGGTAACGGTAGCATTTCCCAAACACAGCTCTGTCAAAATTCAGGTTGGAGTTTCCCATGGTTTTAGATTTGGCCTGATTAATTTTCTATATAGCAAGAGGAATTCAGTCACAAGCTCATATCGAGCATTCCCAGCTCTACATACGCAGGACCTGAATTCAGGTCTGCTAAAATGTGAAGCTGGGAGACATCCCTCTTTTAGCCCTTTTTACATTCAGTGAAGATACATTTCATCAGTGCTGTACAACTTTTCATTCAGTAGGTCTTCAAGGGCTCTGGAGATTAGGTACTAAATAAACAAGATAGAGAGAATTTCTCTTGGCCAGCTGCTTTACAGAATTACATTCTCAGTATCATATAAACATGACATTTACAGACAAAGTAATTCTGGAATCTTAAAATTGCACCTGACAACAAAAGAATTAGAAGCTAATGCTAACCTAAGACAGTTTTAAAGCAGAAGAACAGCAGCACAATGAATTCTAAATATTAACAGGTTACAACAGAAATGCCACCCAGTTTGCCTGTCTACACTACTGGAAACAGGATGGTCTGTGAGCACAGCAGTATGTAAGCACTTTTCTTCCTAAAGAGCACCGAGATGTACTAATGGTAGCAAGCACTCTCACCATGGCAACTTTATCTCTTACACCCACTGAGATTCTGTATGCCAGGGTTTCTCTCCAGGATCCCCTTCAATCAACATTTCCCTGCCCACATATTTAACCGCTTCTTCTAGAGGCCCCTTATCACAATCATCAATACGATGCCTTCTGAAGGCTGTCACTGCTGCAGTCAGGTGGCAAAGTCTGTGTGGGAGCCCACCTTCTCTCCCCAGGAGTATGGCATGCCACCCCTGCAATATCTTTTGAGAATAGATAAGAATAGGGGGGACTGATTCATCTGATTTGGGTTTTTCTCCTGTCCAAAGACAATAGCAGCATCACCAATGGATTTCTCATAAAATAAAGTACGTTTATAACTTGCAGCAAAGGAATGACAGAATTCAAACCCCAAATTTAGAGTTTTGAAAGGAAGAATTTTAGATCTACCAAAAAACCCATATGAAACCACATCAAGTCGAATATTAGCCCCCAATGTCCTGGGTCCAGTCCCACCATCAGATTTCATTTTTTTTAATTCCCCAAAACAAATAGTAATATTTAATTAAAAACCTGAACACTATTAGAAATAGAAACTAAGAATTAAAGTCTTTTAAAAGAATATCTATCCCTTATTTTCTCATTCGACAGCAGCTAAAAGAGCCAAGAATTGCCATTCTATGCTATTCGGAGGGAAAAGTCAAGGCAGCAACTACTTGCTGCAGAATAAGAAACAAGAAACCCTGTAGAGCTACACAGAAAGCCACAGGGGAGATCCAGGTCACACAATGTTACAGTCCAAAAAACTGCCTTCTCCCTCCATGAGGCAGAGAATGGCTCTTACACTGTGCTAATGGTACCCAAACCATCAGATGTCCTCTTTAGACTCAACTAAGCTGTTTCTGCAAGAACCACAGGCAGGAGGAGACAAGAGGGCAGCTGACAAGTTTTCTCCAAAGTCCTAGTCTGAGCCCAGCTGCTGACAGATTTGGATCTCTCCGAATTACACTGCAACAAACCACAGTGCACAACCTGCTTATAGATAATGGCTCTTTATAAATCCTATAAAAATACTGTTTGACTTATGTCAGAAACACTTAAGGACTTTTGCATTCTGAGTTTATTTCACATAACTGTGGATATTCTCCTTGACTGTGCAAAGTACTTGTATCATCCTTGTTTTGACCCTACAGTCTTCCCAGTCTCAAACAATATTTCATGGTTCTACAGTTTTTTCAGTGTGTGCGCTTGATGTTGTATGCAATAATTTTCAAGAGAACTATACACTCCTTACAAACTTTAGGCCTAGTTTGACGACTTGGGTACGAATTATCTATTGGTCAAATTTATTTTTTTAATTTGTGTCCTTCGGTTTCTCTTGCTGCCTCTCATTCTCACATTACAAGAAAGAAAAAAAGAGGCCATTCAATTTATCTTCTCTATCACATGCATTATTTTGATCACACCTCCTTTCTATACCTGGCAGTGCCATTCTTTCAGCTTCTTTCTTCAAAAGGAGTTCCTGCCATCCCACTAATCATTTTCATTGCCAGTTTTTAAAATCTCTTCTATTTCCGATACGTCTTTTTGATGCAGTGACCAGAAGTGAATATCATAAGTGACAGCATACCATATGTTAATAATAGCATCGTAATATTTTCAATGTTGTTTCCGTTTTATTCTACATTCAAATATCTAATGTACTTTAACGACTGCTGCACATGCCAAGAAAAGGTTTTCATTGGACTATCTACAACGATACCCAGATATTTTCCCTGAGTAGTTACAGTTCATTATAATCAGACAGCGAGGTGCAGTTTCCAAGGTGCAGTACCTTGTATTTGTCAACAATAACTTCATTTGCCCCCTTGTTTATCTGTCAGCCAGCCTCTTTTTATTCCCTTTCACGCTCTGCTTTTTCTAATCTTGATTCATGCACGTAAGGTTGCATCGTCTACGATTCTCTTACCGACAGTCATCATTTTGTGCAGATCACATTTGCTAAAATATGCACAATTCCACTCTTGGTAATGGAACGCCCCTCTGTTAGCCTTTTGTCATGCTTAAAATTGCTAATTCCTTCCTACCCTTTGTTTTACTGTCTCTTGGTGAATTTCTAATTTGCCACAGTACATCACATTGCTTAATTTATCTGGCAGCTTCTCAGTGCGAAGCTTTGCCAAAGGCTTTTTTAAAGACCAAATAAATTTCAACTGATTCTTAAGTCCATGATTTTCCTGACATGCTCAAAACATCTTAGCAGAAGAACACATGATTTTCTTTTACAGAAACCACATGTCCCAATCATATCACATCATTCCTATCATTGTAATTTTTTGCTACATTTTTTGTTGACATACTAACATTTCTAGTATCATAAGCAGTTTCTTAAATCATTTCACATTTAAAAGCAATATCCCTGCTGATTTACCAGCCAATTTAAGTCATGGGAAGTACACACTGGCCCGTACAGATGTACCACACTTACATGTGATCCCACCTAACAGGGTACGACAGGGAGTAGGGGTGAGGGAAACAGTGACACAGGCACATCCTGCCATTTTGCAGTACTAGTGAAGTACATTTTTCCCTTTCCTCTTCCGTAAAGTTAGGGTAATGCTTTGCATAGACTCTCCCTTCCAGTTATGAGGCACAGGAAGGGAAGGATTGGTATTCACCTGTCTTTTGTGGGACTTAACAGGTTTTTTGGTTATTATTTTTTAAACACTCAGAAAAAGAGGAAATGTTTTTTCTGAGAACCTTCATCCCTAAGCAAAATCAGAACATAAGGGGCTTGGGGTGCTGAATCCATTCACTGCTGTATTTGCTTCTGGCTACTCACTCTTTACTTTCTGCAACCTAATTATCACTTTTTTCTTTGCCCACTATAGGTTGGGTTTTTTTTTTCCCACCAACTTTCAAGTGGATTAACCTACAAGAAACCTGGAGAGGGACTTGTTACAAGTGCATGTAGTTATAGGACAAGGGGTAATGGCTTTAAATAGAAAGAGGGTATATTTAGATTAGATATTAGGAAGCAGCTCTTCACTGTGAGGGTAGTGAGGCACTGGAACAGGTTGCCCGGAGAGGTTGTGGATGCCCCATCCCTGGAATTGTTCAAGGCCAGGTTGGATGGGTCTTTGAGCAACCTGGTCTAGTGGAAGGTGTCCCTGCCCATGGCAGGGGGGTTGGAACTAGATGATCTTTAAGGCCCCTTCCAACCCAAACCATTCTGCGATTCTATGATTTCCATGAGGGGCATCTGTTTAAGCAACTATCACCTTCAACAACTACTACAACCTAGCCATTTAGCCATACCTGCCTACCCACTGTTTTTTTCTGGGTTTTGTTTTCATTTGGTTTTGCGGTTTTTTTTTTAAAATCTCTTTTAGTAAAATGCCATCTTCTGCAACTACATTTAAGTAAAATTGAGAAGTCTCCATTTTGCAACTATCATGTGTTCTCTGCTTTTCATTTCATGCTTTTCTTCTGGCAAGTTCCCTCATTTTTTTAAAAATATTGTACTTTCAGAGTTTAGTGCTATGGTGCTAGTTTTGATATGATCCTTCCCCTCAGGACACATACATTATTTATGTAGTATTTTCTTTTTGAAACTATTTCCTTGCTTTGCTTGAAAGCAAAGGGGAAAAAAAGCACCTCTCTGCAGGGCTGGACTGGACCAGGTGTTCAAAAAAAAAAAAAAAGAAAAAAATTTTTTTTTCTTTTTTAAGATTTAAGGTATCAATGCATATCCCATCTTACCCTTATCTCACATGCGAAAAGTGACAAGATTAAAAGACAGATATTTGAAGTCACTTGTGGTACCTGTCTGAGACTCAGGACACAGATTTCACTTGTTGAAAAGCTGTGCAAGTTTGCATTACCTCCCCTCGGCTGAGGGAAAGTAATGGAATCACAGGCACCTCCCAGGGCTCTTTAAAGTTACCTTAAACCAAACTAAGCAAAAACCCCTCCCATAAAACAGTCAACCTCCCTCTCCCAATACGGTGAAGTTGCTTTAAAATAACCTGTCCTCTACTTCACCAAAATGGATTAGGAATGCTTATTCAGTTGTCTGACCCTAGCTGAGGAAGAAAGAGGGAAAAACACATCACTAAGGGGTAGTGAGCACCTGGCTACATTTTTCAGGGCCTTTCCTTATTCCCACTACCATGTAATTAATAGCCTCTCCCTAATCAGGAGACTGATTATGACCCTCTTCATAGTACACATGAACATTAATCTGAGATCTCACTACACGGTCCCTCCTCATAAGCACCAGAAGCAGTAAGACCCCATAGTTGAGCATCACACGACCTGCTTGCCATTGCATCTAGCTTTTCTGTTAAGCTTAATCTTCCCTCTCCTCATTTTCTGTCATACCGTCATGCTTCAGCACATGTTCAAACTGCCAAACTTCTTTTCCACTGCTAGAAGAGCTGGCTCACCCATTTCTGCCTTAAGTCTATAAGGCAGCACCAGGAATATTTGCAGATATTATTTTTGGCCATATGCTCCTCTTCCTCATTCCCCCTTCCAAGTGCTCAGGCTAATATCCTGTTGCTTTCTTGGAACATATCTCTATGATCTCACAGCCTATCTGTCCACCAATTGCTGAGGAAGATAAGTGCATTATGCAAAGACACCAATTGGCCAAAGTCTGACTGATGCTTGTGGTATTGCTCTGAGGTAAATTTAATCCCTACTTCCCTTCCAGGAAAAACAGAAAAGCCTGAATACATCTTGCTGAATTACACTACCCCTTTCCATTGCTTTCTGCAGAAGAAGTACATAAGATTCTCTCTCTCTCTCAAGAATAAAACAACATATTCCAACTGAATGTATGCTTAGATAAACAGAGAAGACTCAAGCACAAACCTTGCTGCCTGCTTGGACAAGACACTTCCCTCAATTACCCATTCATTTTGCCCAGCTTCATTTTCAGTATTCTCAGCAACCCTGGAAACCATGCTGTAATACCAGAATCAAGTCCTGAGATGCTACCTCCAGATTCCTGGGAATAAGGACCAAAACTTGTGGTTATGCATGTACTATAATTTGTCTCCAAACCAGACTAACAAAATTCCATATTGTGTCTATTTTAGGATTTTTCTAAGGTGCCTATCACTGTGGTATCTAAATGCAATATAACAATTATAGGGAACACTGTGTGCCTTAAAAGGCAGTCTACTCAGCCTCTCTTGTTCATTGTGTGTCTGTGTGGAAACTTCCCTTCTGCTTCCCTTCTTGCCTTTCACTTCCTTGCCTCCAGTTGTGAGTTGGTCCTGGCAAAGTGCCCTTACTGGAAGAACACTTCATCAACATGGTGAGTAGCACATATAGATCTGAATATGGGTCAGGGCTGGAATCAGTCCAACTCTCTATTAAGATTTTCTCTATCGGGGACAAGACACCAAAAATGTTGGCAATGTCGTATTCTGGGTCAATCAGTTTGACATGTTATAATTACCACAAAATTACAAAATATTTATATTATAAAGTCATTATTTGTTAACCTAAAGATACACACAATAAGGAAGGCCCTTATGGACACACACAAACCACTCATGGAAATTAAATCTCTAAATAACCAGTTTCAATGGAAAATGCCTACAGGAACCTAGAAAAAAGATGAGGTGTTTCAGCTCATGGCTATGCTGTCTAGGAGGAAACAAAGACAACACTATTGGATTTTGAGGACTGCAGCTGGACAAAACACCTCAACAGGTTTTGCCCGTCATCCTTATCAATAAACATAAAACCTGAAAACCAAAGAGCAGCATAAAGAAAAAAAAGCTTGGCTTGTGATAGCATCCTAGAATAAAAATTGGCTTACAATGAATGACAAACACCAGCCTAATACCCTAATTTTGAGCAGCCTTTTTGGTCTTGAAAAACTTGTCTTCACCTGTAGCTGAAGTTGACTCATGGGGAGGGAGAAAGGGGTGGAGAGCTAGAGGCAGCTATACCTTTGTGGATTGTCTGCTAGGAAGAAGATAAGGCCAGGTAGCTCCCAAAGGATCCTAGGACAACGAAGAGAACTGAAACATCCAACTGGCATAACCAGAACACTGCATCCTAAGTAGCTCCCAGCTGTGCTATACCAATTCTGATGTGTATTCATTCCATTTTGAACACTGTTGGCTTATAGATATGTCAGTTATTACAATCTCACACTTATTTACATACAGATTTACTAGCAGCATTTTTTTATAATGGCAAAAGAAATCTGGTTTTTTTTATTTTTAATCTTATTATCAATTTATATTTCCACCAAACAGAATTCAAATTATGTCTGACACTGTTGGACACATGACTAACATGCCCCTTCACCTGCTTCAATTTTGATGTGATAGATAACACTTTTACGAATGGCCCACTCAATTGAGAAAAGTCTATGAAACCCACTGAAACTAAGGTAAAACATTATCTTTCTGATTCTTGTGCTTGTGATTCTTTACATCTAACCATAAGACTATAACAAGGACAAAAGGCCAAATACAGGCCACCTAGTTTTGTAAGACAACTGCCTTCATCTTAAACAAGGAGCAGTTTTACCAGCAAAGACCACTGAGGTTGTCATGAGCTGCATGACTGGACTGCATTGACTGAGGAGACTTCAGATTTTATCTCCACAGTAAGGCTAATGGAGGCTGTAATCTCCTACATTGTATCAAGCAGCTCTGGGCCTGACTCTGACCTCAATGATGTCTAACTGAGCATTACTTGGTAATAATTACTATATTACCAAGTAATTAACACTACATGTTTGCACAAGAGTTCTGTTTTAAGATGACATGGGTTCAGCTAACGAAGGGGTTTATGTTAGGTGGGGAGCAGAAAAGCGTACAAGGGCTTCAGATAGCCATCAATCTGACAGCACACAGAGACAGTAAAAAAGTCCGTAGTTTTCTCCAACATCCTACCTGTGACCACCTCTGGAAATCACCACGCCAAAAAAGGAAGGAATAGGCCCTCAACCTGCAAATAATAATTCCAAAAAGGCAAAAAAAGCAGAGAACGAGAATTTCTTCAGGGAATAATAGGGATGCCCTTTACAAAGCAGGGGACAACAACAGGTGTTTGCCAGGGAATAGCAAGCTTTTAGGTGATACGCGCTTCTGTGCAGGCTATCAACAACCAAAACCAAAAACCCCTTCTTATCATGCTGTGTCCCCATTCTTTCTACTCATCTTATACTCAGGATGGCCATCTGTGCCCTCTAGTTAACATGGAACACCAAGTCCTAAAAGAAAGAGCTGTAAACACCAAACCTACTTGTACCTGATAAGGATTAGCATGATACACCAAGGATGCCTGGGTATAGTGCATTGATTCACAGTAGGAGCATTAAGGGATGAGCCTTCAGACATTAGGGGGATGATTTCAGACCTAGCAAAGATGTGAAACACAGCAAGATCTGCTGTTGTGATCAGTGGAATCATCTGAATCATTTACACTGAAGTGAATAGTTACTTGGGTGTAAGAAAGGTTAGACTCCTGTCTAATGATCTCAGATTCTGCAATAGCATATATAAAAGCTGAACAGGCATTTCTGTCCCCCTCCGCACCAGTCTGGTACTCCGTTACACAGATTTGTCTAAAACAGACAAAATACTAACTATAATAAAACATTTCACTGTTATTATAAAACTCAATTGCATTAACAACAGAAACTTTTTGCACTTCAGCTTCTTCATCCATGGGCTAATGGGACAGGCACCATTTTTACTTCACCAAGCATGTTCTACAGCTTGCAAGACCAGGCACTATGTATGTTGCAACCATGCAGTACTTCAGCTAAGCAGACAAAGAGTTTCTTTACATTTTTATATTTTTCTGTATCAACATGGATGTTCCTTCCTTCAAAAGGTCATCTTTAGTTCGAGCCTAAAACTTAGGCTGAGTTAAAAGCATGCTTTAAACTTAATGGAAACACTTGAAAACAAAACAATACAGTACAGTATGTCCTTCATTTTGGTTTGGATGCTTCACTGCTGAAGTGCCTGCAGTTAAAAGCTACAGCAAGAAAAAGTTAAAACTGCAGGCCAGTCTGTAGAAACTAACAGAGAGATCCCCTGCTAGTGCTGGCCAGGTTGGTGTGCCCACTTAGTGTCATGCAATGGCATGCAGAGATACTAGCCAGCATCCTGAAAAGCAGCACTGCTGTGTTTGCATGGTGTCACATCTCAGCTAACATCCCTGCTTCTGGTGGTTCCAGGTCCAGAACTAAATCAGTCACAGACAGGTTGTGCTGCACCAAGTTGACGTAACCCAAGGCGGTTTCCACATTGCGTAAAATGGAAATGCAAGCAAAGGAGAAAAACATCATTGCTTTCCCTTTTCATGGTCTCTTTATTTAAATAAAGGCATCATTAGTAGTACAACTAGGGAAATTTTGTTCTTGCAAATGCAAATGAAATAGGTTTGTTATACTATCATTTTTTGATTGAGGATTCAAGTGTTTTGATTCTCGGTAAACACTTCCCTTACCTTCATGTGTGATTTGAGATTGTCCTTGCGTGCACAGCGAAATGGACAGAGTGGACACTGATGACTTTTTAAACCTGTATGAATCACCATGTGCCGTTTCCAGTAACTCTTCCTCTTGATAACCAAACCACAGATTGGACACTGGAAAGGTTTTCCTCCTTCTTCTTCTGAGGCTTAGCAGAAGGGGGAAGAAAAAGAGAGGATCCTTTACAGCCACTTGTCGAATACTTTCCCCTTGTATATATACTCAAGATACCATTTTTCAATGCTAGAATTTCATCTGCAAAGAGACACATCAGTTAAACAACAACATGTACCAGAAATTTCAGTTCCTCCCGCCTGCATATGCCTTTTCTCCTTAATCTGGTTATTCTCCCTCTAAGAAAGGTCACCATAATTTATAAAGGTTAATGTCCCAAACATCCTTTGGCTAATCAGTAGGAGATGCCACTCTGTCTCACCTGGTCCTAATGTTCCTTATAATTTAACTGAACTGAGATGGATGTCTTCATAATCATCACTTTGCAGCTTCATTTCCTATCAAAGGCTGGTTGTAGTAGGGTATGGAAAATATGCTTAACTGTTGAAAAATGATCCATTTCCAAATCTGATGGTTAGCCAGCAGGGGAGGAGGATATAAAGCATAGAACAATCCATAACTTAACTGAAAAGCATTCTGGTGTTGCATATCAGATATATTTAACTCCAGAAGTGAATGACATCAGAACCCCTGCTGTTGAAATTGTTTAGTTATGGCTCAAGCAGATGCTGCTGCAACTTCAGCCATCAGGGGTCTTTGCATCGTGGTTTTCCTTCTGCTCCTCATTGCCAGGGCTTTAAATCTATTGCCTTCCTAAATGTTTGCACTCTGCTTTACTGCCCAGTTCACCTAAGATAAGAAAAGGATTTGGTGGCATTTATCCTGGCAAATATGGTTAGTCTACTGAGTGGGGAACCATCGCAAGGTTGAAGGAAAGAGAAATTCCTTGCTGCTGACTTTACACAACTAACCATCCATTAATCTTCTCACCACCACTTCCTCTGCCTATTATAAAGAAAGGCCTAGTATTACCGTGGAATTGGAAGCCTGTTTCCTCACTGTAAAAAGAGAGACTATTTTCAAATATCCAGAGCTCAGCAATGTGCATCCTGCTATTTAGAAATTATCTCAGAATATTTAATCTCATTATTATCAGTTATTTCCTACTGATAAGGATATAGCAAACATCAAATTCCCTTGATGAGGAACTAAGTGATAAAAACCTCCAGAAAGATTTGTCATATCCTAAAATATAATTCTTGCTATTAGGCAGAAAACAAAACCACTGTAATTCAACTGATTAGGTAGTCATTATGTAGAGTACAAAAAAGGACACATTGTCAAAGCATACACTTCTGCAAGTTCAGAAATACTGCTCGTGAAATATCCTATCATCACACTCAACTTACTTTCAAATTGTTCCCCTCTCTGCACCTCTAAAGACTAAGCCAAAACCAATGCTATCACTGCTTGTGTTTCAGTTTTTAAATATCTTTACTTACTTCTTCACAAAACACAGGAGAAAGACGAACCACAGAAAAAAATATATTGGTAGCATTTTTACCTATAATTTCTTTTCCTTCTATCATATCTTTTCTCCAGCCTCTGGTTATCATCACAAAGGATCCAAAAAAGAAACGTGTAACAAGCTATTACCCGTTTTCCACCCCATTAAAAAATAAATCTGCAGACAAGATGAATAGTAATTTAGCACATTACAAAATATGCAAAGAACTGTACTGCATGCATGTGACTTCACCAATAACAATGACAATTAACGGTACACAGGAATTACGTCAATGCTCTTCAAAGCTGAACCATGTTAGCTCTTCACTATATGACGTAAACCTCAGCATGGGAAAGAAAATTGTGGGCTTCAGCTTTCCTTCATTTATACTGACGTCTATTTTATGTCATACAGCGTCAATTAGTTGGAAAGAGCGACTCCAGTGAGGAGAGAATTAGCCAGTGCTTCCCAAAGAAGCCTCAAGGAACAAAATTGCAAGGATCACAGGCAAAAAGTTACATCAAACAAGCATCAGTCGGTAGAAGAAGGGTCTGCCATCCACACTCTTTCAAAAACATCAGAACTTTAACAGAGATTCCAGGCTTCCTTTTAAATTTCATCCCAAACACGTGAGCATTTTATAAAATTGGCAATATTAACAGATGGATAGAAAATTTAGTCTTCTCTGTACCACTTTACTATAACCTATGCAAGTAATGATTAGGTCCACCAAACCTGATGTGCAGTTTCAGAGGTGACTACACTCTGATAAAGCCATGGCTCCAGCTTCTTGCCTGAAATAATTCTGAGCAAATAGCTCAACATGGTGGACAAAAGAGCAGCAGGCATACTCTTGTTATTAACTTATTCCTCTTTAAATAGCCTCTATCTTTGCTGTTCCTTACTTGTTGACATCTAATTAATCTCACTGAGTATTGATCTCATAACCAAAGCTAGATATTGCTGGTGGGTAAATGAATCAGATTCGTAACAACAAAGCAAACTCACCAGTGCCTTAAAAGTTCAAAGTAAGAGAGGGGAAAAAAACACCTCTCAAGCTATGTCTACTGGGAGAAGACGTCTCTCTCTGGGAACAAGACGAAAACCCCCATGTCTCGAGGAGCAATCAGATAGACATAAAAAGATAAAACATTATAAAATGAAATACTATTTTTTGCTTTTAGTGCCATAAGGTCATAGGTGCAAAAGGAATCAGGAATGTGTGACATTTATTTTCATGGCAAATATACACACTCAGCTGCCCTTCTCAACTTTTACAGAAGTGAAGTCTTCAATCAAAGGTCACTAAACAGTGACCTCTTTTTGTAAGCTGCATTTTTCCATGGCTGAAGGAATCAAGGAGTCTGGCTTTCCATAATCAACATCCAGATATGCTAACCAACAGCTTGCTTTTTATTTTCAGTCAGTTTATTATTTAGAGAAGGAAAAACTTAATAGCATATCAGAAAATGGACTTAGAGAACTTTTGTTATGAACATTAGACTATAAAGTTTGCTTGGATGCCAACTGGCATTGGCCCAGTGCGTATGAACTGAAAGGAAACACCCTTCCTCTTGGGATACTAGTCCCATATAGTACAAAAAAATGAATAGTTGTTCCTTGGTTACCAAGGACCTGAGGCAGTCATTCCCCATTGTTATCTTTTAGCAGCACAGTATGCTTGAGCCTTCAGCAAAGAGAACAGTTGCTAGGAATTTGCTGCATCAGAGCTAGTTTATGAAGTGCCAGTACTACCAGCACACTTGTGTGCTGGTACAGAGCTCTTCCTAGTATAAGCTGCACAGACAAATCCCACAGTTTGTTGGTCAAACACAGAACCTGGATTTTACTACAACCATGTACTTTTCCCCAGTAAAAACTTATGATGTGAACAGCTTTTTCTCCAGCAGGAAGTAAACTAATAACTTAAAATAAATTTTAACCTTACTCCTTTTCTATACATTGCTGTCTTTCTCACATGGAAGGCCAGTCTTCATGGGGAAAGTTACATTAAATT
Source organism: Aviceda cuculoides (assembly GCA_035590195.1). NCBI lineage: Eukaryota > Metazoa > Chordata > Aves > Accipitriformes > Accipitridae > Aviceda > Aviceda cuculoides. The sequence continues at coordinate 21,968,835 of JAVJGG010000007.1, forward strand.
AATGCCACAGTCACACTGGTGTAGCCAGTGTCGGTACTTCTATTCCCACACAAAAGGACCTCTTCTTGGTTTAGCATACATTACTCCAAAAAGGACTTAATCTAAACCAATGAAAACATTACACCAGACCCATGCCAAGAATAGTTTGCCACTTTAATTGCCTTGGCAAAACACACCAGCAAAGCATTTGTAGAACACATGTTAACTCAGAGCAAAAAACTGGTACCAGCTGCACCACATCACATCCCTCCCCCTCCTCTTCCAGAGAGGAATGAGCATTGCTCTCCATCCAATAGCTCCTACCCTGCGAGTTTTTACCAAAAGCTGCACAGCGACAGATCAGACCACATAATATCCCTAAACAAAAAGGTTAGGTCAGAAAGAAGGCAGTGCAATTATACAACGTCCGTGTCAGGCTTCACGACAGTACACTGGCTTGCTCCACCTGTACAGCCAAGCTAGTATTCCTGATAAAACTCAGCCTGATAATGCTCTAATATACTGAACCACTTTGTGCATCTTGTGAAGATAGCTGACATGCTGCTTCCCCCTCTGCAGCAGAACACCACTCCAGGGAGAACACTGATGACACCTGAAGCTGTATGTTCTACCAGAAATATGAATCCATGATGTGAACTTTTTATAGAAAGAGATGAGAGAAACCTTATTTTTCCTTATTTTGAAGACGGATCATTTAAATTTCCCTGTATGGCTTGCCAGTTCTTGAAAGCTTTTGTTACCAAGACTGTTTCTTCTTATTCCCTATAAGCCGGATTCCTTGACTGCCAACAGCTGGAACTGGTGGAGGGAAATCAGAAGTGTAAAATTGTTCTTGTTGAACAAATTAGAGAAATGCAGTTCGCTTTTTTTTTTTTTTTTAAATGACAAAGGATTGTAAAATACCTAAATGCTGCAAAAAAATTTTAATGAAAAGTGGCAACATAATAATATACTCTGGTAAATTAGGACAGGGTAGTAAGCGATTATACAAAAGTCCATTTGTGACAGAGACAGCAGGAGGGAGAATTCTCCCTTGTCCAATATTTCAAAAGCACTAGTTTTGTACATGCTCACTGATACTGTGAGCTCCCTAACAGGGATTCTTTGATATCATCCATTAAATATTTTTTGTAGGCTTATTCTGAACTTGGTAAGAGAGGGAAATACCATTGTATGGAATTATATATATATATATATAAAAAAAGTACTGAACTGTACACTCCTATCTTTCAAATATGGAAACATTTGTGACAGTTTGGTCTTCAAGTGGTATTTTAAAAAGCTTTGCTATTGTTTGCCTAAAGTACCTATTTCTTATTCTCATAATACATGGAATCAAACCAAATTCAGACCCACTGAAGAGATGTTATATAAGCCTATAGCAAAACAAATACATTCTACTTAGTGGCTCAAACTGTATCCATACCTGTACTAGTGGGTTTGGAGGCTCTTCCCTTCGGGACTGGCAGTAACAATAATTCCAAAGACTGTGGTGGGGTTGCTTTTTCCTGCTTCATGTCTGAGAGCTGCAGGGGATCCTCAGCAACCAGTGATTTCTTCTTCTCAGCCAACAGGGTGCCTGCAGCCCTTGCAGCAACCTCCTTGAGAAGGGCAGCCGAAGAGGTCATGGAAGCCAGAGAAAGGAAAGAACTAGCTGGAGGCGGGTGCTCCTGCCCAGGAGTCATGCTTCTTTCACTCACTTTCTTAGATAAAGCTGCTAATGTGGAGCTGGCTGACTGAGAACTAAAAGGTGAGGAAAAGGATTCAAATCTTATAGTGTCTTCAGTCCTTGAAAGAGATTTGTCCTGCAGAACAGCATTGGCTGCAGCTTTCAGTTTCAGGATAGCTGAATCAGGGGACAAACCACAGGTGGTGGTTGAGTTTGGCAACCACTTACCTTGATTCCATATAAAGTGACTACTTGCATTGTATTGGTCACTTTGATCCTGTTTCTCAGCAAGCTTTCTGGCAAGAACACTTAGCTGCTGGGCATGATGAGCAGGTGGAGAGAAGGAGAGATTTGAGCCAAGATTTACAGGGGACTCAACTCTGCCATTGACTGTAACAGCAGCATCCAGCTTGAGGGAGCCAGCCTCCAGTAGCCGCCTCAGGTTACTACTCAGTGGCTTATTTGGACCAGGAGGTTCTTCTTCACACAGAGATGACACATCAGGAGAAAGGTGCTCTTTGCTCTGTAACGTGTCTCTTAGTGCCTCATTTTCAATGGATCCCAGCTCTGCTGTGTTGCTGCTAGGAGTTGCACTTCCCAAAGAAGTGTCTGGGGAAGTGGACTGCTCTTGGATTCTGTCCTCAAGAGACAACTTAAAGTTCTCCTGAACTTCTCCATATGACGCTTCTGAAGGAGTTTCTGAAGAATTTCCAAACCAGCGTTCTTCTTCACTGAGTTCACCTTCCACTTCTTCCTGCCTGGTACCATCTGTGTGGAACCAAGAACAGCAGTATTATTCCCAAATCTGCATAAAATAACTTCCTAAAACTAAGTATGCCTGGTCTCTGCATGACCCTGGATTGTGTGACCAGGAAAAAGTTTTTTTGATAAGTCTTTCTTTGAAGACAAAATCATGACAAGTCTGTCATCTTTCAGTCAGTATAACTAAAACAGCTAAAACTGCAACAATACAAATATACATAATATATATTCATATACTGCAAGTATTTCATTATCAGTGTAGTCTGTACATCCTGCAAAATATTATGAACTCTGTGGTATAAAGCAGGGATTTAACGAACCCAGAAATTACTGGATACTTTTATCTGTACAGGTAGCACAGGCGTGCCTTCAAAAGCAGATCAGGTGTGTGGCTACTCAAAGTAGTTTCTTCCAGTGACTTTAAATCTCAGCCCAATCCTGCAGTGACCCCTATCTAAAATAAAATAAAATTTGTACTGATAATACACAATTCATTCCTGAATACCTGAAATGACTAATAGATGAATGCAGGCTAATGCTCTCCAACTATTTGGGAAAAGAGTTATCATACACACAAAACTAATATTTTGGGTTTTTTCTTCTTATGTAGATGCTACTTTCTTGTCATTTGCTTGTCACTCTTCATTAATGTTAAAGTTTTAAAGACCATCCTAAACTGAACTTAGTCTAGCTGGGGGGGGGGGGGGGGGGGCACA
>JAVJGG010000007.1:21980263-21998337 GCA_035590195.1 Aviceda cuculoides
ACCCGGGCCCTGGGGAGGCAGCAGACTTCCCTGTGGGATGGGTCAGGTCTGCATATCGGGCCCTCTGTCCCCCTCAGAAGGGAGTCGCCTATGACAATTACCCTCCTTTTCCTTTTTTCAGAGGATGTGAAACTCCTACTCCCTCCTGTCTGCCTTCTTAGAATCCTCAAACAAGGATTAGGGATCAGGCCACAGGCCAAAATTCACTTTTAGGGCAGTCCATTTCAGAATACCCTCTCTTTACAGGCGCTGTAACCTAGGTTCCATCATGACTGTTACCATCAGCATCACATCCAAGTAAGAGGAGTTTCCCATCACATGATGGCTGCACTTTCAAGAAGAGAACACAGGCCCACAATGCCTCCATCTTAGCTCTCTGTGAGAGTCAACCAACTTGCACCCTTTAGAACTGGAATACAGAAGGATGCTCACTTTCTTCAGCCAAACCCAGTAAGTACCACTGGCACAAAGCCTTGAAATTTGCCAGAGACTGGTTGCTAGACACCCCGGGAATAAAACAGTTTTAGTGGAACAAGGAAAGCAGAAGCCATACTGGAGAAGTTCCAGGATGAAATTAGAGGAGAGGAACTTGAAGTCCTAACTGCAAATGGCACGTTCAGTGAGAACTATCAGCCACAAAAGTGACACATTAGAATTTAGTGCAGACCAGATAATACAGAGGAGAAAAGAATGAAGGAGCCAAGGAATGAGTACAGTAGATACACAGTGTACATAGTTTACCTAAAGGTAAATGCATCATTTTAGCAATGGTAAAAATAATTACAAGAGATCACTTGCTAATATCACATCACTTTCTAATTCACATTGTCTCGGGGTGTCAGCTTCACACAAACCCTTGCTGATTTCACAACCAGGTACTACAGAAAGCAGCATGCACAGGCCTAAAAACGGCAGTCATATCTGGGAAGTCTATTCTGTGGCATCCTATATAAATTGATCAGTCTAGCTGCCTACAAACTACCCTTTTTGTATTCAGGCTGTTTTTTAAGTATTTCAAATGAAAAAGACTTAATGTCATTTCTTTGGCCTGAACAACCTTTGTGGGTTCCCACACCCACCAGACCACGTGGATGTGTGTGCTGTAGGACCACCTCAGAGAAGCTGGGCACACTGTGCACTGACATCCCACAGGCTCCACCTCTAAAAAGCACTTACAGCCACATCTGATTAGACTATACATCCAGAGCAGCAGCTGTGTTGATTTTCCCACAGGGATGCTTGCAAGAAAATCATGATTTTAATAAAGACACAAAGGCCTGCCTTAACTCCTTTTATTATATCAACAGCAGCAAATAAAACTTAAAAGTCACAGTTACATAAACAGTCATGTGCTCGAGTGCCCTCGGTCCCCCATTTTCCCTTCATGATTTCTGTGACCTATAATAGGTAAGCAGCACAGGAAGTCACTGTCCTCTTTGAATGGAATTTCTGGCTCACTCACTTATCAACGGGATGATTATTCAACACTTGACCTCATCACAAAATGGTTTAGTAGCGTTGCTGGTGCTTGAACCAAATTTCTCTACTGCAGGCTGACCTAGAGAGAGCAGCACAGCTGCAAGAAGGAACTGCCAAAAAGCCATAGCTCTTCTGTTCTGTCCTTCTCCCCTGTGTTTAAGATGTGTGAAAATGCTCACACAATTAGACAGGAAAAGAAGCCCTAGGTAGGACTCTATTTCATCTCCACATCTACTAAAATAATCATTTTCCTAACTGGAGGGAAGGAGGAGAGGGGAAAAGAAAGGCACAGCGTTTAAAGACAAGGCATATATCCTCTACTTTTATCCCTAACTTAAAGTGACTTTGAAGAAATTCACTTACAAGAAAACCCCAGAATATTCACCTAGCAATTTCTCTAGTACTGCTTTTTTTTAAAACGGGCTCCAAGGCGAACAAGATTAGAGAAAGTTAATTACCTTGCAGTAACTGGAACTCTTCAAGATGCTTTGCCCATATGCACAAACAACTGTGAACGTGCAGAAGTACCATGCATTCAGGTTTGCCAACTGCTAGACAACCACAGAAGGTCAAAATGCATGTACAGCACCTCTGTTTCCTCTCAAAGGCAGAATCCAGGTGTAATGGATTCTTCCAGGGAAGAAGGAAGCAGGGTGGATTACTGAAAAAGCTTGTCACAGACAACATAAAACTGCCTTTATTTCCTTTTCCTCATAGGAGAAGAATTTTGTGGTAGATGGGAAACAGAGACAGTGGCCTTTTATTTTCAGCCACAAGCCCCAGAATAAACATGTCAAGTGAGTTTCATTACCTGCCAGAAAGATCCTTCTTTTACTAGCTAAGTATCCATGGAAGAGGACAGAAATACATAGTTTCTCCTGAAGTGAGCTGTCACTACTTGATGAAGGTTCTCAGGGCTGTTGACAGACCACAAGATAGGACCTAATAGTGACAACAAGTCTGATCTCCCCTAAAACAAGTTCTTCAAAAGTTAACTCCTAGTACGACGGATGTTTGACATCTTGCCTCCAAGAAAGATTAACTATTCTTCTACTCTAGGCAACAGGTTCTATCCCACAGGTAGCTGTGGGATCAGCGTTTGAGGAGCATTGCTTCCACTGGGACTCAGAGATTTTAAGCACCAAATGAACAGGCATTGCCTTAGAGTGCAGTTAGAAGACTCTTAAGGTGACAAAAGCTCAAGACCGACAGAAGTGGCGGTCCTGTGCCCTCCCTTGTATTAGCTCTGTTGTTTGTTTGACTGCTTGGTGAGCCAATTTCAACTCACTAAACTGGCAGAAAACTACTCACTCTGCCAAGAAATCAGAACAAAACTGATGCAAAGAAGGCAGGAATGGGGAAGCAGGAGAAGGACTCAACAATCTGAGCCACCTATCTCCTGAGCTCTTTTGATGTGCAAAGCATATCATGTCTTGTCAATGAAAAACACCAGAGGATTCTCCCTCCCATCCAAAAACCTCAAAAATGTACTACACCTCTCAGGGAAGAGCTGGCCCTTGCAGTCAGGATGGCCACAGAAGTCAATATCATGTAGGCTGCTTTAGAAGCCTTACCTGGAACATCTGCAGCTGTGTTGGCCACCATAGACTCTTCTGATACTAATTTAAAAAAAACTCTTCTCCAGAATTGGTTGGCAGCATCTTCCTGGGAGAAGAAAAGTCCTAAAGACCCAGAAGTAATATCCTAACAGTGAGGCCTAGTAATCAGCAACCCTAAAAAGTAGGTGGGCAGAGCAGTATGTCTTATAGCACAATACATAACAATGGCACATACGTATATGTACATATATATAGTATATGTGTATAACAATAAGTGTATAATATTTGTCTCACTACAATTTAGAATTACTTTTTTCTAGCTGGATTTTGCCACCATTTGAGGCTCAGTGAGCTGAAGTACTTGAGGTGTGTGCATGAAACAGAACACACACAGCCTTAGAGGAGGGGAACAGTTTTGAAGACCAGTTCTCAAGCAGTACACCACAGAGTGTCCTACACAAAAAGCTTTCATCAGCAGAGTTGACCAATACCTGGAACTCCTGGAGAGAAGGCAGACAAAGATAGTTGATTTTTATGATTGAGGTTTTCAGAAGAAACAAATGTTTCTGAAGTTGGCTTACGCTGCAAAGGCTCGCTAGTAGCCCCAAGACAGATTCATAAAGCACATAAAGTGTCAGTATAACAACAGAAAATCATGTTCCTTACAATACATATTTTATGGTACCAATGTTGTTCTTGTAATACTTTTAAGGAGACTGAGCAAAATACCACAGCCAGCCTTATTGAAAGGTTTTCCACAGGCCCTTGTGAACATCCTATAATAACCTACAGTTGAGGTTGGGCACACCTTTCATAAAGCACAAGATAGTGATCAGACCGATTTATACTCTAAAGGAATGTGGCCCACTGAAAACCTGAAGTCTGTACATTAACATATCAAAGGAATACACCTCTTTTACCTGATGAAAACAGAGAATATGATAAACCGTTTGCTAGAAAACCACACACTTTTTTAGGCAGCAAATTCTGAGCCAGATTCAAGTCCCTTATCAGGAATTTCAGGCTTCCCTGGCTCTTTTAAAACCAGCTATGATATCTGATTAAGACTCTGATAGAGTATTATAAATTGGAGGACAAACTAAATATGCAGGAGATGAACTGTTATTCCCACACCTCTATTTGAAATGGGTATCAGCTTTAACAATCTTTGATGGTTCAGGTGGTCCACCTGCAAGTCTACGCTAAGAGATTCCCTGCACCTGGAGTGGTAGTGTATCATTGACATCAGCACACATTTACCACTGTGGGCTCACTTTCATGTTAAGTTCAGTACAGTGATTAGAAAGTCAACCTTTTCTCCATTATAACGAAGTTTAAAAATGCCTTAAAATTATTCCTAGTTAGCCAAAACCCATTCTGCTTCTTCATTTGTTTTGCTCTAGACAGATGTCTATGGCAGTGAGAAAGTATCAATATCAAAAGGTAATAAGGATGATGGTCCCTCCAAAATAAGAAGAGTTAAACATTTTCCTCAAGACTTCTATTATCCTTAGCATACAGACGCAAGACCTATCATCTCAGCCTACTTCATAGAGGAGGGAAAATATTTTAAGATTTCCTACCATGGGCCTTCATTGGAAATGAAACCCCTAACAATTCTAGCAAATAATTTGGAAAAGCTGGCTACAGCCAGAAGATCTCTAAACAAGGGAACTTAGTTTCCACTGTAGATCAAATTATGGTGGGAGATAATCACATGAATGCCAAATGGTCAATATAGGAATCCATAATATTTTAAAGTCATCCTTGAATGACAATTTGCTCCATCAATGATAGATTTTATTCCTTTGGCAGGCCATTAATGAAATCTTCTTCGACAAAATGCTTACGGAACACAGAACTAGTGTCTCTATTAGGAAATTCTAAGCAGAAACACAAAACTGCCTTATCTTAAACATAGTCTATCTGCAAACCAGAGGCTCAGTTACTCATTTCCAAATGGCTACTTGCTTTGTAGTAGTGCGATTCTAGGTCATAGTCTTCTATGGTATATATTAGGTAGAAGACATCAAAATACAGATTTTTTTTCCCCCCCCGACAAGATCTCAGGCTGACTTAGAAAAGAAAAAGAGCTAGAAGGAAAGAACACCATGGTCAGACTAGACAATCACTATTATCTCAAGCAATGAAGTAACTCAGCACTCTCAATCTGTCACCATACAGTTCTGTTTAGGTGTTATGGAAGACCGGATCCATTCACTCGGACAATTCTGCCTGAGAAAATGGAAAGTTCATACTATGTTATTAAGATAGGAAGAAAAAAAAAAGCAGAATAACAACCTCAATTTTTTATACCTTTCATCCCTTAAAAGGCAATGATTTCAAGAAAGGAGGTGGGCACATGTGAATGATCATGGAACTAGACAAAAACTTGACCTATGACCTGGAATAAAAGGCTCAGAAATAAAGGGAATTTATCCATTTTCAGAGAGATAAGCCTCTGCCTTGAACAGCTCACGTAAGACCAACAGAATTTCTTTCAGCATACCCTACACAATGCTTTTTGGTGCTGTGATGATCAGTCTCCAAGACAAAGACTAAGCATAAGACATGGTTTAGAGGACCCATCTGCTGACTGGATGGCTCAAGGCATCTTAAAGTGACTATATTCTTGGCTGACAGTGGTATTCATAAGGCTTTGGCAAACACCGGAAGAAAACTGGGAGAAGCACCCTTAATGGCATCACTTTTATCCAGCAAGCGCTTCCCAAGAAAAGAAACCTCTATAGCAAAACTGAAGTAGGGCATTAAGCATGAATAGTACAGTTTCTTATACCACATTTTGCATGATCTAGGTGCCAAAAAAGGCAGGAAAGCTTTGCTTTCTAATCTTCATTTAACTTGTCAACAAATAAAATTGGTGGTCCACTCTACTGCATACCTGTGTTCTCTATTTTTGAGCTACATCTATAAACTGCCTGCTCTTACACAGCACCTTCATGAGCTAATAATTCATCTTAATTAAGGCCTGCACCTGACCTGCCATCTCCCCAGAACTGGCTGCAGTGATAGCTGTCTCAACTCTTTACTGTGACAAAATGCATCTTCATTGCCTGAAATCCATTGCAAGCCTCACTCAGCACAGTCACAACCCCAACAGCAAAAAGTAGGCACAAGAATCCTCACATGTTCCTCACAATTTACAGCAGCCAAGAATAAAGCAATCTGTTTATGCTATAGATTATTGTAACACTGATTCACCCTCATTTTAGTGCGGCTAGTCATTTAAAACTGACAGGGTCACCACAGCAACAGGATTTTAGCCACCCTTACAGTTGGAAAGGAAGCGGATGAGAAGTTGCAAGTGTCAATTCAGCTGGGAAAAGGGGCTGACTAAAGTGAGAAAAGTGTTCAAACATGCCACTTCGTTGCATACAAACAATTTGCAATGAAAACAAATAACTCCCTGATCGCAACTGCAATTTAGCATTATGGCCTGGGAACAGCGATAAGTTTACAAAAAGTTCTCACATTACCTGAAACACTAAAACGATCTAAAAGTTCCAGGAAAAAGCCATAAATTACCTATGCTCTGAACTGTGCTGTGCAGGCAATTCCAAACTTTCCTAGGGGACAAACCATTGACCAAAAGGGTAATGGAGGCACCAAAACCACACTGGCTGATTACCTGCTTCTTCACCCATTCATTTCAAGGAGTTGCCCTCATGTGCTGTACACACCATATAGGATCGTGCCCTTAAGCAATCCAGAGTAAATTTACCATAGCTACCACAATGTATCAGAAAAAATTGTCTGCTAAGGTTGATAAATCGGTCAATTACCTGCTTCCTTGACTTTTATTCTTGTGTAAATGTTTTCATCCTTACATTACCAGTACCTCTGAGAAGACAATCTGTACATTGCCAAACCCAACTATTTAAATTACTAACAAATCCTTAATTACTATAAATAAGATCACAACAGGCTTATTTAAAAAAGGTTTCCAAACGCCAAAGCGATAGCTCCAGGAAATAAAGCTCCCTTGCTGTCATTTGAGGCCACTGTCACCATGTTTACTCTTGCTCTATGCAGGACCCTCAGTGCTCCTTCAGCCTACCTGAACGCCACAGCAGGAGCACCTCCATCGATGCCCCCTGCACGGGCATGAAGTTCCCAGTCTCCCCTCAGCTCCTCCTATTAAGTCCAAACCACCTCCCTCCCCAAGCCACACACTTGCCCAGCCCCTACAAAACAGGAAGAAATCTTTAACACACAGAGGAAGGTAACGATGGGCAAATACTACTGACGCTCCCCAGTTACTGACTTCTTCAAGGTAGAGATGCTTCAGTGCCCCTGGTGGGAATCTAAAGAACAGTCCAATCCTCACAGGTGCCAGGAGAGTATGGGAGAATCACAGGAGGCCATCATCCTTGCCAGTGAGCTGTTTTTGGCTCAAAATGGTGTATCAAATCTATATCAAGGTAGAAGCGCATGATCTCAGGTAAAATTTCCCTTTCCATACTTCCTCTCTCACTGGTAATAGCAAGAGATTTCCAGAAAAGGAGAACAGAAAATATCTGACGACACAGAAGCTGAAACCAAAAGGATAATGATATATCATCCTTCTTCCTCTACACACAACAGTTATTAAAAACAAAGGACTGTGCAATAGATCTGGTTTCCTGTATCTCTTCAAAGGCATAGTCAAATTTTGGAATTGAGAAGCGGAGAACTTCCACCAGGGTTTGTACAGGGACAGACAAATGGAAGCCCCGCATAGCTTCAATACTTGAGGAAAGCTCTTTAGAAGGTTTCAGCAGTGCTGTAAAAACACACAGCAACATTCAGAACATATCTAGCCATTTCAAGGAGCATGTTTTCCATCTGTTTCACACTTACCTCTGTTCCTCTGAGGAACAACTGCTATACACATGCACAACCTCAAACATTGTTACCTCAGTTTCCCTGACAAACTGCCAAGTGCATCTTTCCTACAGCACATCCAATTTAAATGCAAGCTCTCTTTCAGGATGAAACTATCTTTTTGTTGGGCCACATACGCCTCAGCAGGCTGACTCCCTGGCTTGTACTCCTATGCACTATACAAATACAATAAAAGAGAAGGAAACAATATTTCCTTGTCTCTCTCAAGCACAAGGTAATCCTTGAGAGCACTTTCTGATGTCTAATCACTACTGTAGAAAACAAAAGTCCAGGAGAGACTCAGGTGAAAGAGTAATCAGAAGTCCTACAGAAGAATATGGTATTTCTGCTTTCTCCATGACTACTGGCTCTCATTTCCCAAGCCAGGCCAACAATGCTGGGGATAATACAAATGGCAATCTTCACTTTTCCTCTTCTCTCCAATGGATTAAAGGCATGCTGTATCTTCTCTTGAACCAGTTCCAAACTTCTCATTCTATTAACTTCCGAAACTGCCAGGAGTCTTCAGGCAGTGACACTGATAAAGTAGTGATATTATCAAAATGAAAAATGGGTATTTCTCTACTTTTCTACCTTTCCAATCTTCTCCAGCTGGTCTAGAAAACTTACCACAAATATTAACTGGCAAAGGGTGGAAAAAAGAGAAGAATTATCAGTGATAAAAGCAGTGGTTGTATCACAAGTGGGTTTGGAGAAAAAGGAAGAAAACTAGTCCTCATCAGTGTAGTAGCACTACACAATGATCGAAGCTGAAAAAAAAGCTGTCTGTGAAGCTCTCCCAATAGGTGTGAAGAATCTCTGAAGAGAACTTGCTGTTGAGCCACAGGAAAAAACTAAAAACAAGAATACAAAAAAGATGGAGATTTCGTGTCTGTAAACTGTCCTGCCGAGCCTCCAAACATCCCCACAAATATCATACAACCCCAACAGCTCTGTCATTGCAGTCTAGAACTCTTGGACCCCAAAAATGTTCCAAGGAACACAGCTATAACTTACAGCACCAGTAAAATAGCAAGAGGAAAAGTCTTGCTTGCCAAAGGAAGGTTTTCATCTCCTGAGCACAAAATTAAACCAGCTAGCTTCTAAGGAAGAAAGAAGAACACAGCCTCTATCTCTGTCTATTGCTGCAGGAGGCTGGCTGGCTGCTCTTCATATAAAGGACGTATTGGAGTTTCAAAAACTGTCAAAGAAGTGGTTGCATTTGCCTGCCTCGATGATATGATGTACTGTTTTACGTTCTGACCTATGCTTACTTTGACTTTTTTGGTCAGCTCGTCATTTCCTTCTCCGAGCACAAATAAGACATCTTAACTTTCCAACAGCCCCAGTGGCATTCTGGCAAAAGCAATTCATTCCACTCCATTCAGAAGAATCACTACCGCTACATATTCAATAATCCAGACACTCCTGTCCAGTTTACGCATAGGGCCAGGTTCTCTCCTGTGTGACATGTATCTGGCAAAGGAGGAACACGGCATGAGCCTTCACAGCTCTCTGATTCTCCTTCATGTTTTCTAACCTAGACTCAGCCTGGAGACTGGCTCATCAACAGCACCTGGAAATGGCTGTTAACTAGCAATAAGTAGATCTGAGCGCACTCCAGCTGTGGCTTCAACTCCAGCCCTTTCCATCACCGATTCACAGTCGATTCTAAGGTGCAGTGATATGAAGATGTATGGAACAACAGTATTATTTCCTCCGTAGGAACATACCCATGCAATGAGAATCCCCATCTGGGAAGGCCAAGGCAACTTCCACAGCATTTGCATCACCCTAGCAGCCCAAGGGACATCAGGGGAAGGCTGTGAAGCTAGCCCATTGCTGGTAACAAACACTATGTCCTACTTTAAATGTTAAGTGGAACTCAGTGAAGTCATCTTAAATCATTCTAAATATTGAAGTTGGAAAGGTAGTGACAGCAAATACTGTGAACTTTCTTTCCATTTTATTAAAACACAGAAAGAGACACCCCTCCACTATCCACTCAAAACATTGACTCTCAGAAAAATACTTTTAAAATATACGGAATTGTTGCTTTAGAACACAATATTGATTACTGGAACAACCTTCATAAAAGAAACAACAAAATCAACTAGAAACCTTTATCGAGGGGTCACAAAGTAAAGGGAGGAGCTTACAAATGTTGTGCATGGCAATATTCAAGCATAGCAGGTGACACCAGGCCAGCATACCTGCTCTAACAAAGATCTCCTTTGTTTATCTCTAGCTTCTGTTTATTTTTGCTATATGCAGCTTCTCCTGCTCTGTTTTTGGTAAATAATGTGCTCCTGATTTACCATTTTACTCTGCCCCACTACTCACCTGAGATGCTTTACGCACATTAGCTTTCCAACTGGTTCAGAAACAACAGGTTTAGGTTTTAGATACTGAAACTTTTCCTTCCTGTAAATGTCACAGGAATCTAGTTCCCTATAATTTAATTTTTTCCTCTCTCCCAAAGTCAGATTAAAACATGGCAAATTATATTCTCTGTGTTTCTAATTCCTCCCACGAGGATGATATTACAGTAACGTATCTAAGGGAAGCTTCAAGAAGTGTTTGTTTTGTCATGCTGTGTTTGCTACCAAAGACGGCTGCTTTCTATGTCCCTGAGAGGATTGCTTGGGGTTAACAAGCAAAGCCAAGTAAGAGAGGATTAGGAAGCTACTGGTAGTGGTAGGCTAACACACAGAAACAGACCTTTCCATGTGGAATAGGCACTCCTTACTCCCAGACACACTGTTTAAGGCACTGCCTCAGCTTTCAACCTTGAGAAAAGTCAGAGGTCACATAATTAATGTGCAAGCACTGAATAAAAAGTGGACACTCCTCAAGCCTTATCTTATTTTAAAGAGGTTTAGGATTCTGTGCCAAGCTCCTGGTACAAGAAACTAATGCTATGGCTACTTTGGGCACAGACACAGCATACATGGCAGCAACCCATTTCTACATTCTGCCTAAAAATCCACCTAAAATTCAGATGCAGAGGAATAGCTAGAAGCAAAGTTTCATGTTCACAACCATTCCATTGCTGACTTTTCTGCTGAAGAAACAAAGAAGTGTGCCCGTGGAAGTGGGATTTGATTTTATTTTTTCAAAGAACATTTCTTGGCCGAAAACTCTGTGGGCTTTACCAACACTTTTTGAGCAGGCCAGCAAATGCCTTCAAAGACAACAACTCTGGTTCTCATGAGAGTATGTCTATACTAAATAACGTAGTGCTATGTAGTGATATCTGAGCCAGCTTGAGTATACCCACAAGTATTATAGCTGAATTAACCTGGGTAGACTGCTGTGATAACTGCCTCCCGTACACAAGGTAGCTTATTTAGAGCTTGCTTTGTTATCTCAATGTGGCACAGCACTGTGCAGGAAGACAATATAAACAATTATGGTGAAGTCTATTTAGACCTTACGGGCAATGTAAAAGTACCTCAAGGTGGGCAGAAGAGCCCCCTTCAGAGTTATTGGCTGTGCAAAGAACTCCCTTTGGCAATGCAGAATTGACAAAAGGATTATGTCAGCCCTTCCTTTCCAGAACAAGGACCAGGGTGAGAGCCTGGGGGCAGCAGAAATTAGAGCAGCTCTAGGCTGTTATGCTTACACCAGTGCCTGAGAAGGGCTCTTCATGGGCTCAAAGTGCTAGAAATACGGAGGTAGATAAGGGAAAGTTCTGCTCCAAACAGAGATAAAGAAATTCCTCAGTCACTAGTTGCCAGGTCTACATTTGGCACAGTGGTCTATAAGGGGAGAGACTCTGGCTGTGCTTCAGGAAATCAAGCAAACACAAACAGCTACACCACCAGCTGCTATCTAAATCCACTTGCCTGCCACGCTCTCTGTTCCTCACCTACTTTTCACTGCATAACCATCTAGCTGTGGAAGATCTGTTCCTATTTTAATTTTTTTTTTTTTAGATGCGTAATTATTTGTACTACTACACAAGTCAAAGTCTAGAAGTAGCTTGCAAAGAATTCGTGTTCATCAATAAAGTCACACATGGGGATCACTCATTAAGCTAAACACACACTTGTGAAAGCCATCAATTCTTTTAATGCCTTTTTCTAAAAGTTACATGCCATTTATTTTTAAGAACTCACCAGACATCTCATTTTTGCCCTGATACAGCATATTACAAACTCTACCAGGCACCAAGATCCAGGACATGTCCAAAACATTCACTTAAAATAGGAAGTTGTAATTTTAAAGTAAGCTTGTGTCAAATCTTCTCCCTTACAGAAACTTTCAGACAAAACTTCTATCCTCCTAATTTAAGACCATGCAGGGAAGAATTCTTTGTACCTGCATAGGAAGCCCTGCAATGGAGGAAAAACACATCCAAGCAGCAAACCCCAGATGAGGGTCAGCAGAGCTATAAAACCTTCCTGAGGAAGAGAATCCCTAGAGGTAGGACCATGCAGAATTCAAAGGGATAATGACAGTAGCTTGCTTTGAGTTGCTTCAAAAATTTTATTTCCATCCTAGTGAGAGAGAGTCCCAAATAAAAGAAAAAAAACAGTGCAGATGTTTGGAACCTAATACTACTTTCTGAAACTGCTGATTAAACCATTCATTACAAGACCTCTACCACTCGGTAACACTTTCGTTTTCAGCACAGTTTATTCTAAACAGCAGCTAAATCATCAGTCTTGCATAAAACTTCTCTGTTTTCATCTACTGTACTATCAGCACTAGTCAATTCTTTCCCCCAGCTTCCATTCCTACTGCCTAAATACTGAAAAGAACGAGGGAAAGGACTATTTAGGCAGCCCAGTTTTTCTCTCCTTACTGAATGTTTCTCAAAAAAATCCCCCATAACGTTCATGATTCCAGATTAATCGAACTTGGACTCTGTGTGAATTCTTAACCTGCAAAACAGAACAGGCTTGTCTTAGTGTTAGGCTTAACCTGGGATTCTACTACTCAGTGTAATTACACCAGAAGCAGGAAATCCCTTGAAAGGCAGGAGAAACTTTAAGGAATAGAGCTAACTACTAAGCCAACAGGTTCAGACTGAGCATTCAAAATACTTGGAGTCTACACCAAAGGGGATACCAGCCTGCACATACTACTGAACGCACGTGAGGAAAAGAGAAATTGTCTTTGGGAGCACAACACTTCCATAATTGTGACTGTAAGTTAGCCCATGAAAAAGAAAAACTAGAAGACAAGCTCTCACATGAGCTTATGGACACATGTTGCTGAATCCTTCAGTAAAGTAGCCACAATGCAGTGTATATGTACACAACCAATGCTGATTGCACCCTGCAGCGTGCGCCCTTTCAACTGCAGTATGGGTCATGCCTGAGTTTTATTATTTAACTACATGTAAAAAAAAAAAAAAAAAAAAAAAATCTTTGGGGAAAGGGATATTATCCACCTTTTTGAGGTGGTGGGTTTGGTTTTTTTTCTTCAGCCCAATATCATTTATTATCCTTCATGCCCATATCAGCCCATATAATCTATTATTCTTCATAGAAAACATTTTTTTAAAGTGGAATAAAAAGTTTTATTTTGGGGGGCAGAAAGAGAGAGGAAGAGAATTTCCCCCACCCCCTTGAAAACTGGATTCTATTACATACTGCTAACTACTTTGTAGTCCAGATTTTTTGCATATTATTATTTCTTTGTAAAACATGCAATACTTTAGCCTCCATACATCCTGATGGTTTTGTGGGCGTAAACCTAAATGATACAAATCATGTACCATGAATGGCAAACTAGGCAACAAAAAAATGGTATACTAGAAACCAGGACAAAATACTATTTAGACGATACACTCTTCAAGCATGACTCTGGAGTAGTTTAACAGCTGTAACAGTAAAAGGATTCCAGGCATAAGCCATATTAGCTCTCCCTAACCATCTGAACTAATGTCTATATTATGATTTCTTTCCAATGTGAAAGAAAAAAAAGTCCTCTATACGGTGCTTCATGACAAATCACATGCCTTGTGAGGCTTCATGTTAGAAGCCCTTTTAACTTCCAAAAAGTCCTCTTTTGTAGGTCATGCTCTCATTATCTTGCTCTGGGATCTGGTCTGATTAAATTATAGGAAATTACTAATACTTCACTTTGAACAGCCAGCTCCTCCTGGCTCTTCTTTTTTTTTTTCTAAACTTAATTCCTCCTACTCCTGCCTTCTTACATACGAAAAAGACAACAATCACTCTGTTACAAAGATTAAGTCATACTCTTTCTTCATCAGTTTTAAAATTAAAAAATAAAAATGCATTCTGTCTGCATGTTCTTACATTTCCCATTCCACTGCTCTATCTGCAGGTTTTCCTGTTTGGCCAGCTAAAAAGTTTGTGGTTTTGTTCTATAATCTTTTGCACCCCTACCCCCTCTGAAATCTAATTCATAAGATCCTAAGGACTTAAATAGCTTAACGAGCACAACGCTGACTCTTTGGTAGTCCAATTTATACTCCAGTGTGATTTATTCATATTCTGTACTATCAGACAACACTAAGGCATAGTCTACCATTGAAGGGCTTTAGACATTGACCATTGAATGACTTTATACAAGTGACTTACTTTGTATAAAGCAAAAAAACCCCAAAACCAACAAACACAAACCCATAAAAAATTAGCATACAAATTTAAAGAGACAGAGACTTTACATGTCAGAAAGAATCCTCATAAAGGGAGAATGAGTTTCTGGAAAGTCTATGATGACTTTGCTACCGCGAGAGGGACAAAATGAGAACAGTGAACAGTGTTTTCAGGTGGAGTAATATGGATGCTACTCCATCCACCAAAACACTGCTGTTCATTTGAGAGATGCATTACAGTACCACCAGGACAACCATGATGATAGCAATGAAATTATTAACCTAATCATACTAAGAATTATAATTTTCCCTACATGGATCCTCTTGTCGACAAGGAGCAATATCATGATCCCTGCAGTGGTAAGAGGTTAAAAATAGTAAATAGAAAATATGTTAAAAGCTTCCCCTTGCACACACAATGCCTGCTAGTAAGGTAATAAACTCTATTAAAAGAGAAAGATTCCTCTTCCTGGCAAAAGCTTTTTGTCTTGGAGGCAACTCTCGAATGCCGAATGACAGTAAAGGCTTTTCTGACATTGGGAAGTCTTTTGAAAAACCCATCCAGCACATCCTCCCTTGCTATCAGAAAGTATGAAATGAAGCAAGCTGCAGAAATAAAAAAGAAAGAAGTTCTAAATCGCTGTTAATTTACTTGTTTGACAGTGTTTTCTTTACACTCTGATGATATAATCCAGCAATAAAAAACAATATGATAAAAAGCTTCACAGAGCATAAGGGTTTTTTTACTGTATAGAAACAGCTGAACACTTCAACACAGTATCTGGAATATCTAACACTACACCTGACCATGAAAGCAAGAAGAGTTATGCACCCACATTATCACATATCTAGCTTTTGATATTGAAACTAATATTGTATCAATTCTGCATCTCCTTAACAAAATAAATCCAACAGAAAATAGCACTGCAGTTTGCCCTACATTAAACACGTTCTTCAGAAAGCAGCAGTAGTTCAAACTTCTCAAGGTAGCATCTAATTCTGCCTGATACTCTGTAACAAATACAAGCTTTGTATAAATGGTATTGTGGCATTCATTCACAAACTGCATTGCTTACAAGCCTCTGAGACAGAATCAAACCCCAAAGTGTATCGATTGCTACACTTAAGGCAATGCAGTGGTTTAGATCCTAAATATTTACTTGAGTGCCTCAAAACTTCCCAAAACTTTTACTTTTCCGACTGAACTCTTCCAAGTCAAATTTGTGCAGTTCAGATGAAACAGACTTTCAGGAATTCTCAGAAAAGAAAATAATAGCACAAGGTAGAATGGAAAGGAAGACAACAACAAAAAAAAACGGAGTAAAATTGTATTTATACATACATTTTCAAAGATTCTGATGCTAACTGAACAGATGGGGGGGGGAATCCAAGTGCTCAAGTAGCTCAAGGGGAAAAAAAAAAAAAGCTAACACACACACATACTAAGGAATGAGCAAAATTCCTTTAAACATTCCAGTGAAAATGAATTGACTTGTCTGAGTAGTCACATCCAAAAGTAACCATAAGATGCACATGCACTGGGCAAATTTTTACCTTGTGGACCTAACTCTGTCATTGTAAACTGTGCCTACGCTGCTGTAGTATTTAGTTTGGGTATGAATGAGCCCTTGTCTATCCAGGAACTCCTAAAGTCCTTTCCTCATTTACTTGTATCTTAAATAAAGAAGGATGCACTTTCTCTTGTATTTCAGAGTGCGAGTGAAGACATGCTGCTGGCATCTGTGACTAAACAGTTCCCAAAAACTGACTTCTTTACACACAGAAACTCCACTTACAATACATGTTATTAAGATCAGAGACTCAAAGGACCCATCCACCCGACTGAACCCTGAGGTTCATCCTGCTTCAAGCACGGGGCCAGGCCAGTCGACCACCAAAGGACCCTTCCAAACTATATTATGTTGTAAGCAACTCCAATGACTGAAAGCTCCACCTTAACTCTGCCCTTTTAAGCAGATGCCACCAAAACACAGTATTATTGCACTTAATAGTATCAGTCCTTTTTTCCCTTCAACCACTGAAGCATCAATATCTAGCAACTCCCTTGAAACTAAATTAAGTTGTTGCAACAGCCTTAAACATCTATAGCAAACTCTTGTACAGAGAACTTCTTCACCATAGCCTGCATGTTCGCAGTGCAGGTTTCTCTTGTGAAATTACCTCTAAATTTACAGGAGGGCTGTCCAATGAAGTCAATGAGCAGAAGTATCAAATCAGGGTCCTGGTCAGCAGCAACTGCATACTGTCACTTCAAGGACTGTGACAGTCTTCTTCAGGTGCATGTAACAATTTATAAGAAATCAATTAAGGCCTAGAGATCCTGAGAACACAGCTTCCTACCTAGGCTATACTAGAACCCACAGGACTTGCCAGACTAAGTTATATTTGCTGGGTTATACTGTCACACTGGTCAATTATTGTTTATCAACATCTTACTGTTTATTTCCCAAACAACTGCAACAGAATCCAAAATATCACAGGGAGGTTCAGCAAGATGCTACATCATTTAGGCGTACTGGAGAGCATTCGGGCACCAGCAGCAATACATAACGTAACTTGGGAGTGAATCACAGCGTAATACCCACAATGGGGCAGAGTACAGGATTAGCCATCTTCTTTCTAGATGTGCATGGTGCACTTTACATTCTTCTGCCACCATTGATACTTCAAAATGAAATACACACTCCGTTCCTCTAAGAAATGTATGGCTAAAACCAGCAGGAATTGTAGAGTAAAAATGTATTTTACACTGAGTACCCATTAAAGCAACATGTTGCTAAAAAAAAAAAATAAAAATTACTATTTATAGCATTTGCACACTGAATGCAATGGATTCCCAAGGCATTTTCTGAACCTGCAGGACTGCAGGCTAGAACAGTATTCCTGCAATTCCTCCTGAATTATCTAATGTATTATTATTGTCAAATAATAGCTTTTGATCCAGTGCAATCTGGTTGTAAAAGAAATTAAAATAAATAAATGCAATCAAAAAGTAGCATTCGTGTGGGACGTAGAGCATGTGCGCGTTTCACACATCAGGAAAAAAACTCCCATGAACCGAACCAAAAAATTAATCCGAAAGAACCGCAAATTAGGCCGTGCCTTCTTAAAAAAAAAAAAAAAAACTAAAACAAAAACCCCCAAAACAAATAACACACGCACAACTCTATCGGCACAATGAAGGCGATTGTTCCTGGGGCCAGAAAAAGCCGTGACTGCCCCCGGCGCGGGCGGTCAGGAGGTCGGGGCCGAGGGGAGCCTCAGCCGCAACCCGGAGGCGGCGGCAGACGAGAGCCCGGCGCCGGAGCCGAGCCCCCGCCGCCGCGCAGGGGAGCGGCACGCCCGAGCGACCTAAAATGGAGCCCAGGTTTGATGTCAGCCCGAGAGGCAGGCGGAGGGCAGCCGCACCGGGGCGGGGGCGAGGGCAAGGTCAGCCGCCGCGCCGCCCGCCCTCGGCTGCCTGGCAACCGCCTCGTTGTCCTGAGCCGACTCCGCGCCGCCGTCCTGCCCGGCGGCCCCCGGCCCCGGGACCGCGGCCCCGGGAGAGGTGAGGG
>JAVJGG010000007.1:22001118-22011802 GCA_035590195.1 Aviceda cuculoides
CCCCCCCCCCCCCCCCGCCCACGGAGGTACAACTCCCTCAGTGCAAATTAAGTGTACAAAACAAGCAAGAAAGGAAGGTGGGCAAGTTAGCATGTGGGTACGAGGTTCTGGTACCAGGTTCTGACAATTTCTAGTGCAAGTTTTAAAAAGTGGAAAGAATGCAAGCAGCACGAAAATCACAACTTCTTGAGAAGTGTGTCTGTGTGGGGAGGTGGGGGGAGGAAATCAAGATTATGTCACCCCTAATGGTTGATTTAACTGCTACATGATACTTCCACAGTGCACACAGCAATCTGGACTTCTGAAATTTACTTTTTTTCCTGCTGTAATGCAGGTATATGAACCTTTATTCTGAAGCAATTCCAGCGTGCATTATGGAGCCAGGATAGCAGTTTTCATTAACTGATACATACTTTCATTACTTCACAATTCACACATCTTTCTTCAAAGACAGACATGAAGGTGGGGAAGAAAAAAAAAAAAGAAGAGGGATTGGGTCTCACTGAAGCACAAAAGGTACTTCGTGAAAGAGAAGTGCTCTCTTTGTGACTTGCAGTCATTTGGATAAAAGTTCACACAGAGGTTGTTAATGATTTAAACTCTAAAACCTGTTACTACAATTGAAGTAAAATGGTTTGAAGCATGGTTGTTTCATATAGCTCTCTCTTTGTGTAAGGAAACTTTGAACTTGGCAGAATACATAATCAAAATCATGAGTCAGATGTTGCAAAAATAAAAAAATGCATTATTCTAGCATGCATACCTGTTAGAATTTTTTTGGCTTTTGACAACCTGACTCATCATTTTATCACATCATTTTTTATCCTAACTTCAAAATACTTTTTTTTAAAATAAACAACTGTCTAGAAAAACACAAAACAGCAGATTTGCAACCTAAATCTTTTAAACAGTCAACTTACACTCTTAATCACCTCAAGTTAGAATGGTTTCAAATAATATTATACCCATTTTACAGCCACAATTATCTTTCTACAGGAAAAAAAATACTAAATAAGATTTTAAAGATTATATATATGAGAATCTCAGGTTCACTAGCATGCATATGCAATTCAGAGTTTTAAAACCACATGTACAGAGTACTCTTCTACCGAGACAAAATAGACTCCTGACTTCAGCTGGTTTATCATTTCACAGTACAGCTAAAATACTTCATTTTCACGGAGAGATTTACTTACTTTTAATCCAGCAGTAAAAGGCAAAGTGTATATATGACAGAAACAGGGCTGGAGATTTTTAGGGGCGGAGGTGAATCCTAACAGCTACCTTACACTTACTCATGATCAAGAGTACCGGAGTCAGATCTCCCTCAGAATATTTAGGTCCTGTCTTTTCCTTCAGTTCTCCAGATTATGCTGGTTTGGGAGATTTGTATGGCATTGGTAATGATAACCAAAAATACCAGAGACATTCTTTACTATTGCTCACAAACCTCAATTTTGACATGCCTGGGACTAGCAACAGAACTTCGTTCACTAATAAGAGCTGCAGTGCTAAACCCCTCAATTATTTTTTAAATACACAGTAACGGCAATCATGTTGAACTAAGCCAGCTTTGTGAGCAGCGGCTTTCTGTCCGTCGTAATGATCCTACCTGTGTAGGAGGCCGCGAAGTAGCCGCTTCAGAAAGGGAAAGAGTACTGGCTCTGCGCGACGATCCACCACTGCTGTGGCAGCCCTTCTTCAGGTGCTCTAGGAGAACGGGATGCAGGAAATACTGCATTCCGCATCATCACTCTTTCCACCCTCTATTCCTCATGCATTTCTGGCATAAATTAATGTTGACATTGTCAGCATTAATTTACAATATGCTGTGTGGTTTTTTTTCCCCTCCATCATTTGAAACCCCCTTTAGGGGAGTTGAGGTGGCTGCAGCAAAGATACTACAGGAACCCAGCTCTTTGGAAGGGCCATGGGGACTGGCAAGCAACAGAGCAGCACTAAATCTCTCTGAGGGTGACCTTGGCTTCGACAGACAGCCCAACAGTTTGCCTAAGAGTTTAGCGGGCCAAGCCTTAAGCCTGTTCTGCAGTGAAAGAAATCCCAATGGTTGAATGAATTATCAGGGATAAACTTCATATACTCTAGCTTTGAAGAGTTTCTAATCCCACGCCTGGAAATACTCTATACGGGAACAACTTGGTTCTTCGTATCTATCTTGGCTAATTGCATTACTCCACATATTGCCCTAGTCAATAGATCATATCCAGCCATCACATTGAAATCAAAGACACATCGGTCCCAATTTTACATTCTTTTATACATTGGTTTAAGGAAGATGACTAAGGGCATAATGCCATTTTAAAAATAATCTTCCATTAGATGTTTGGTGGTATAGTAGGAAAAAGAATGAAGTCAGCTGACCATGCTTTTGAACATTTCTAGTCCAAACACAAGAAAATAGTTGCAAGTCTTCCACAGATAACATAATATAAATAATGCATTGCTTCTGCAGGTCCTGCTATTAATAAGTAATGATTGTATGGCACCTTCCAAACACCAAACCTAGTTACACATATGAATTAAGTTCAGCTTCAGAAACCACTTTCGAACAAAGTAAATATTTTCTTCACTTACACATGAGAAAAATGAAACAAACTGTGTAAATAAGATTTTACACAGTAATAAATGATGTAACATTCTTAAAACCATTGCAGGGTGTCTAGCATCCAAACTATCTTTATGTAATGTAACAAATACTTGAAAAGGTTGCTAAACAGAAACTTAAGAATTAGCTGACATCCTTGCTTTATTCTTTGAAACTTTGAAGAGTTCTGTTCCCAGGCTCGGATCTTGTTTAAAAGTGTACTGAGTGGAAAAACAGGATCATATTAACCCATTCTTGGGCCCCAAACCAAACCATGGTATTGTGCCACCTCTGCTTGTAAGTACAGCCCACCAAAATGATGGTCCAGTCAGCTGTGTGTCCCTGAGCATGCAGAGGCAAGCTAGTCAGGCTCCACGGGCTCTCTTTAGTGGTATTCCTACCTTTAGATTAATTTCCTATTGAACATAGAAGATATTTGCCTACAGCCTCTGTATTTTCAATATCTAGCATGAGGCACACTGCTTTTCATCAAAATTACCCTCCCTCTCCCAGACTTCTTGGAAGGATACCCTCAATAGCCTAAACTCCTCCTCTTTTCTATTTTAATTGATTTCAATATCTCTATGCTCAGCAGTAACTATGAATCAATCCTGCAAACAAGATTTGATTACAAACTTCTCTTTGCTCTAAAGCATTTAAGAGGCAAACACAAGGGGACGAACAAATCCATAGGATAACAGCTCATGGATACCATCATCTGTGTTTGCAAATGCTCTGTAAAGAAATAACATTAAGTAATGGATTTGTAATAATAATAAATAATGACAAGTTAGTGACTGGCAAGGCCACCAACCAGTTTCACAAAGGCCAATAAACAATGATCAGAAGTCATTACTATCTGATGATTATTATCTGTCCCAAGGTAACAAATAATTACGAAGTGCGAGGTGGAGTTGCATAACCAGTGGATCCTAAACGACAGACAGGCTTTAGCTTTTGAGAGAGTTCTCCTTCCCCAAAGTTTTTAACCTCCTTCTTCTTAAAATGAAAGGAAGATGAAAGGGCCACGGTCAGTGAACTACCACAGCAACCTAGACAAGAACTCTTTTTGCAACCCTTGAAATCACTGGCAGTGCTCTCCCAACTCTTTATCTGCCTATGCCCTGCTCGTGAACAGAGAACATAATGAATCAGGAATGTTCTTCAAGACCAAGATTCTCATGAATTCCACTACAATCTTGCAGCCTCAGGGAGGAGAGGCATCAAGAAGGAGGAGTGCAATATATCCTGCATCTCTTAGCTAAAACGCAACTGGTTTTCTCAGAGTCTTGTCTA
The DNA here is from genome assembly GCA_035590195.1 of Aviceda cuculoides. NCBI lineage: Eukaryota > Metazoa > Chordata > Aves > Accipitriformes > Accipitridae > Aviceda > Aviceda cuculoides. The sequence continues at coordinate 22,005,020 of JAVJGG010000007.1, forward strand.
AATCCTGGCAAACAAACTAGCCATAATCATTTTAGAATAATTTCAACACAAGATGCTTCTAGTTGAAATGCAAATTTAGTATGTTAATACTTCTTCAGAAGAACCATGGTGTTCACATTTTTCAGCTGTTAGTATAGCACACTACCTAGGAAAGGTGATATAGCTCCTAATTTCAATTTAAAAAAATAATAAAAATCAATGCTTAAAGCTGCTAGCCTTAAACGCATACTGACTTATAATCCTAGATTTTGCAGGCCAGAAATACATTGTCTCTAGGTCTGGAGAGGGATTACATTAGTGTCCATGTCTTTTTGTTGCTACTCAAATACTATGGGATGTTTCTTCAGATTTACCAACAAGGTCTCATGACTCTTATCTTACCATGAGCACAGTTGGCTTTTCAGTTCCATAATTCACTACACCACGTTTTCACACCCCTTTTCTGTAAGCACATTTTGCAAAAAAACTCACTCGAGCCTATGACTATTAGACTTAAGTCTACAGATACTTGAAATGCAGAATTTCTCCCCCAAATCTGAGCCAGCAACATCTTACCCAGCACAGATTAAATATAGAAAAAATAAATTAATATTTTACAACATAAAATACTAAGCAACTTCTGAAGTGATGAGAAGAATTTGTTTAGTCAACTGGGGACTGGAACACTTAGCTCAGGACTCTTACAGTTACAAATGTGGAAATAAAAAACGATAAATATCTGCTCCAATCCTGATTTTTTTGCACCATTTTCCATTCTCCATTTAAATGCATTGAAACCAAAAACTTTACCTCATCCTAAGAATGGTTTCAGTTAAATCAGGGCGAGACCCAGAGGAATCCCTCTGTCATTTTGCTTCCACTTAACATTTTTTTAGTCACTGGCTAATAGAAGGTTTAGGCACATGCTCATTAGCAAACACCTGCCATAGTTTAAGACATTACCATGCTCCTGGAGAAGCTTACTGCTTCCACCCCCAAACCGGCAAAACAGAATGCATTTTGCCTCCCCAACTGCTTCAGTGTGAAGTCTTGCAACTTAGTTAGGTAGCAAGGCAATAGCATTTTAAGCCACAGCTGTTTGCTAAATGAAAGTGTGCCTAAGTTCTTAAACACCGTGTTACATATACGTTGAGAAGCAGATTCTCTGCTGCACCAGCAAGGTGGCAAATTCCTCAGGGAAATCAATTCTGGTTTCTCAATTCACTAGCTAGTTTTCTGTTAAAACACTAGAGTAATACAGAGACCGCTCTGGACCCTGAGAACTGGCAAGATCCCAAGGAGCTCATCTACCATCTAGGACTGTGCATTTACCAAACTCATCTCTCTCTCTGACATAGCACCTTACCACAAATCCAGGAGGAAGGCAGGCACAGAAGTGGATGGTACTGGTGCCAACTATGCCTTCTTTGTAATACCTTAACAGCTTAAAGAAGGGCGAGATACAATAGAGGGGCAATTGGGAGACAAGAAAACGTGGTGGTGCTGAGATCTTAACATTCCCAGGAAAAAGAAACACTTTAAGGTAAGGGAGAGGATGAGTACATGGAGATCAAGCTTCTAGCAGACTTCACCTGCCTGGTGTGATGAATTTCACATGGCATTCAGCTGTGCTTCACCATGCTGCATGTCCTCAGTAATCAGCCCTCACCTACTGGCAGGCAGAAGGGTTTGGGCTGCAAGTCAGCCTGCTGTCACCGCTGCTTGCTGAGCATGAAGTCATGTGGCCAGTCCCCTCCTGTAGGGAATATCTTCTTGCATTGGCACTTTCCCATCATACCAAACAGCACAGAGGAAAAGGTTATTTGTCTTTTGAGATACTAGGAATAAAGTCTAGTCTCCTCAACCCCTGCTGACACGGTTTGATGAAAATACTGTTTCTAGGCCCTACTTCTCAGCAACGCTAAGGTCACCCGGTGTTTTCAAGTTTGTAGTTTACAGAAAGATGCAAATTATTTGTCCATAAGAAGTAGACTAATAATAGTGAAAAATCACACAGAATGGCACAAAACTTAATGAGTAGGAAGAAAGGAGGAGAGGTAATGCCTGGAGGGAAGCAGCTTACATTTCCACACAAAAAAGATGAGGAATGCACCCTCAACAAGAAAGCTGAGTGCACTCAACAAGTTTGCAGATGATATAAAACTGGAAGGAGTGGCTGATATGCCAGATGGTTGTGCCACCTTTTGGAAGTACTAGCTTGACAGGCTGGAGAAGTGGGCAGAGAGGAACCTCATGAAGTTCAAAAAGGGAAATGCAAAGTCCTGCGTCTAGGGAGGAATAGCCCCAGCACATCCTGGGGGCCTACCAGCTGGAAAGCAGCTTTGCCAAGAAGGACCTTGGGATGCTGGTAAACAACAAGCTGGCCACAAGCCAGCAGTGCACCCTCACAGCCAAGAAGGCCAACATTAGGAAGATTGTTGATAGCAAGTCTGAAGACGTGATCCTGCACCTCTGCTCAGTGCTGATGAGGCTGCATCTCATTCAGGACTCCCTGGTACAAGAAAGATCTGGGCTTACCAGAGCGAGTCCAGCACAGGGCCACAAAGATGATTAAGGGACTGGAGCGTCTGTCATATGAGGAGAGGTTGAAAGAGCTGAGACTGTCTAGCCTGGAGAAGAGAAGGCTTGGGGGAATCTTATCCGTTTGTGCAAATGTCTGATGGGTGGGAATGAAGTTGAAGAAGACAGACTCTTCTCAGCAGTGCCCATTGACAGGATAAGAGGCAATGGGCACAAATTAAAAACAAAACAAAGCAGAAAATTCCATCTGAACACAACAAAACAATTTTATACTGTTAGGATGGTCAAACACTGGCATGGGTTCCCCAGAGATGTTGCCTGAACAACCCGCTCTAGCTCACCCTGTTTGAGCAGTGAGGTTAGACTAGAAGATCTCAGGAGGATTCTCCCAACCTACATGGTCCTGTGAAAGTATTGTAACATGAGCATCTGGTGTTTCCTGAACATGGTATTCATGTCTGGTTTTATGGGAGTAGTTTACAGAAGATAAAAATTCTGCTCTGCCTTTTTAGCTACTCGGACTCTTCACTGAAAACACCCTTATGATATCCAGAATTCTTTAATGTCCAAATACTTATTTTTAAAATTCCTACTGGTTTATGAGCTACTTCCTACCAGAAAACATTCACTAATCATTCCAAAACCATGGCTGGCGTTTTACTCCCTCACTCTTCCTCCCTCAATATGGTTCCTACCCTGAAGATTTTACAAACTAAATGAAGCTACAAGTTAACTGCAGAGCAGGTAGAAGAGTGACTGTATTTTTAACCCCTCTAAAATGCATGCACTGGAAGTTTGCTCTCTTTTTCCCTTAGACTTAGGCTCTTAGACATTTGCAAAGTATCTTTAGCTCCACCTTTCAGCTAGGGACACGCACTCTGCCTCCAACAGCAGCACATGGTGATTCCCTAACAAAGCTAGATGTAGAATTTTAAGGATTCTGTTCCCAGCAAACCATTATCACCAACACATACCTGATGTGTAGGCAAAGTGGCCACAGGATTTATTTGCTTTTCTTGCTAACCTGCACCCACGTTTCCTTTGTGCAATCCTCTTCTTTTACCAGTAAGCATACAGCTTACTCGTATATCCCCTCCTATATGTTGGCTGCTTGCCCTAAAGGTTCCTATTTCATGGAAATTCATGAGGTACCCATATAATTTGACTTCCTGTTACTCTTATTCACGTTTAGACTTTGGGACGGATACTGCTGTACACCGAGAAACACCCGCTGATTCCAGCAGCGCTATTTGAGACCTAAGGCACCCAACGCTGCATAGAGGTCATGGTGGCTCTCGGCAAAGAGTAGCATGCTCTTGCCTGCAGAGGGAGTAACGTTCCCACGCAACACGCTCTCGCACACCTCTTTCCCCCCAACTGGAGCTACAAACAAAATGAAGGGGTTGCAGGGCAGGGGCTTTGCCCCTCTGTACGCTTCCCTTCTCGAAAAGCAACTGCGTGAATGAAGAATTGAGGGTCTGAAAATGGAAGAATATACTAGAAAGCATTTGAGTGAATCTGTTTATCCCTTTGTATGTGTCCTGCAAAAAAACCCTCACATTTTTGTATTAAAGAAGAAAGTGGGGAAGAGAGAAGCCAAAGTGCTCTTAAAGTAAAGGGAGGAGTACTTTTTCCATATTTCCTACATGGGGAGGATTTTACACAAGCCAAATCGGTGGAAGCTGGCAGGAGCCTGAACAGTAAGTATTCCCTGCCTGGCCAGAGAAGGTCTTGTGAAGGTCACCAAGCAGAGGACAAAAGGGAAAAAGCAAAGTGAATGACTACTAGAGAAGAGGTCCAGCAAGGCAGTTGACTTGTGCAAGGCCTATCAGACTTAAGATGTTTTTGTTGGGTTTTCTTGGAAATCTTTATTATATTTGGGAGGTTTTATTCATTCCAATGTATTGAATGGCAACTAACGAGAAAACAAGTAAGCCTTCCTGGTCTCAATAACCATTAAGTTAGGTGGCCTCTACCCCACAGAGCCAAGAACAGTGGCCATCAGAAACAAAACATTTTGCTGCCTTGTGAACCCTACAAGAGTTATATCAAGTCAACTCAGGAGGCAGGTACTGAGATGCTTTCATTTACATGGGGGGGGAAGAAAGCAAAATCAGTGGCTTTTAAATCATCATCTGAGTAGCAAAACAATTGGGAAGAGGGCCAAGAAGGTACTCAAGTGCAGCTTTCCAAAAGAAAACAGCACTGGAGAAAGTACTGCAGCGGAGCTGAGATTAGGAAGAAACAGTGTGGAACATCTTTATGATCTTCTAATGTAAAAAAAAGAAAGTCTGCTCAGTGGAGAAGAGTAATGCATAAAATATGATGGGAACTCTCCTGTTCAGGGCTTATCAGGTTTATACGATTCATACAAGCCTCCAGTCCCCACTGCTGTGATACCACCTCAGACAGAATTACTTCTGCTGCCCAACTGGGTATGCTCATCAAGGAAGCTGGGTCAAGAGTCTGACCCCCACCTACTTCCCTCCCTTCCATAGCTTTTAATCAACTTATTAAAAGTGTTGAGAGCTCATCACACTCTTCACTGGAGAATAAAAAAATACGAAGACTGTCATCCTCCATTGCTAACATTGTTGGAAACTGTCACAACACATGGTCTTTTACCAAAGGTCTTGCTTTATGGTCTCAGTGCCTATACATTATTAAAAAGAATAAAGTCCAGCAAGTTACCTGGAGCTAGATACTCCAGGTTCCAAAATACAAAACAAAAAAAGAAATTAAAGCATCACTCACAAACCACCCAAAAACTCCCAGAAGATGCTAAAAAGATAGAGATGTTATCAGTTGCAAGGGAAGTCTTAACACTTTCTGGCTTGACAGCTCAAACATTTCAGCTGACTGAAATTGTCACCCCATCACGTAAGATGACAGAATATCTAACTTATAAATCCTTTAAGATCAGGGGCCCTCTCTCTTCTCCAGGTTACCTCTGAACTGTTGCTTCATCCAGTTCTTCACTCCTCCCTGTTTCTCCCATTTTGTCTTTACGACTGAGGCACATCCCTCCCCTTCATCTTGCCCCAGAACATTCTTATAATCTACATGAACACCTAAACTTTATATTCATTCTCTGATCAATGATCCTACCTAATTCAAAGCTTCTAACAAATCTGTTGCTAAAAATCAACCGTCCTTACCAAACGCTTTCCCACATGCAAATTGCTGTTCCTTCAACAACTTCCTGTAATATGAAGACTCTTCTGTCCAGTGTCTTTCCAAATGGGCTGCCTATACTTTTCAAACTGACTTTCTCCGACAAATTGCTCATCTCCAGGCCCTGTTAAAGTCTCCCATTATCTCAGTGACACTGTCCCCAGTGAAGCTTCCCATACTACCGAGTGTCTTTTTCTTTTTAGCTGCTCCTTGTACAACCGAACCTCAGGTTTTTACTGGCACAGTAAAGCCACCTTATATACAAAGTGGTAACAAGTGATCTTGCCACATAGTTAGGAAGGAAAAAAATTATTAAAGAAACCTCGAGGGCCCTTAGAGCTCTGTCCTAAGGGACTGTACCTCCTCAGACCCCAGACTGAGGCAGCTATGCTAGCAGACACTTGGAGTGAAGAGGCTTCTTTCTTGGCCCACATCGAAGAGCCAGGCAACTCTTCAGGCCTTGCTCACCTGTCCTTTAAGACATGCAACATCCTAACTCCTGTATTTGAAATCCTTTTCACAAAAGGGAGAAAGTCTGCTGAGGGAAAAGGCTGTGTCAATATACGGAGGATGACAGTCACAAATGCGGAAAGATTAGGTTACAGGCCAATACTTGTTTCCTAGTGATAAGGTTTAAGAATACTGAAGATAAGACAGTGACTTATTTATGGGTGCAGGAATAAAAATCCTGCAGGAATTTAAGTGATTTTTACATCTTACTAAGCAAGGACAAGCTCAACGTTCAATCAGCCCAAGACGCGGCTACCTTTTGAAACCCGCCACGCCTTTCTGATGCATCTGAACACAAGGCAACCGGCATCAGGCGAGAGGAGGCGGCGCACCTCGAGCAGTACCGACTCTTCCAAAGCGCCCCTTTGGCTCTGCGGGTCCCTTTCCCGAGGTTTGAAGGCAGCCCTGCCGGCACGCCAACCCCCGGCAGCGGGCCGCCCCGGCGAGGGGCTCCTGCCTTTGCCTTTAAGAGCGGGGCGGCGGCGGCGGGCACCCCTCTCCCCTCCGCTCCCCTGCCCGGCCGGCGTGGCGGGCTCTGGGCATGCTCGGCGGGGCCGGGCCGGCCGCCGGGCCGCACCG
>JAVJGG010000007.1:22011811-22028285 GCA_035590195.1 Aviceda cuculoides
CAGCGGTTCCTGAGGTGGAAAGGGGGGGGGCAGTGGTTCCTGAGGTGGAAAGGGGGGGGGCAGCGGTTCCTGAGGTGGAAAGGGGGGGGGCAGCGGTTCCGGAGGTGGAAAGGGGGGGGCAGCCGTTCCCGCCGCGCCGCAGCGGGCGCCGAGCGGGTCGCTCTGTGTGTGTGAGTGCCCTCCCAGGACGGCAAAGCTTAAAGCAAAGCCGCCTTTGAGCGGGGACGTCTAGGTGATACGTGAAGGGAGCAGTAAATCATCTCATTAGCATGCACGATAGGCGGCGGGTTTAGAAGTGAGTTAAGGATATGCCCCGTTGTGTTGCGATATCATCAGAGGTTATTGGGGCGATTCCGGCCCTAACTTCAGCTTTCCTTGCTTCTGTTTTTGTCTCCGGTTCTTACGGAGCGATTCTTAACGTGATTCTGGTGGAACCACGCTCCATTCAAAGGAAATGTTTAGTTTCCTTTGTGTTAAAAAAAGTACCATTGAAAAAACCCTCAAGTCCCCTGGAAAACATATGTGGCAGTCTGTTGCGTTACTATTTCTGCTCCTTAAAGTTAAATATGCTGAATCACTGAAAATTAGATGATTAAAGCAAAATTTCAGGCAGGCCTTTAGCCACCATGTTATGGAAACCGTAGTAATGTCAGCTTTTGAGTAAATTAACACAAGAATTGGGAGGGGGGAAGCCAGCTCAGAAGAATTCATCAATGCCATCTTAAAAATAACCCAAGCTGGCTGGTAGTTTATTTGTGTGGCTCAATTTGTGCGGCTCAATTTGTGCCTCACCACATGCTCAAAGATGCTCTGTTTAGCAGCCAACTTTTCCCTTTTGCTTAATTAAAACTACAATGCAAGTAGCAATTTTTTTTTAAAAAAAAAAAACAAAACACCAACATAGTAGAACAGCATGTCCACCTGCACTTTTAAAGTCTCCCCACATACTCTCTGCTAGATTCTCAGTGAACCAAAGCTGTCCCTTAATACCTCTTGAGCTTCCCCAGTCGAATACCATATAAGATCTGCCACTGGACTCGAGCAGTAGGTTTCTCTCGGGCTATTTTCATGTGGGTTTAGCTGTGGAACTGCTCATTACTAACGCAGAAGATGTGAATTAACAAAGAAGATGCGAATGGGGCTCTAGAGGTATGAAATTCACCCATTAATCTCAAACCAGTTAAATGTGTAAATGCTAATGCTGTTAACCATTCAACTGCCAAAAAGTTTTCTGGTACGGCAATTTCCATCCCAGACCTTTCTTCACAAAGTATTCATGAATGTTACTACCAACCAGGAAAGCAGCGTTTGCTCTCTGTGCTAAAATGCACACACTCCATAGCAGCATCAGAGAAAGAATTAGGCACAAAAATTAGGAAATACATAATCCCACATGGTAAGTTACTGTGGTTTGGTACATTACTGCTCATCAGCTGAGCTTCCCTAAGTGCTCTTGTGCACCCTCTTAGACTGTTGTAACGACAAGTACAATGTGTTAGACTAAAATACCTTCGTTTCACTTAGTTTTTTAGTTCTACCATTTTTATTACCTTTTGATGACCGTTTACTGAGCATCTAGAAAATTGCTACTTTTACCACTGAAAACAGGGAGTGATTTCCTCAGGTCTGCACCTTCTACTTGTTAATTTGATTTTTTTAAGTTGGTCATAGCAATGGCATTGGTGATGCAGTCACACTTGAATGTGAGAAAAAGCATCACACGGTGCACAAATAGAGAAAAATTCATTTAAAAAATAGTTCTTTTTGTAGTCTCACCTCTAGGGCAGAATCCAGAATTGCATTAGGCTACAGAGGTCCCTACGTAGCTCACGACTATCTGACTATCTGGATCTGTGACCAACCCACACACTGAGAAGCTGCCTAGGGCTAGTAGAAAATGGATTTTACTCTTACTAGTTGCTTATGCATTTTCCTCAATAAGTTTCCCCATCCTACATAGCCAAATATCAGGTAATACAGGCACACTTTATAAAGTGTAAGTTATGGACTGGAAACAGCTCCTTCAAGAAAGAAACTGAACTTAGCTCACCTGTATCCTGGAGTTCACTAACCAGTGGCCTGCAGTATGGAAGACTGTGTGTCATCAACTCTTAGCTTCATCCCTTCTCCTCTGCTCCTTTGCTCTGGAAGAAAACAGTAGCAACCAATGCCTTTTCTGAGCAGCCCAATAATTTACCACTGCCTCCATCAGTGGAGGCTGGTGGACATGTTCTTGATTCAGATCAGGCTAAACTACAATCACTGGCCAAACGGCATATTACAGTTCAGACTCAGTTTGAACTTGGAAAACTTTTAACAATGAAAGCTAAGCTTAGGTGCTTCTAGAGTTAAATAGCAGCTGATGCCTTTTTCCCTAATTGCAATCTTAGATGGAGATAAGTTATAGGTTGCAGGGGAAGGATGCTGGGTAGGTTTGAGGTTTTTGGTTTAGGTTTTGCAGGGTTTTTTTGAATAACTGTTGAACACTAGACCCTGAACATGGTCTGGGCAGATAGAAGTGTGGGGCAACTCATTGTATCTTCCCCACAACCACTTTCAATAGTTCGGGTTTTTTCTGTAGAAGAGAAATAGTAATCTTTCCTGGGTGTTTGATGGAAACATCCTGTAAAGGTATAGGACAAATGCTAAGGAGCTAAAGTAACAGGATTGTGCCATTAGTCTTCAGCTAAATTCCTGTCAGTCTGTCTCAGACTGCATCTTCACTGCAGGGAAGTTCTCCTGGTCACCAGTCACTCTGCCTCTCCAAGCATCAGAATTTCCCTCTGAAGAAAACCAGGCAAGCCAGAAGACAATGCATACCAGCTGTCATTCCAACACAGATTCAGGGGGCAATCAGGCTGCTCAGCCATTGACCAAGTCTTACAGGTGCAGCTGATCAAAGTATTATTTTTCCTCTCCTTTTGTGGAACATCTCAGTTTGGGGGTTTATTTTGTTTTGCTTTGGTTTTTTTTGCAGGAGTGGGTGTTAGGGAAAAAGGTGGATCAAATCCTGATGTTGAAATCCTACCAAGTATGTTCCTGTTCTGCTTTAGAGGGTGGGCCCACTAGCCAGTACATATGTAACCTGGTCTGGGGTATTCAGCTGGTCAGCTAAGTCAGTGCTGCTAGAAAAAATTGACTTGTTGCTAAATCAACAGTCCTCTGCACACTTTTCCCAAACAGTATTTTTTTCCAAATGAAAACCAGCTTTTCCTCAGACTTCTTAGTAGGCATGGCCTCAAATTTTAACAATTTCTTTTCAATTGTCCCGATGAAGCCACCAGTTCTGTGAACTTGTTTTCTAGGCTTTTATGTCTTTTACTGACTATCATAGCTCTCTGGAGACCAGCTAGACTGGAAACAGAAGACAACAATTCCACAAAAGAAATCTTCCCAAGAATTATCTATAAACAGAAATAGCTATTATGTCAACATGAGATGAAAAGTCTGTATTACCACTGACATAGTACCAGCATTTTACAGAAAGACCCTTTTCTGCTAAAAGCTCTTTTTAAATTTTTTTTTTTTAAATCAGGTTTTTCTACTGTATTTGAGTACATATCCACAAATACTTTATGCTGTTATTTAATGCACTTAGGTCAGCAAGCAGTGCCTGAGGGGCTGAAGAGGAAAGAACTCACCGTTCATCTGCTTGAATGATCCTTCCATACATCCATCCTCATCAGCCAAATCCTACTTTTTAAGTCAAACATTTTAAAAGCATGTAGCACAGGGATTTGAGCCCTGCTTCCCATACTGAAAAGCTGGGAGAGGGAAGGAACCAGCTTCTATCATTGAAAAGAAACCAACCCAGAAGTAAACAGTTCAGCTCTAAGCAGCAGCACAACTGTTGCACATTTGCCATAATTAGTAATTACAGTGAAATCCCGATCCCAATTCAATCAATAACAAAATCCTCGCTGATCTGCTCATAGCTGGGGTTTTGCTTGTAGAGGCTAATGATTCTAGCTCTCATGCACCAAAGCAAATTGTTCCAAGGCCTGAGCCACTTTACTGCCCCCAACTGCTCTTTCATCCCTTTGCCAGAAGTCATTTTTCCCATAACAGAGTCAGCAGAATTAAACATATACCTTCACCTTAGTCATTGCATTTTGCAGTCCAGGTGTTAAGACACAGTCAGGCAAACTCAGCTAGCTGCTCCTGATCCAGATTAAGTGGTTGCTGACCCTTTTCTGATGCCCTGGCACCTCCTCCTCCTGCTTCTGTTCCGTTGATTTCACTTTCTGCCTTTACCATTTTCCAGTTCAGATTTCCAATCTTATTGTTTTAGGGGCTTTTTTTCTATTTTAAGAAACACAAAACATAGGGTGATATACTAAGCTTTTGCTGGGGACTGTGCTATGTAGATAGCAGCCTGTACCAGAGGAACCCAGGTAAGCTGTCAGAGGTTGTGTGTCACCTCACAGTTAATTCTCCCCTCTCAAACCAATTCCAGCTAATCTAGCCACTTTGTTGTTGACAGAGTTTCAGACATGCAGTAGTGTCAGATTTTGTTTCAAAGCTTTTTGAAACTAATGGAAGATACCAGCCTTGGGGAGTTTTAGGCAGTAGGTAGCAAATGCAAATTCTTCTAGTTTTCACTATGAGAGACAGTCATTTAATGTAAGCTAGATTTCTTGGTTACCTGTTGTCAAAAGACAAAGTTAAGCAGTACCAGTTGGCAATTGTTCCCCATCCTGTGGAAGGCAGGATGAATTTCGCTGGAGAAGCCTTGCTCTTTCCATGGACTACAGAGGGAACTGAAAGACTGCTTCAGCCCAAAACATCAAATTTGTAGGTAACTAATTTGCCTAGCTTAAAGGCAAACTCCAACTCTTAAAAATCAATTATCATTCCATAATTCATTTAACTAAAAGGAATGCCATTTAACTAACAGGAGTGCTGTGTCCTAAGCCATCACACACAATCTGACACAGCCTAGTAACATGGCGTGGTTTGACATTCAGTGGCAGTACAGTTTGAGCAAACGTAAGCAATTGCCACCCACCTTGTCTATCATTCCTCCTTTTCTGCACCACACTAGCAAAAGCATTTGTGTAGCACACAGTGAACAAGACTGGACAACAGATGTTACTAAAATTAACTCAGAAAAACAAAACCCCAAAGTCATTCATCATTCAGATGTGTTCCCAAAGACCCCACAAACTGCCTCTAAAGCAGAAAACAAGGGCTGCCTACGACTGAATAGCCATTAAAGCCACGCCGGGTAAGACCACACACTGCCTGCAGTCCCTTAGGCTGTTGTAAACTATTAAACATTTCACTCTATTATCTTTCTCCGTGCAGATCCCCATCTCTAAAGAAAAGACTAACACACCCTGTACCTTACTAGACTGTTGTGACCCTAAATATACTACCTATCATGAGCTGTTAATGTGTATGTTATTGCATAAGCTCTGTAAGTATACACAAGAAGAGCAACAGTATCAGAAGCCACCTGCTAGTCTCTCTTCCCATACCAAATCTGTCCCTTCCGATTGCTCAGCACACAAGGCAAGTTACACAATGGTCTGTTTGCTCACCTGCAGTTTATCAGAATTAACAGTTACTGTGTTTGCTAATAATGCTTTGGAAGGCTTCTGTCATAGATCAGACTTCTATGAAGAATATACTAGATCCACTACAACCAGGAGGCCAACACTACAGAAACTTCAGCTGCCAGATCCAGTAGATTTTCAGGACCCATGAATCCTAGTAAATACTCAGTGAAACAACCAGTTTCCTCAGGTAAGAAGTGCAGAAAAGGTTGCAAATATCCTAGTACAGTGACATGAGCAACTATACTTTCAGGTAAAATATTTATTTCTACCCTGGCCCTGGAAGTCAGTCCTGCTGAGGTTTAGGGTGTCTTAGGCCAGATAAAGAGGATGCCTTTCCCCCTTCACCCCACAAGATGCAATTAGGTAACTTGCAGGTTTCCTGATCAGAATAAATCTGTCACTGTTTCTTGGAGAAGGACCCTCTTCTCACCGCAGCCATACTTCCTGCATTGCTGTACTGGCAGACTGCTTCCACATCTGACAGAGATCAGGTAGCATAGCCCCAGCCATGAATTCCCAGATTATAAGTGAAATTATAGTATTAAAAAAAAAATATATCAAAGTGTTTCACAGGATGATGACTGGGATACTCAGCTATAGCAACATCCTCTCAGACCCTGATGCTTTACAAGCCAAGGCTTAGTTAGGCTGTGATAACCCTTCTGACAGAAAGGCCCCCACCAGTGCCACCGCCACTTGCTGTCCCAGAAGTTCTGCACTAATCTGTATCTTGTTGCCTCATTTGCACAGCCACAGACCTCACTCTCTACTGTAACCTGTTACGCCACCTTCTGCTTTAGCTGTTCCGTAACACTTACACAAGATATTCTACTCAGTCTTGCTCTACAGATGAGAGCAGTTTACTTCCTGCATCAGACAATTACAAAGACAGCTTCTGCTCCTTCATCCCCCCCGTGGGGCAGGAGAAAGATCTGGGTCAGCAGTCTCCGAACTGGAAGGTCACAGGTCAGCTGAGTGACCTTGGAGGAGTAGGAATGTAAAGAGTAGGATGTTTTGCATCCATCACACTGTACGCCCATTTATAGCTTCTGTGAATTCAGTTTACCACCTGACTAAATACATTCCTGAAAGTTGCTTTAGCAACCCTCTCTGCAAATTAAAATGATACCTGTCACTGGCAGTGAAGCTGAAGATAACGGAAGAGAAAGTAAAGAGGAAAAAAACCCCAGTATTTACATACTATAAATACTTTGCCTGTCCTTTTCTCCCTCATTTGTGTTACTAATTGTTTTGTGTTGGATTATTTGGCAAAAATTCTAGAGGTACCTACACACTTTTCTGCACTCTGATGAACTGAAACAAGTTAGAGGCCTTAGTGTTCTGCTAAGCAACATTCCTCACACTTTGGTGTAAAGCATATTTAGAGGAAACATAAATAAGCTAATCAATACTTTATACCTCAGTTAAACTACCACAAGCCAAAACGTGGTTCTGATTCTCTTTAGCTTGGACCCAATTAGTAAAGAAGTTAAGGCAGAAGGGAAAAAGATTTGAGTTTTGAGGTTTTTGTATTATTGGTTTACATTTTTTACCCTTCTTTACAGTGAAAGTTTAAAATATAGAAAGTAGAACTTGTTTTTTGCCACAATCTCTGGATGGTGTTTTGAAATGTTTAATTAACATACTACACAAAACAATGTAAATCAGACTGACTTCATCTGTTTTTCAGTGGCTAAAGTAATGAAAAAAATGTAATGGTAAAGAAAATGAAGGTTGAGATTAAAGAGGCCTACAGTTAATGACAGGCTGAAGTTCAACTGTCATGTAATCGAAAATGTTTGAGAATGGACAATAATTAAAGTCAAGCAAAAGATGAAGCCCAGATTATTATAATGAGATATGATATGTTCTTCAGACTATTTGGAGGTTAATGTTACTTGGTTTCATATGGTTACGGGTAAGTAAGTACTGTACTACTATATAGTAAAAATAATGTAACTGGATACAGTCTGCTTCACAGTGACCCAAGGTTAATGGTAGTTGCTCTTAGTATATTTAAAAGGTTTAAAAGAGATGTAACAACCTCAGCATTACAAATCTAGTGCAATGGCACTAGAAAATGGCACTGAACAGGCTAGCATAATACTGGTGTTCTTGGTTCCATGAAAGCAGCTTCCACTGTAATGTATGTTGGCTTTTATCTGTATAATTATACTGAATATGTCCATGAATTCTTTCATTCCTGAATGGCACCACCTTTTGAGTAATAGATCATTGGTATGCATCACTCTGATAAGGTATTACACTAATATATCATTAAAGCAACAGATGTATTAGTGTAATATATCATTGGGACAAAGCACTCTGATGATGATGTATTCCTGAAAAGATGGCACCATACAGAGAAGACGAGGCCCAGGAGAAGACTTTTGCTCAGTTTAATAGAATAAAAGGTATGCCTTCCTGGCACAAAAATGTGATGCTCCCTATAAAGATATGGCACCACTATTAATTGTATTCCCATTTGTATTGGTAATTTGAGGATCATATGGCTTGGAAAAAATTTACTGTGGTTGAGGAAAAGATATAATTTAAAAACATAACCTATCAGACTATTTCACAGTACTTTCCTGTAATGTCTGATCTCAGCTCTCCAAACACCTTATCAGAAACCTCCCTGTGTTGAAAGCCTCAAGATGCCTACCCTGTTCTGAAGCAATGAGGCTATGGGAACAGTTCAGAGGTGCTGGTGACGACATGACCTTGCAGAGTTCACTGGAGGAATGGGGCTCAGCTAGACAAACAGGCAGAGGCCAGGGAAATCCACTAATATTGGCTTCGGAGGCTCTTGCTGACTCACTGCTTCTGAGAGCAGGGATTATGCCGCAGCCCCCATGCCAGCCAGCACAGGAGTTATACTTAAATAGTTAGAGAGCCACATGCAGCTCAAGAGGCACAGACTGGCCAGTTCTGTTCCAACCTTTGTGTATCAGCCTGCCTCAAGACTTCCCACAGCCAATGAATTGTATTCAAGCTTATGTAAAAACACGATGCTTTTTGGGATGAGTCAAATAAAAGAATACATGCTTTGAAAAAGGGTTTAGGAAGCTAAATAGTAGCAGTCCAGTTAATAGCATGTACAAAAAACCTCTCTGGATTCCAGAAGTCCCAGGTTATCTCACTTACCAGGATGTGTATCTGGGCAGGCAGTTCTGGGACATACTCCCTGGCCTTTGTTATTTCAAAGGAGTTTCACATATTTAATTACAAAAGTGCGTGCTGATGTATGAAACAAAGGTGAGGGCTGTGAACAATTAGTCCTCTGAAGCAGTCATCCTTTGTGTTTTATCTATTTTCAGTCCATAAAATTTCTCATACAAATTACAATTCAAATCATAAATGAATTAATGTGAAAAATCTTTGAAATAGTTGCTTAAACACAAAGGTCCAGATTACAATACCTTTAGTCATGCAGAGTTGTGCTGTATTCCTTAGCCCTCATAAGGCAAGGGAGTGTTCAGATGCAGTGGTGATCACAGTTGGGTCCTAAATGAAATTGATTTGAGAATGTAATAGTGTGTATATTGGCCATTTTCAAAATAACTCTGAATAACTGGAAAATTAGGGGTTAAGAGCAGGATAGCTATGGAGAAATTAAAACTAAGAGAAAAATAAGCATAGAGAATGAAAATAAAAGTGGTGGAAAGAAAGAAAATAAAAGAGCTAAGAGAAGAGTTGGAGTGGCAAAGATAGAAGAAAAAGAGGTAGAATCTCCCTGCCAATTTACAATGTTGACTTCAGTATTCAAAAGTTTTACTATATCAGTTACAGGCATACACACGTGCACACACACAGGCGCATGCTTTTCAATGTATAGTCAAAGCAAATAGGCCCACTGGATCTGATCTTACCACCTTATCTTGGTGGGAATGCTAACACTTGTACAAAGAAGGTATAATGTTTTACCAGATTAACTTCATAAAGTTTTTCAGGGCCGAAATAACTACAGAAGGAATAACACAGATGAGAATCAGGATCGTGAAGTTTTGGAAAGCTTCATTTTAGCAGTGTGGTATTGTTTCTCTTAAAAGGTTTTACTTTCAAAATTATAAAGTGATAAGGCAGTGGCATTAAGATGAAAAAACAGCCTAACTGGATCTCTCTTTCTCTCTTAATAGGACTGATATGTGATGGGACTATACATTAGTACTGTCACAATCAGGCCTATATGCTCTACTCAGGGGAAAGTGGGTGATGTAAAACAATTAATGTGTGGCACGTCTTCATATAATTTAGCTTTAGAGTAAAATTATTATCTAATTCTTCTCTTCACCAAATGCTCTCCAGCAATCTTCTATTATTCTATCAGAAATAATTGCATGATTGTTAGATAGCAAAAGATACAGGGTTGTTTTTTTCTTTTTTTTTTATCAAGTTCACTTGTTTCTCACATACAAAATACAGCACCAAATTCTCACTCCCTGTAAATGAAATTGTCTTTAACGGACCTATGTTGATTTATTGTAGCTGAAGATCTGTTTCACAATGTGGCATTTGATTGGTATCAGAGAAAGGGAAGCAGATGCATTCATTATTTCAGTACAGTAGCACCTAGGAATCAAAAAGAAGGATAAGCACAGTTATCCTTATTAGGCCCTGGAGAAACGAAAAATACAAACCTACGTACTGACATGTAAGCTTTACCATCTAGGATTTTGTTTCGGTTTGTGACCCACTTTCACAAATGATCACAACCCAGTGCTTTGAAAGTCTGAGCTGAACAGGTACACCATGGGGGGAGTTCATATGTAATATCTGGAGCCTTCCCTTTGGTTTTCTAAACAGGTGAGCATCTGCCTAAAAACTTAAGGCCCAAAGTCAGCTATGCATTGTACAATTACTCAGCTCTACAAAATAAATATTACTACGGCATTATCATTGGTATTATAATCTGGTCACTCTCCATGCAGATTTGCTCTTACTTTGCAGCAAGAATCTAGAAATAGGTAATTTCCAAGATGATATCTTTTCTGCAGTGGTTATCAACCTGTGGTCTGCAGAACTCAGAGAGAACTAAGGGACCTGCAAAAGGAAATTCAAGAAAGCACACTTATTCTAAGTAGGTTTAATTTGCCATACATCTACACTGGAAATCAAAAAGGATTTAACAGCACTGATTTATGTGAGATACAGATTTACGTGAGATAGGGATTTATATTCTTATAACCATCTCAAATATTTCCCTTAGCAGCTTCTTACATGTTTTACTTGTCTTCTATCCAATACCCTATACTTTTCTTGCAGTTGGAAACTGACACTGTGCTTTTAAGTTTTTTTAACACAGAAACAAATTATGCAGTAAGTCTCTGTAGAACCTGTCACAACTCTTTCCTTGAATTCCAGGATGGCCAAGAATGCCTCTAATAAAAGACTATTCAAACATAAGAAACACCCTCTGGGTTAAGACCAATGATCCATCCAGCCTGGTATTGTGTCTCTGACAGCAGGAAAAAGTATGGGGTAGAGGGGGTGTTCTGGCAACAGTTTCCATTTTTTCATCCCTGGAGCTCTACAGCGAGTAGTAGGCACACCTGGGTGCTTTCCTCTGTGCTTCTCTCCACTTCCCTATCTATATATTATTGATACTCTGACCCTCATGCTTCTTCCCTTTTTTTAGCTGTTGCACCATGAGTTGTTTTTGCATCCTCAAACAGTTTTGCGTTTTTTCTCCTTTATTTACTTTTCCCTTAGATCTTTCTCCCTGGGAAGTTTTGTGGGGGTTTGGCTACTGCCTGGCCCACAATGGAGAAGCCAGTGGGGATAACAACAAAAGGGAAAGCTGTTTAGGGAGAGCATGTGAATTTGGCAACTATTGGCAATGCATTGCCCTTGTACTGCTCCAGCATCCACTGTTGTAGAGATTTTAGAGGTTACCTTCCCACATAGTCATTCTAGTATACTTTTATGCACATTTTGTCCATGAAGTTGTCTAATTCCTTTCTGAGCTTTCTGATACTAGTAAGATTTCGCCAGGCTGAACAACCCAAACTCTCTCAGCCTGTCTTCACAGAGGAGGTGCTCCAGCCCTCTGATCATCTTCATGGCCCTCCTCGGGACTCACTCCAACAGGTCCATGTCCTTCTTATGTTGGGGACCCCAGAGCTGAACACAGCACTCCAGGTGGGGTCTCACGAGAGCAGAGGGGCAGAATCACCTCCCTTGACCTGCTGGTTATGCTTCTTTTGATGCAGCCCAGGGTATGGTTGGCTTTCTGGGCTGAGAGTGCACATTGCCAGATCATGTTGAGCTTCTCACCAACCAACATCCCCAAGTCCTTTGACTCAGGGCTGCTCTTAATCCATTCATCTCCCAGCCTGTATTTGTGCTTGGGATTGCCCCAACCCATGTGCATCTCCCCTCACCCTTCTCTCCAAACTGAAGAATACCAGCTTTTTAAAGTCTCTCTTCAGAAGGCTGTTGCTCCATCACCACAAGCATTTTGACTGACCTTCTCTCTATCTTCTTTAATTCCACTGACCCGTTCTTGAGATGTGGAAACCAGAACTGCAGACAGTACTGTATATGTGGGTGCATCACAGCTTTGTATGGTGACAAAAGGTCATCTTTCTTTTGTACTCAGTTCTTCCCTTGGGGCTTTTTAGTTTTGTTTGGGTTTGGGTGGGGTTTTTTTGCTTTGTTTTGGTTTTTTTTTCCTGCCA
This sequence comes from Aviceda cuculoides, assembly GCA_035590195.1. Taxonomy (NCBI): domain Eukaryota; kingdom Metazoa; phylum Chordata; class Aves; order Accipitriformes; family Accipitridae; genus Aviceda; species Aviceda cuculoides. The sequence goes on from JAVJGG010000007.1 coordinate 22,024,053, forward strand.
CAGCACCTTGAGCTCATAATTTCAAACAAGTGACAGCAATGATTCTAAGATCTCTTTCCTGAAGTCAGGAGTTCAGCACCTCAGTTCTGAGTTCAACATCGTGTAGGTAGGGATTAGATTATTTTTCATTATATCACATTTATCTACACTAAAACTTGTGATACAAAATAATGAGAAGCCTTAGGAGTTAAGCTTAAGCAAAAAGAACAGGAAAGGAGGCCGGGAATGGAAAAGCGACAAGATTGGAACAGGGACAACTTAAAGAGGGCAAGACATGCAGGGACTGAAGTTTGTTACAGATACGCAAGAGTACCTGTGTGCACTTTGGTATGCTGCTGACCAATGCCCAGAGTTGAACCTGAGTTTCCACTGGTTTCCACTGAAATATCGGTGTTCCTTTGCTGCATTCCACTGCAAAAAATAACAATCATATAATTGAAGATTATCATAAGGCACACATACCCAAGAGACTTAGTAAGGTTGTATTGCAGCATTGTTACTGGCACTTCCTAAATCCTGAAGGCTTAATTCCAGAATCTAACTGAACACAGCTTTCTGCGTGTTGCAGAAGTGGAGGCTGAAGAAGGGTAAGGTTGTACTGCTCTACCTACTGAAATGAGCCAGACCAAGCTGATGATAAAGGACCAGCTCTGGTATGGTTACTGTTGAGCAATCTGCCATTTGAAGAAATGGGCTGCACCTACTCTGAAAGGGTCACTCCCAGTTTGGAAGGGAAGTAAAAATTTTATGGAACAGTTAGGCTTCTTGCCAAAGGTGCAGCATAACTAGTGGACTTCAAGAGGGAGAGAGGAAAACCCTGTAATTATGCCAGTGCTTGCAGTCATTTGGGTTTTCTTCCCTATCTGTCTTGAGCCAACTGCTTTCTGCATGCTCACCTTCATTTACTTATCTTCAAGCATTAATTTAATTTTTAAATAAAACTACATTATAAATTGCCACCCTTTTTTTCCTTCCTTCGGCATGACAAGTGAATGTCTGTGTGGATATGATAACTTTACAGAGATCTTAAGTAATCTATTGGACGGTTGTCTTTTCTCTTTTTTGTTTTTTTGTATCAGAAATGAAGTGACTTAAAGTGAGAAACCTCCAGAGGTTAGTTACATAATTTTGAGGCTTCATATAAATGTAGATACTACACTTTGTAAATTCTGCTATAAATACAGTGCAAAGTTCATTCTAAAGTATGTAATGTTTCGGTGATTTATATTTTACTAACATATAAATTTAAAGTAATGCACATTAAAATGAGATGCCTCCTTGGTGAGGACTTGAGAGAAATAAAATAGCAGCAATGGTTCCTTGACCTTTTTTCTTATTTAAAGATTAAATAGGAACTATATTGCTCTTTTGGAAGCCTCTCTACATCTTTCCCAGTGGCACCAGAGGTCAGCACAATCACCAGGACCCTGACATCCTTTCTTCTGTAATGAAAAATCCTTAATAATATGTATAGTTAATAAAATCTAATTGCATAATTCAACTGTAATTTCAGTCATGGTACTTGTCAGTGTGTCAAACACATCTTTCATAATATATGCTTCTATGACATAAGCCCCCCAACTCTATGCAGCTTCCTCACGAATAAGGGTATACACTTTTAAGTATTCAGTAATTGTAGGTTTTTGTCTAAATCCAGCCAAATTTGGTACACTGTAATAAAGTGAAAGGTCGTTTCTCAGTTGCTGCTTCTCTGAAGGTGACATTTCTTTGGTTGAGCTTCCTGACATTGTGTAATTCCTTCTTCTGTTTATTTTACCACTCTGGTACCTCATTAGCCATTGCAGAAATGGGATTTCTTTGACTGTGGTTTGCACAGAGGACAGAACATATTGATATGCACTTAAAGAGTGTTAAAATGCAGACTATGTAAAAGCCAGTGTTTAGGGACAACCTGTAAATGTAACTTAATGAACCAACAGACCATAGCAGCTTCAAAGTACTGAAAATTTAAGAACAGAATCAATACTGTGACACAGGGTTGTTAGTAGGTTACTTTCACTCTTCTGCAAGGAACACAGTTGATTTCATTACTCCTAAATTCTTCGTACTAGAGAGATACCAAATCTCACCTTAACCATACCTAAGACAGCCATTTCCACAGTCCCTCGACAATCTCTTCTAGTTCTACAGAAATAAACTGGGGCCAGAGTCAAACTGTACCTGCCAGCTCTGGTGGAAACTGCCTCAGTCTCCTGTGGATTCAGAAGAAGGAAAATTAGGTAATTAGATTTTGCTGGCTAGGGACAACTTTGGGGTACCAGCCCAAAAAGCCCGTGGTGTGAGTGTTGCTCTCCTCCTGCTTCCCAGGCTAAACTCGTGGTGCCCTCCTTCACCAACTCCAGTTGAAAGACAGAAGGCGACTGCTGCCATGAAGCCCTCACCCCAACATCCAACCTTCTGCCTGTTTTTCTCTGGCACAACCCTCAGACAGAGTTATCCTTAACACACCAGCTACATTTCACCTCAATATGCAGTTTAGGCTGAACTTGCCCTGTTCTTCACTAGTAAGACTGAGCCCTCTTTTCCTTATAACATCCCTTTTCAGTTATTTTTAAAATTACTATGTCTCCCTTCAGCTTTGTTTTTGTAGCTGGACTGTGCCAAAATTTCTCAGGCTCTCTTCATAGGCCTCATTTTTCAACTTTCTTCTATTTTTGTTGCTGTCAACTGAACTCTTTCCAAGGTAGTGAGCTAATTTTCAAACCTGGTGCCCACAACTGAACTAAGCCTTGCAAATGAGGCTTGCACAGGACTGTCGAGTAGAATAATTACCTTGCTTGTCTCTGTATATAATTTGTTATCAAAACTTTTACAATACTAGGCTTTTGAGGACAATGTCGTGTTTTTAATTCATGTGTGCTGTGGCATGTGGCATACAAGACCTATAGTTCACCTTTGTTTAAGTAAAACTTTAAAAGCTGAAGAGGTAGCAGTAATACTTCCCTATGAAAAGTAATGCATCTCAAGGTGTTGGAAATGTGAGCCAGGATTAGACGTCACCGTCTGCTTCAGCAACGTCAAGAAAAAAACCTGGTCAAGGAGTAGGCGGTTAAGGCAGTAAGCTACAGCCAGGCCAAAGCCGTGAAGCTGGGGATGCCTAAACCCCCAGGGGGAGAGGAGCAAGCAGGCCTGCAGCCAAGTCTGGCAGGACTGAGCCACAGCTGTGGTGGCAGACAGCGAGAGCTGTAGCCGAGAGCTTGGCACTCAGAGGTGGTCTGAAAGGCCACGAGGCTGCAGGGGAGAGTTGATAGGATCCCTGTGTAAACAGCCATGAGGTGAATTAATTCAAAAGTCGGGCTCCCCGGTTCCAGTCCACTCTAACGTTTGACTTCTGTTAGATGCTAGGGGAACTGGGTCCAGCTGGTATGGGGCTGGCCAGTGCCCAGTGGTCGTCTCATAGACTCCTGCAGGAAAAGGCAAAGTTTTTACACTAGGGGGTGTCTATTTATAACAAAATCCTCTTTTGAGGGGGTTTAGCATGAATTTTCATTTAATTTTATCCTACATTTTTTGTCTCAATTTCTTTCCAAGACATGTCAAACACTAACACAACAATTATATCTTTAGCTCTTTCCCTCAATGGTTTCCTTTTCTTCTATTTCTGCTCTCATCTGTTGCCCCCTGTTAAGCCTCCCACATGTCTAACACTTAATCTCTACATTAATTTCACCTCCTAACAATGTGCAATGTCACGTATAAAGTCTTCAGTGAAAAACACTGAAAAAGGAAGGAAAGCACAGTAGATGGAGTAGAAGAAAAATCACTATAATTTCCTGTAAACTTTCTGTGAAATGAAAACTTTCTTTTATATTACAAAATTGGGCAGGAGGGATAATTGAAGAAAAAAGTGATACTTTCTTTTACTTACACTTGTTTTTATTCAGAAAAGCAGCCTTTTCATACTTCTTCAGTGGGGGAAAAAGCTAAAAACACAAACAAAAAAACCACGGAGCAATGAGGTTAAAACAATCTCTTATGCTTTCATTAAAAAGAAACTCAAACCACAAATTTTAAAACTAGAAACTAATAATCCATTATTTTTTCAACTTTAAAGTCATATTAAAAAGAAAATAAAAAGTTTTCCTCATGCACACCTTTTCCCTTCCAAAAAGGGCAAGGCAAAAAAAACCTCAACAAAAAATAGATAAGAGGTCTGCTTAATTTTCATCTGGCAAATTAAAAAAAAAAAAAAAAAAAAGTTACAAAATTAAC
>JAVJGG010000007.1:22028385-22047095 GCA_035590195.1 Aviceda cuculoides
CCCCCAACCCCCCCCCCCCCCCCCCCCCCACACACAGCCTCCAAGGATGAACCCTGTAATCACAGCCTGGGTGGTTGGTTTCAGCTGCTTGGTTTTATCATCTCATGATTCTTCTAGCAAAAGAACTTGAACTCCTGTGCAGGATTTAGCCTTGTTGGGAGGTATGCAGGGAGCAGAAATTTTCCAGCAGCACATGGTGACCTTTTCAAAACAAGCCGATGTATATTAGTCAACTTGAATACAGCACATTCTGTTCTTGAGCTGCAGTGTTGAAGAAAAACTTTTGTCGTGCTGGAGGTATTACCTGCCTCTCTGGCAGACATGGCTGGGATTTTGTCTGCCTCGGTATATGTGGAACAGCTGAATCCTCAGCCAGATATGTGTTTCATGTCTTGAGTCTGTTTGCATGTTCTTTCTTTGAGCAGATGATAACAAGTAATGATTAGACAGCTACATGTAGAGATAATTAGTTTAGAAGACTAGTTAGTTTGTGACAGCCAGGACTTGGTCTAATGGGTGTTACTCATTGCTTTTTTTGTCTTCTGTCCTATGGAAAGGATTTTAAGCCTTCTTCACACAGTGTATCAGTGTGTGGATAAAGTCAGTGACAGAGACATTTCATAACTGTAATTTAGAAATTTCCACATTCGATGTGGATATGTCTCAGCATTTGCCTACTGTTGAGCCCCACCTGGACACCAAAGACTCTACATTTACTATTAATGACATTTATTTTCTTTGTGCATGGAAACCTGTAAGCAGTATGATTTAGCTCAATATCTTAGTTGATGGTCTTGGTTGCAGAGAGACTTAAGACTGAATGATTGTGCAGTCTGATGTTGGAATTTATTTGGTATGCCGTTGTGCTCCAAACAAAGCATGAGGTGTTACTGTTCAGGAAGAGTATTTTCCCCGCCCCCTTTCCTAAAGAAGACCAAGCTGGGATCGTGTTTGTATGCTGGTGGATACTGTAGTGGTTGCCCAGAGAAGGCTGCTAGTCTGAGGTGCAGAATCCAAGGCAGGAGCTGCAGTTACTGCTGGCAAAAGCTTTAGAGGAGCTGGACTCGGGGGGCTCTGCGGAGGGAGCTCCTGAGGTGTGGGAGCAGAGCAGAGATGCTCCTTTCTCTCTCTCTGTTCTGAACTTGGGGTAAGGGAGCAGAATTCTAGTTTCTGACATTTTAGAAAATATTTGTGTCTGCCAAAACTGGGTTGAAAATCTCCTTTTGCCAGTCAGGGTATGAATTATGTCCTTGTCATGGATATGGGGGTTTTCATGTTCAGGTATGGAAGTACTGAGCACTGGCTGATTTGCATGGGTTGCCCTCAGTTACTCTTCTGGAGGGAGAAGTTACAAAATTTCAGTATTTCTTAAGAGAGATTAATTTAGATTTTCTGAGAGGGATGAAAACAGGAAATGTAAAAAAAAATAAATTTGGTGGTAAAAGAAAACAACCACCTGCAGTCTTTGGTTATTTCACAGAATAGCTTCCAGTGAAATGAAACTACTGAAGAATGACCAGAGATTTGTCTTATACAAGTCTGATTCCTACATTGCAGGTCAAAGCTGAAGACTACTGTCTATTATTGCCTTTAAAAGCAAAATGGGGCCTATAAAAATACATTGTAATTAGCAGGCTCAGATCTATCTATCTTGACTTCCATGACATGCCTATCATTGCAGACACCAATGGAGAGCTCAAATGAGGCATGCCACCTTAGAGACTCTCCTATTGCTTTTCATGGTGTCTAATAAGTAAAGGTTAATTGTTATCCTTCGTATTTCCCAAGAGAGACCAAAGAAATTTAGAGAAGTTCAGGTGTCTGTAAACACAGAAGTGTTTGAAAACCTGTGGCAAAGGTGGTTATTTTGCTAGCCTTACCCTTTGTGTCCTGTAGTTCTCAGCACTGTCCTGACAACGTCCCCTGAAGTATTCATAAAATTATTTCACAGGACAACTGAGTGTCACAAAGGCTAATTGACTTGTGCGGCTGCAATGATCCATGGCTGTATACATACAGACAGCATTGTTTACAGCCAAATGTATACAGGCATCTGCAAGTGGAAACTGGGATTTGAATTCATAACCTTTAGCTCCCAAAATTCAGGTCTTTATCCAGAGAGTTAAAAGAGCAGCTGTAATCACATAAAAATACTGCTATTCATGAGCATGTTTACCCTGTTGAGGTAAACAGTAGCAGTGCATTTTCACTTTGGCCAAAGTGTCATATTTCCCAGGGAAATCTACTTCTGGAAAAATGCCATGGTTCCTTTATGGGTTTTTTTGGGTAATCTGTGCCTGGCTACTACTGAACGGATAATGGAGTCAGACCGAACTATCTCAGTATTTGTTGTCTCTGTGCCTCTGTTCCTGGTCTTCTCCTTGTACACCCTACTCTTCCCCCCCTCCCCGCCCCATGTTTTGTCTGGGTTGTCTACTAGCCAGAAATACAGTTTACAAGTATATTAAAGCTGTTAAAACTTAAGTACGAGGTGCACTACTCACAGTACCGTTACTGATACTCAGTTAATAAAGACAATGTGTTCATAATTGTTGTAATGTATCAGGCCTAATAATAATTAATTTCTAAGCTTTCTATCTAGTGTAATACTCCAGTCTAAGGAGACCCTTTAGGATTTAAATATGTATTTAGAAGGCTTTTCAATGCTTATACTTTTTAATTATATAGTTAGGGACATGGAGGATGTGTTTGCAAAAACTTTCTGAAGGATTATATTAACATACTCCCTGTTGAGGCAAGACAGCCTCACCTACCATACCACCTGAATCAGAAAACCCCTATAGTTACAGAAGCAGTTCTGGTTACCTTCAGTAACCAGGAGAGCTATTTCTACAGAGCAAAAAACACGTAAGAAGTGTTTCAAGTGTCCTTTAAAGAACTATTCAAAGCATTTACTCTGGTTTTAGCACACCTATTCTACGGTTTTGGGGAAGACAGGATTACCATAAAAACACCTTACAGGACTAAATGGCTGATGTCCAAGGATCTGTATCTCCACCCCAGGAGCAAAGAAGAGGCATCCTGCTTACACATTCACTCATTTCAACTCATTTTCACCTCTGTGCACAGCCCAAGACTCACACTTGAAAACAAGATGTCCCCATTTGTTCACATGGAGGCACAGACATGCCTGCTTTTAGTGACCTGAATGACATCTGTTGTGGTGACATGACACAAGCTAAAACAAAATCTTACAGCCAGTGCAAGAGAGGTGGTGCCATTTCTTTCATGCTTTCCTTAATATGGTAGTTAGGGACTTAGGGGGAAAGACAAGGATTTAATGTGTCTTTGTGATGGGGAATACTGCATAGACAAACCAGAACACAGGTTATAACACTGTAACATGACACAGACATGTCAGAAATGAAACATGAATCCACCTCTTATTAACACTGCTTGATACAGCTACGGTTGTGCAAGACTAGTGCTGAACAAAAGAAAGATAGAAGAAAATGGGAAAGGTAGAAGTCAGCATAAATACATGCCTGTCCCAAATAATCAAATTCTTTCAATATAAAAAATGGATTGTATGCTGATTTTTATATTTGGCAAACACAGGACAGCTACAGTTCTTTTAAAAGCACTGAAGAAGATGAGTCAGATTCCTTCATAGTGGTGTTATTCCTATTTTTAATAACAACGCCACAGTGTGAAGTGCACATATCTTAGTTTTGCTTTCTCATAGTATAAGTGCAGAATAGCAATAATGAAATTAAATTGTGCTTACTAGCTTTTACTGCCTTTTGTTTCTAAATAACCCAAAGCATTTTATACATCAGAAAGGTCAGTAAGACCAGGAACTCAGCAGCTGTCACTGTGAAACTGCATGTAGTGACGCTAAGCTGCTCAGGACAGGAAGCTTGAATGCCATAGCCAACTGATACTGAAATTTATGAAGATAGAATTTAATTACCTATAAAGTCTTGAGAAGGAGTAGGATTGCTACTCTACAAAGACCCTTATCTGCCCCAAATGACACCTCTAACAGCACAACACACTTCACAGCTAAGACTACCAGATATTTGTTAACTCCTTTTATTTCCTGTTGCACATGTATATGTTGTGATGATCTACCATTGAAATACGACCCTTTTCCAGCTTAATGAAATCCAGATTGGTCACAACACCAAGATGGTACCAGCTCATAAAATACAAGTTTGGTTCTTTTTTCTTCAAATAAAGGGCAAAAGGCTCTACTTGCACCTAACACCAAATACTGTATTCAGTACTGGATCAGTTATATTACTGAGGTATTTTCTAAATGCAATGCCTATCCCCATTGAGTAGTGATTTTGGCTCTTGACCGTAGTTTACAAGTAATGGTACTAATGCATTGTATAGCTCTTCTATAAGCACTGGGAAGTGTAGCTAAATACCAGCACGAAGGATGTGACGAACGAAGTTAGAAATGGGGAGAAGGAGTGGGGAGAAGAAATTGCAAAAAGAAAAAAACAATCAATTTTAATAATAGCTTGACAATTACAATTAAATAATCCAAAGCTCAAGCTGAGCATTTTTGTTACACACTGCATGAATGATGTTTGTACTTTGGAGCCTTTAAAATATTTAAGCAGAAAAGAAATGAAATGAACTGCAACCAGTTAAGGTCATCCATTTAGGACAAAATTGATAAAATATTAAAATGAAAGAAATAAATTTTCAAACAGAGATACTAAGGCTTCATAGAGATGTATTATTCAAAGCAGAGGAACATGTGTGACCTCTGGGTTATTACATAATGGAGAAAGGATACGACAGTTCAAATGAGCAGGAACCACAGGCAGCAGAGACAGAGAGGGAAGATGGATTAACCATTCGGTAAGCCACTGCTTTGTTTCCAGGGTACTGAGACTGGACCCCCGTATTAAAGCATTAAATTCTCAGAGCCAGCTCTTGGACCCCACTATTATAGTGGGCTTTAAAAACTTTGGAAAGTCCATGGATTTTTACTACAGATTGATTTTGTGTCTAGCTGAGTTTGTTCATTCTCAGAGGATGGCATTTAAAGCAGGGGTGGTCCTGGGCTGCGGAGTTTCAGTGCCTGGGCTTCCTCCAAATCATGACTTTGTCCTTACGCATCTTTTGTGGAATGGCCTGCAGTCAGGACAGCACGGGCTGGCCAAGGTGTAATGCATCATACTTCTCTCTTTCTGTGGTCAGCTTTGCAGGCTGACAGCCAACCTCCTTATTCATCTCTGCCCTATCAGGGCTTGAAGATGCCCAGTTTACGCTTTGGGCATCTTCAAGGAAAGTGGTCTTAAATTCTGGCAATAAATTCTCCTTTCTTAATTTAAGGCCAGAGACAGTATTTGTTTTACAGGGTTTGTTATAAAATGGGGTTTTGCAAGGCTCTCAACTCTCTTGTACCCAAGGTATTTGGGACGTATCTGCCCTAAATGAAGAAGTAGCTGCCTGAAACAGGAAGTATCTTTAAATCCCAGTGAAATCTTTGTAAAAGTAGAGACTTTGCTCCTTTGAAAAATTAATTTCCACCTAGCAGAGGGCCCTTCCCTCCAAGCTCAGTATTCTGATGCAACTCCATTGCTCTCCTTTTAGCAAAAGGTATTCAATATTCATACAGCCAGCAATGTTGTGCCTAACATAAGGTTTTGAACTGCACGTCAAGGGCCAGGCGTCAAAAAGTTAGATAACATAATGCCAAAGCTTTTTCTTGGACGTAGATTAGCCTCTCTAGAGGATATACAAAAGCATCTAAAATATTAGGAAAACAAATGACACTGACAGTCGTTTGTGATCTTAAGTCCTCTAAATGTTTTTGATCATCTTCCCATTTTTACTCAGTTGCAATTACTCTATGTGAAAAAAAAATCTTCATATTTGCAGAGCAAGCATTTATTTCTAACTCTCAAAGCTCCTTCCAAAACTAAGTATAAACATTATTCGATTGATTTTATAGCTGTCCTAAGTGGAGAGTTAGGGACTGTTTACAAATGAGGTACTATCAAAGATGTAGGCATAACCTATGATACTAGTTTTCTGTTCCTGGCACTGCAGCAGGCTTCTCTAGTGACCCTTGGCAAGATGTTCGGTTACCTCACTGGAAAATGGAGATAATGGCATGGGTCTGACCTTTTGGAAATGGTATGAACACAGTCCTCATAAGGCCTACGGAGCATGGAGAATTTCAGTGGAAGCACTGAAACATGAGTCCTGGGCCTGGCCCTATACCTCAGGAACATGTTGGAAGAGAATGGCTTTCGATTATATCCTATACGTCTCTTTCAATTTTCAAAGGTATTTTTAAAACGGGTTGGTTTTTGTTTTTTTTTAAAAGGGATCGACAGAGCTCAAAACCTCAGTTACAAAACCTACCTTTTTTTACCAGTTTTGCACAAATGAAGAGAAACCTACTTATAAAAACAACCACAATTTCTTAAAAAGTCTCTACCTTTCCCCTTTATGGATGTCTTACATTTCAATCTATAGTGGTATATTTTTCATGAATACAAAGTAATAGGAAGTGCTTAGGAAAAAAAGTAAACCAACAATCTTCAGGCTCTTAATCTGACAAAGTATTCCCTCAAATAATGCACAAGTTTCAGCTCACATTTTAGTTGTCAATATATTTTACCCTGGAAGCTGAAAATATGACCATGTTCCTTTTCCTTATAATTGTCAAAAGGGATCATAGAATATGAAGAACATAACCGAACTGTTCTGTGTATCAAACTAAAAACAAAGACTGAATTTCTAGTGTGATTGATTAAAAACCTGTGGCTACAGTTCTAAAAGAATGTTTTTACCTTTGAGTCAAAGCGAATTTTTTGTTGACATAACTAGGACTAGCCATATTGATCAAATCAAAGGTCCATGCCACCAGGTACCTTTCCTCCAGCAGCAGTCAATAGCAAATGCCTAAGGAAGTGAATAAGAAGGGGCAAACATACAGTGACACATCCTCAATATAGTCCTATAGTTTCTAGTGATCTATGATTTAGGGATTTTTTTAAAGAAGAGTTACTATCTGCACATTTGAAAGTCCCTGACAGGTTTTCCTCTCATGAAGTTGTCTGATTACATTTTCAATATATATAAAAAAGTGGGATTCACAAAATGCTGTAGCAATGAGTACCAGTTTAATTACAGGTTATGTGACAAAAAACTCTCATGATCTTTCTAGATTTCAGCTAAACAACATGTGCTGGTATTCTTCTTCCTGCTAAATCCAGCAGAAAAAAATCCATTGATATTGGTGTGTGGGAGACTGGTCTCAGAACTGCCTAGAATAAAAAAAATAAATATGTTTTAACTGAAGACAATCTATCTTCCTCAAAAATCTGGTAAAAGGGATTTATATGGCAAGACTGAAGAAGAATTGAGCTACATTTTTCAAATCATGGAGGTAAAAAATAGAATCAGGTAACTTGAAAAACTCACGCTAACTTTACTGAAATTTTGCAGAAATAATCTGCTATGCCTTCAATGCAGACAGAGAAATTTTGTAGCCAATGTAATTTTTAAAACTGAGATAAGTATGTGTGTTAGGGGAGGGGATAATAGATGGAAAGCAGTCTATTAATGGAAAAGCAGTCCGGCTGCAGCCTGAACTGTGGTGTCTTCCCTCCCCATAATCATGGCATTAATTACTTCATAGGTCAAATTATGTTTCCGTTTGAAAGAGTTTGGCCGTCTACATGAATCAGGGCATGCATATTTAGATCTACTGTATCTTCTAGCATGGGCTTTTATTCTTGTTTGATGCATGCGGGCTACTAATTTAGTTTTTCACTGAAGACAGCTCTTTTTTTCTCTCCTGCACAATGGCAGTCTGGTTCCAAAATATATAGAACAAGCACACATTAATTGAATCTGAGGGCAAGTATACTTCCTCCTTTGACCATATGGACAGGATTTTTCTTTAAAATAAAAAGGCCAAAAAGTGACTGGAACAATGCCCAAAGGGGAGAATAAAGACAGACATTTAAAGGTGAGCTCACTAGATTTATAATAGCAGGGGACACTATCATCCTTTCCAGCCAGATACCCAGTTAGCAGTAATGCTTATATCACAAGAAAGGCCCAGGAGATTCTTCTTTAGAAAATAATGGATACAGCTATTAATATACTGGGGAAGCTGCAGCAATCCACTTCAGATATTGATAATAAATTACTTTGTTCAGATATGAGATTACATAATCCAGACAGGCAATCATAAAAGCATTTTTTGTGTATTAGTGTTATTTAGAAGAGCTCCTCGGAAAAGTTTTAAGGCATTAGAGTGCTTCTGTCCAAAAAGAATAGGCAAGAGCTTTGAACAAAAATACTGCTAATCATTTAAGCATATGAAAAGCCTGGATGAGATAGTAGCTCAGGGCTCACAGGGAAGGTGCTGCTTCTTATATTAACCTGATCCCACTGTTTGTGGGAACAGCTTGTGAAATGATTTTGAGTGTATCAGAAGAGGCAGCGAAAACATCAACGTATTGTAACATATAGCAGGGCTTGTTCAATCGATGAAAGGCAGTTCACAGTAGGCATTAGTATCACCTCTAAGAGGGCCAGAACTGACCCAGCAGCCTACTCACTAAAAACTATATCAAGACAAGTAGTCTTGGTCTCAGAATTTTTTTAGAGGATTAGCTTACTCCCATGTGCAAACAGGTGTAGGAATTTTGTTGTCCAAAATTTAAAATAAGAAGCACAATGGGTGAACAGGAAATAAGCCTGAAGATCTCAAGATTGCTAACCCTAAACATATTAAAAATACCATAAGCTTGTTTTAAGAATTACAGTACTTCAGAGCCCTATGATATGTCAGTCATCTGACTTGTCTGCTGGTGTTGAGGTAAATGGATTCAATGTTTTTACATTGTTCTCAGTCACAAAGGTTAGACATTTGTTTGTATAATGATAGCAAAATATCCTCATATTACCGCTGCTATGGGAGCTAAGAGTTGTAGAAGCCCTTAAAAATCATGACCTTGTGATAAGGTTGTGAGTGTTGCCATGAGTGAACTCAAGAGACATTTCTGAACCCTGTACAAGCTCCCTCTATTCTGATTTCTGACTGAGCATATGGTACAAGAATTCCCACTGAAGCCAACAGAAGTTAAAATCCCTTTTACCTGAGGTGCCCAGTGCTTTGTAGGATCAGAGCATAAGCAGGCTTACAAATTAATAGAATCAGAGTATTTTTTTTTTTAACTATACCTTTTAAACTGTATAGCAATCTTTAACACCACCTTTTAAAAAAAGTCCGACTCTAAGAGGATAAGCATAATACAGCAAGTTTGAAAAATTCCCTGACTTCCTGGCACCACAGATTCAAGTCTTGGGGTCACTGAACCCTTCATCTTTCTCAGATAGATAAGATGACTACTGCAATATTTAATACAAGATAAGCCACACAAGCATTTGACTGGATTTGACCTCTCCGACAGCTTACAAACCCAAGAGCTTGTGTAACCTGAACCTCTGCAAGGAAATGGATATTTCTGCATTATCCCATAACTCCAACAACTGGGGACTTTGGAAACATCAAATATCATAAAACGTGCTAAAGCTGTTAGCCAGCAATACTACTGAAGACATTTCTTTAGCTGTATCCTATAGTATCAATGGCCAAAGCTTCCGTTCACCCAGGTACGACCACCAGGCTGAGCTCTAGGTGTCCGTACGTCTCCAAAGCTCTGTTCCAGAAGTCGCTGCACATCAGAGGTAAACGGTAGGTACATAAGAACACCAGACAGCTCTGCTAGGTCAGACCAAGGGCTGCCTCGCCCAGTTCCCTGTCCTCTGCAGTAGCCAAAGGCAGATGCCTAGAAAGCAGAGTAATAACAGAGCTAACTGGTCCTTGTTATGGCGTGCGTACTGCCAGAGACTGCTCTGGCCTCTTGACAATTTACGATTCAGCCTCCCCGGGAGCCAAGGGTGGTTTCTGCCTGTTGAACAACCGTGTGCTCTCTCCTCTGAGCTTTCGTCACCTACCACATCTGTGCTAAGCAGCGCCACAAAGATTGCCTGGGTACTACATGAAGAATTGCCATTACTTCTTGGTTTTGACCTGCCCCACGTTGCTCTCCTTTGATACTCGCTCATGTATCCAAACAACGAACAACCAACCCTTACTTGCTCTCCTCACGCCAGTCACCATTTTATAGACAACTAATATATCCTCTCTCTGCCATCCCTTTTCCGGACCAAAATGTCTTCATGGCTGGTGTTTATACCCTTGACTGTCACTGCTGGTTCTTGGATATCTTCTCTGGCAGAAGGAAGCACCGAACGGCACTCGGGGCACTGGCACACCGCTGACTAAGGTGGTGACCGGCTGGTGTTGGCCGGTTTGTCCCCAGCTGCCGTGGTGGTGGGGCAACCCCTGTGCTGGTGGCAGGAGCCCCCCCCCAGCCCCACACTCCTTCACACGGCAGTTAGGAACCGGCCCCGACCGGTCAGATCTGGAACAAACCCACCTCAGCTGCTGGGGCTGCCGCAGGGCTGGCACCCCTCCCAGCAGCCAATCAGGGTAGATGTGCTGGAGGCGGGGGCCAATCCCGGTGCAGGAGGTAGCTGCTCCAGCCAATGGGAAGTGGCGGAGGCCACAGGGACGGCGCCTGGGCGAGGAGCTGGCAGCATGGCCGCCCCGTGCCGGCAGTTGGGCGCCTGGGCCAAGCCAAGGTGAGAGCCGGCATCTGGGAAGCCGCAGGAGCAGCCAGACACCCGATCTCCCTGTGGCATTGGGAAGTCACGAAGCGTGTGCCTGTAAGGTACCGGTAAGGGGAACAAGGACCATAGTGTGGTATCAAGCTTGCGTTCGGAAATTATTTTGCATTCCCCCCTTGCGGTACATCAGCTTCACGCAGGACACTTCCTTTCCTAACAGTCCCTCATGTGTAATTTGCCTTCCCTTTTTTTTCATTTGCTGCTCAGCACTGAGCTAATGTTTTCATTAATGACACACTATAACCCTAAGATCCTGCTCCTAAGTGACAATAGGCGGCTCAGAAACGGTTATTTTGTATGGGAAGTCTAGATGGGTTCTCTGTTGTGGCAGGTACATCACTCCATTTGCATGGAACTCGGTGTGGCAAACACCCTTCCTGTTTGGTCAGATAAATATACAAGCATAAAGGTATTTTTTTCATTAGGAAACATAAGCAGAGAGGAAACCAGATAGCCAAGAACATCCATCTTGCATGACTTCACTGTCCAAGTGTTGTCTCGGCAGTATTTTGGGTAAACACAAGCTCTGATCCACCAGAGAAGTAGGGCAGGGGAAGACAAAGCTGCAGGTGGCAGCAGGACAGCTACCGGCCTGGCCATGCTCCACTGACTCGCCTGTTCCCCTTTAACTGGTTGGCCAGGAGTCCCTAGGTTTTCATACAGCTTCTGTACAAGTGTTTCTTTTCACAAGAAGTGCATATAGTTTCAGAGTACATTAACCCTGTATTCCCATGTGACAAGGTTTCTCATAGTGGCTACTGCCACAAAAGAAAGCAAGCAACACCTGAGGAGATGTACGTATGACTTGCCTGCCCGTGTACTTCAGTCTACAGTACTTCTGATGTACCAGCAGATGCTGGTATTCATATTACTAGGTCATCCAAACCTGTTCTGAAAAAAGTTATCTGTTGGTAAGGACACAAAATGGCTTGTCTACAGTTGAGGCTCTGGTAGTGCTACATGGAGCCTGGTAATAGTGGAAAATTCCCAAGTGCAGACAGTCTAAGACAGCTACAGAAAATAATCCACCAAATTTCAATAAACTTATGCAAAGCATTCCTATTTCAGAAGCAGTAATTCCTTATGAAAGTATTTCCATTTCTTTATTTGTACTTCAGGGTGCACTTCAAATGCCTCTGAAAGTCCAGGACAAAGATTCTTGTCTTAATCTGAACATCCTCTAAATAGCAATGAAATCTTGAAACTGCCTGTGAACTGTCAGAAACTTGGGGATTTCCCCCCTCCCTTCTGCTGTGGCATCAACAGAAACTATAGATGACAAAAATTCAAACTGCATAGTTGGAACTAACATTCTCATCCTAACCGAGTTTTAAGCAACAAAAATATATGTCTTGTTTAGCATGATTAATGAAAGCTTCTGCAGAAGCCAGGACCACTTCAAACCACTTTGACGAAGAAGAGAAAAAAAAATCAAACACAAAAAAAATTTAGGAATAAGTACTGGATATAAATTGATGAAGAATTTTGATATGTTGTTATCACTATACTTATTTGATAAAAAGAAAAAATAATTAGAATATCTTTCATTTCCACTATTATTACATTTGTCTATACAAATAAATTAATACCTGTTCCAATTAGGTCCTAACACAGACAGCACTATTTGTATGAGCAAGTAGCAGGAAAACATACGTAACAGTTTGTGACTGCGGGTATCTAATCAAGGACATATTTTTGGTACTGAAAACAAGTACAGCAATAGACTTTTATCTAGCGCTCAATTTTTTTTTAAGAAGGGAAACTATGTACACTATAGATCACACCTGCTTATGATGAACTGGCATGAACTTCTATTTGGGTATTTTTCTTTTTACTAAATGATTGTCAACGTAGGTTATTTTTCCTTGTTCTGACTGCAGTTGCATGAACTCTTCCATGTGTTATTGCAAGTTGATTCAAACATTTTTGCCCAAACCACTTCACACTATGCAACTCAACATTTAAAAGATCTAGGATCAAACTAATTTATTGCTTTTGTTATATTAAACTTGATGCTAACCAGTGCAGTCCCAAATCTGAAAACACTTGTCTTAAACCATGCAAACAGTCACGATTACTTCAGTAGGTCTACTGACATATTTGAACACATGTGGTTTTAGGTTCAGGAGCCTGGTGAGTCTTCACCAGCTCTTTGCTTATGCATTCTGCAGGTATATATTGGCTGCAAATGCTCCTGCAGAGTAAAAGAGAAAATCCACAGGCTGGACAACTGCTTGCAAGATGGATAAATATAATCAATTTGCCAGAGGTACTTCCTTTGTGTCAGATTGTTGCACACAAAAAGGCTTGATAACCTGTGCTTTCAAAAAAAACAATTCAAGGGGGCTAAGATCAGTTTCCTCAATCTGACATAATCAGGTATTAGGTATTATTTTCATGACAGAGGCCACGAGTTGACCTAGATTCAGATGCAAAGGTTATTTATGTGTAAATGTTACATATATTACTAAAGTTACAGGAAGCTTTTAAAATTAAAATTAATATTGCATTGTAATGGTCCCACATATGCGTGTAATGAACAATAAGTTGCCCATAAGATCCGCTGACCCTGGCAGCAGTGACAGTAAACTGCTGCTGCTAGAGTCCAGGCTGACAAAGGGACAAATATGATGTAGCTAGCAGCAAGCCACCTGCTCTCTTTTTGTTACCTAAAAGCCAGCACTAACTGGGTATTACTGCTGAATATGTAAATGCTGTGCTTTTATATACATACATGAATATATATATATATATTTCACATATATAATACACACATACTTATATGAAACAAAATATTCTAGATGAGGATTCCTTGGCCTTCCAGAATTTGCAGACCCCTCATTGCCTTCTTCCAAAATGCATAGCTCTGAGCTCATTGCTTTCATTAGTTTTACCCAAGCAGAGCTTTCCTTTCACTTTTGCTTGGGTGATTTTATGGGCTGAGCTTCTAGGTAAGCTTTGTGCCAGCCAGGATAAACCAGTTGCACTTTAATGTCATCCCTTTCCGTGAGCTGCTAATGTATGGATTACTCACTGCATTGATCTTGGTGGATGAAGTCTGGTATGGTGACAGAGTTCCTGTGATAGCAGAAGACAAGCCATTACGGAGTTAACTTCTATTGCACTCCTCACTGGAGAGTGGTGAACTAATGTTTGAGCTTATGGTGGGACAGACTCCAGCTCTTCTCCTGTAAACATATTTCAAATGGCAAGAGGGAATGTTTCCAACTCTTTGTTGCAATGGGCTTCTTACACCAAGGTTTCATTTTGAAATCTTTCATATCAAATCAGTGACTGACATACTAGACTTCTTACGGTGTGGTGTTGGGACTTTATATTCTGTGGTGTGCTATATTATCTTAAACTTTCTTCCCTTTTGGGCAAGCTGGTTATGGCAACGTTAACAAGGTTAACCACAGAGCTGTGCCTCCTTTTCCCTATATTACTTAGTTTGGATGCAACAAATGGTATATATTAAAAACAAAGAAGAAATCCACTTTTAAACATTGCATTAGGACGTTTGCTAAAACAATGTTTCTTCAGAGAAATGGGATGATAATAGTTTTAATATGATGGCAAGATCTGAGGAAGTTAGTGATTGCTTAATTTTACAGTGGCTAATAGTAGCTGAATATCTTAATGTAGACTCGCTACATTTTAATGTAGACATGAAATAGATGTGTTCTCTGTCCTGAGGTTATAAAACAGAGAAGGGAAAGATAGCTATGAAGGAGATTTCAAAAGTTCAGTGACATTTAGGTGAGCAGCTTTTGTGAATGTTGAATATTTTTGTACCTTTGGAAATTGCTCCTTTCATAAAATAATTGTGATTTTTTTTTTTTTTCAGGTATTCAGAAATCTTAACATCATGTCAATTAACTTTATTTGGGGTTTGCTTATTGAAAAATTAACGTACTTAGTCCTGATACATTTAATAATATGCTCTGGGGAGGGAAATGAAGGAAGCAAAGGAAATGTATGTGCAACAGGGTCAAGCAGCACTAAAGTTCTCTTGGACAACAGCATTCTAGTGGAACCAGCTCAATTAGTCAGGAGCAGAGGAGAGACAACTTGGTGTAAGTTGGCCCATGTTTTCACTCTCAATAAGCAGGGTTCAAACATAAAGGGAATCAATGAACAGAAGCTTCAAAATATTTACACATATTCTGAGAGAGCAAAAAAGTTCACATCCATAATTAATGGTCATTTTTTTTAAAAAAAATCAAAGCAACAGCTGAAGCAGATTCTCTAGGCCAAGCTGAACTTAAACCAAGGCTGACTACAGTTGCATTTGGCAGCTGAGTCCAAAATTTGGCTCAACTCTAGTTAAAGCATAATCTGACAGATAGCCTCTTTTTATTACAACTCTCTGCTGAATCATTTAGTTTGGGGAAGAAGCATGAATCTGGCATTGTATCTTAAATTATGAAAATGATGAGATGATTCTTATAAGTAAAAGGGTAATACCAGCCTCATTTATTAATCTCCACAGTTTGCCCAGGGTATTTTTTGTCCAGGAAACATACATGTTACAATGCTTAGCATCCTGTAAGACCTATAGTAGTAGTAGTCTTACAGCTTTCTTCTCAAAAAAACCCTTGCAGGGTGTGTAACCTTGTTAACTTTCCTTTTTTTTTCCATTTCACAGATGGAAGAACTGAGGAGGGTTATGCCATTGCCAAGCTTGTAAAGTGTTCAAACTTGTCGATGACATAAATGAGTGGTTCCCAAACTGTGATGTGCATACAAGTAGTTGTATACCACTTCTAGGTGGTATATGATGTAAAGTTGCCACTGCCAATGAACGGACCCTCTAAGATAGTGGTCTCCAAAGTGGGGTGCACATAAGACAACCCATTGGGATGCAGGAAGAATTTTTTTTTGTGCCATTAATAAATAATAATAAAAAAATAATTTTGTCTATTTCATATTTGGCTCATCCTTTTTTAATTTCTATTTTGCGTATGTTTTATAATGTACATAATGTATTAGTACAGTTGTACATAGTTTCTAAATAAATGATCATACATATACTGGGGGTGCGTGCTCAAAATTTTTTTGCTGATAGGGGTGCACGATCCAAAAAGTTTGGAGACTATCATTTTAAGGATCAATCTCTAAGTGACCAAAGTGGGACTCCCATAATTTGACAATTCACCTCTAAAAAACTGGCAAATATCTCTTGGGACTTCATGCAAAGATCACTGAAATAAATGGAAGCCTTTCCAAAAGCTTCAAGTGGGTTTGGATCAGGCTTGTAAGAATTACAGCAGCAGAGGTAAGAGTAGGTATCTGGCATTCCTGAATCCTGTTCATACAGCCCTGCTGACATTGCACTCTGTAAAGTATTGTATAGATGGAGAGGAAGGAAAAAGTGGTTATGTGTAATTCTGCATAGCAAGAGGGTAGTCTTATGGTGAATACATAAATATGCAAATCAAGTCTTGATATGGGGCAGGAGAAACATTTCTTGGATCACAGTAAAGGGTATAGTTAGCAAACCATAAATTTAGTTGTCAGCTCTGTACTTTTTCTAGTGTTACACAACATAATTATAAAAAGCAGAACACTTGACACTGCTATTGTAAAATAACCAAATACACAGCCCACAGGTTTTGACAAACAATTGCATTCTATCATCCTAAAAATGGATGCCACCTTATTCCTTAGCCCATGCGTTGTCCACTCGGGAACACAGCATTGCTGCTAACAAGAGGGACGTTGTGGCAGGAGACGACGATCCTTTTCTGTCATGGATTTCTTTTATTATTGACGGCTATGTTTGGGTGGCATTGATCAGCACTAGTTTCTCACTGACCACAATGCCACAGCTTTAACAGGAGGTGTGTGCTTATACTTGATGCCAATCACGCTGTCCCTCAAGCAGTTCAAAGGCACATTCTTTTCTCGGTTCTGAATGATTAAGAAGGGCACCTGAAATATAGCTATTGCTGCCACTGCACTCTAGAAGCAATGTAATGCAACACTTTTATGCACCAGAAACAATTCTATCACTATAAAAAAAGGTAGGCGCATTTATTTAAATGTCTAAAATCAATCATCAGCTACCAGGAACAGATTATGTCTGAAAAGCTATTGCTTAGCCTCCTCAATTTCAATAGTAAATCCACTGTAGGCCTGTCTCTAACTGGACTAAGTGAACGGGAGGGTCAGAATGAGGACGCTTAGAGCATCAGCATATTTTTCTTGCTGTAGGCCTCCCTCCACTGATCAAAATTTCTTTCAAGATCTCTCAGCTGGCTTTTGAGCTCCAGGTGGAGCTACTGCAGACCTTCCCAAACAAAATTTTGCGTTGTACCAGATGCAAAAAGATGACTGATGCTTCCAGAACATTTTTAATTGAATAAAACACATGATTATTAATAATATTTAATTATAGAGGATTATAATTTAATTATAGAGGATTGAAATTGAATTAGCTCTACAAGAATGCACAAATATAAAATCAGGGTGACATTTTAGCGTTGACACGCTACTACTCCACTTTTGTTAGTATGATCAATAGGGCATTGACTGATGGGTCCACACCGGACTGTACTTTAGGTACTGGCACACTTGTGCTGTGGCCGCTGCTGTAATTTCAATCTATACACCAGGGAGGGACTCCAATTATTTCAGAGGGTGCAGAGGGGCTCATTCATTAGTCTGGCCTCATAAAAGCTTACTCTACTGCAAACATCTAACTGGCTACACCTATTTTACTGTAATTAGATGACTGCATAAATCAGTGTTGCAACAAGTATCCCCCTTTAGATACCCACTAATGACCGTAGCTCTTAGGAGAGGGCTTTACTTTCCTTAGTGTGAGGTCGCAACATCTGGTTGGCCTTCCAGTACAGCCGGGGCAGCAGAAGCTGGTGGTCTGGACGGCTGCGGGGGCTCTCTGGCATCACCAAGCTTTTGTAGCCTTGGCTGCTGCTTGTCTCCACGCTCCTGGCAGAGCGGGCAATGCGGATAGACCCGCGTCTCTCTGCTGTCCTGCCTCAAGGATCACTAAAGCTATTGTTAGTGTAGCAAGGAGGCCCTGTCGCTGCCTCCAAGCACTTTACAATGACAATGTATTTTCTTAGGGTAAGTCCCGTTATGCCCTTTATATAAAAGGGGAAGCTGAGTCACAAAATGTTTAGGTGGCTTATCCAAGATTACAAAGCAGCATCAAAGTGGTGATTCTTATGTAACTCCTGAGGAAAGCAGCATATTTTGCTGAATCATGCTGCCTCCCAACCATAAATAATGATACTTGGATTCAGCACTTTCAGATCTATGAGCTATTCTGTCTCTGACTGATGGCTTATGGAATCAACTGCTTTTATCCTCCAGAACCTGAAGAGAAATAGGGTATATTTCAAGCTTATGTTATGAGTGAGCCCAGTGTGGAACACATAACAAGGTGGTGGTTTCCAGGAAACTTTTCATTATAAGCTTGAATAGGTAATTTTCTGGAGACATGCATATAATATTTAAAAATAGAAACTCCAAGGGAGCTGTCGTGGTTTCACCCCAGCCAGCAACTAAGCACCACACAGCCGCTCACTCACTCCCCTCCGCCCCCAGTGGGATGGGGGAGAAAATCGGGAAAAGAAATAAAACTCATGGGTTGAGATAAGAACAGCTTAATAGAATATAAAAAGAAGAAACTAATAATTATAATGATAACACTAACAAAGTGACAGCAGTAATGATAAAAGGATTGGAATGTACAAATGATGCACAGTGCAATTGCTCACCACCCGCCAATTGCCCAGTTAATCCCCACGCAGCGCTCCGCCCGCCCCCATTCCCCCCAGTTTATATACTAGACATGACATCCCATGGTATGGAATATCCCGTTGGCCAGTTTGGGTCAGCTGCCCTGGCTGGGTCCCCTCCCAACTTCTTGTGCCCCTCCAGCTTTCTCGCTGACTGGGCTTGAGAAGCTGAGAAGTCCTTGACTTGGTATAAACACTACTTATCAACAACTGAAAACATCAGGGTGTTATCAACAT
>JAVJGG010000007.1:22049204-22061917 GCA_035590195.1 Aviceda cuculoides
GCCCACGCTGGAGCAGCCTGTGCCTGAAGGACTGCAGCCCACAGCAAGGACCCAGGCCGGAGCAGTTCATGAAGGACGGCAGCCCGTGGGAGGGACCCCACACTGGAGCAGGGGAAGGGTGAGGAGTCCTCCCCCTGAGGTGGAAGGAGCGGCAGAGACAAGGTGTGGGGAGCTGACCCCAACACCCATTCCCTGTTCCTCTGCGCTGCTGCGGGGAGCAGGCAGAGAAAATCGGGAGTGGAGTTGAGCTGGGAAGGAGGGAGGGGTAGGGGGAAGATGTTTTAAGATTCGGTTTTACTTCTCATTATCCTTGTTTTGATTTGATTTGTAGTAGATTAAATTGATTTTTTTTCCCCCAAGTTGAGCCTGTCTTTTGCCCATGACCATAAGTGGTGAGTGATCCCTCCCTGTCCGTGTGTCGACCCACGAGCTTTTCTTTATATTTTCTCCTCCCCATCCCTCTGAGGGGGAGAGTGAGCGAGCGGCCTCGAGGTGCTTTGTTGCCGGCTGGGCTTGAACCACGACAGGAGCACAGAGTTCAAACCAGTTCATTCATTTCCGACTGCCTGAACTAGGTACATGCATTCCTCACTGACAACTTCCAATACAGTAGGTGCTCACTGACACTAAACGTTTGCCTGAATCATGGCCAGAGCAAACAGACGAGTTGACCTTCATGCACCACATATCAATGACCCAGTACTTACTTTCACAGGCAAATAAAATGCACACCTGCAGGAAGTGTTCTTCCCCTATGGTATCTAAATTTTATTCAACGCACAGAGATTTGTTACCCATCTGAGGGTACAATCCTCATTCTCTGAAAGGCATCATACACCTGCTGAATACGTAAAGAACATAACTACCTTCCGAGTTTTCTAAAAAAGATGCTAACGTCAACAAAGCAAGTTACTAATCAGGTATAGGTTTAAACCCAAGGCTTTTTAAAGCAGGAATTTGTGAGTTCCTGGTCCAATATGCATTTATTTAAAAATTGTATTATCATAGCACCTAATGATCCAAGTCACAGGCCATCACTCTGTTGCACTTGGCACTGTATAAGCACACACAGAAGCAAAGCACATTCCCTGGATGGTTTACAATTCAGTCATAAACAAAGATACAATAGAGGGATACAGCATGGAAAGCACGAACAAACAATGAGATTGGTTGATGTAATGCAGTAGATTGAAAAATTTTGCTTTGATGTGGCTTTTCTTCCACATTTCTACCTTCCAAGAGTTGTTAAAAACAGCTAAAATCCCTTGATTTCTTCCCTAATAGTACTTTCCCAGGTGACCATATGCCACAGGGATGCTACGTGATCACAAATGGGAAAAATACCAAAGATCGTAAGGGGAATGAGTCATAAAGCAGTGAGACATGTTCTAAAAATATTTACAAATCCTTAGTTAGAAAAAAAGGGGCTGTTGCAAATGACACTTCTTGGGCAACAGAATTCTTTGTGTGGAAAAATGGCACATGTGCCTTAACAAATGGCAAGCTTTTAATGTGAGACCAATTTTCAAAGTGCTCATGAATGTCTCTCTCCTGAATTTCTTCCTCAATTTTTGCTTAAACTATCCTGAGTCTTACATATGGAGAAAGAACGAGCTTAATCGGGGCAACGCTAAGCCTTTCATCAATTCAATTATCCGTTTAAGGACTCACTCATTGAACTTAGCCGTAAAAAGTTAGAGTTGCAGCGCTGCTCCTGTCTATCAGCTTGTGTCCCTGAATTCTTTGTACCCTTAGGGATGTTTTATCTTTTGAGAAATGTGACAGTCTGCCTTCTGAGACCGGCCTCAGCGGAGCTCCATAACCAATATATTGACAGATACAAGGTAGCAGAGAAAGTGAAGCAGTTCACAACTTGTGTCTGTCAAGCTGCTTTCGTCTCCAGACACAGATCTTTTAAAACTATTACAGGACCTTCCAAACCATTAACTTGCATTAATGGCATCTGATTTTTTTTTTCTTTGCAGGGATCTATGCATCTACAGCAGTATCACATCATACCTCATTTCCCAGTATTTTTACTTTTTGGAAAATATAATTAGAATATTATTGTATCTCCAACCAAACACAGGGCTTATCTTTGAAATGTTCCTTTGCTGTCAGAAGAACAGGCTCAAAATGGGGAGAAGAATTCACTGACACTGCCAGTATTTCTGACATTTTCTACTGAAATATCAGTTGATTATTTCTATATGTAAACTTCTATATGAAACTTGCGGTTTCTCTTCCCTCCATTTGGAAGAGGGATGAAAAGAGCGAGCTGTTTCAAAGTAAATTAAAACCAATCACATCACCTCTAAGAACATACTCATTTATAAAAATTAAATTCAAAACAATACAGGACTAGCTGTGGAATATTACAGGCATCTTCATGAGATCAACCGTCATTTCTGATTTTGCAGGGCACAGATATGCAGCTGTATTGACATCAATGCTTCCTTTTGGGGATAACACTGTGATTTCCTCCTTGTTTTGCCTTACTTGAATATTACTGTTTCAGTGCCCTCTCCAGCTAGGAGAACATGATTCTGCTGAAAAGCATTTTCTTTTAAAATTAAGATTTCTGCAAAGAGAATAGAAAACAACAGAATTACTTCTTCTGTTGTTCTTTTCATCTCTTTAGTATGTTCCTTCAAGTTCAAACTGCCAAAATACCTAAAGACATGATATTCGGAGTTGGTTTTCTTGAATTTTAGTTTAGAGGAAGTGAATGTCTTGGGGGGGGGGAGGGGGAGAGAAAGAGAGAGAGAGAGATGCCTGCATATTTTAATTTCCTGTTTTTAACCAAAGTCACTAGCCTAATGCTAACACGAGGTACTTATTGGACCTTGAGATTTCTCGCCATTTTACGGCCTTTTCATCTCATGCTGTTGTATGCAAGGTTTAAGAATGGTGCAGCTTCAGTCAGGAGCTGGAAGCACCTTTAAGAAGGGACTTAAGAAATGCCCATTTTAAATCAGCCTTTAAAATCACTGGCAAATATTTCCTAGACGACGCAGTAAATTCATTGGTCTAATGTAGAACGAAAGACCTACATTTTGGTACTGGGTTGCTGTCCTTTCTCTCAGTGAAAGAATCCTGTGTCCAGCTAATGGTAGACTATATTGCTGTCAATATCACTTTCAAGTTATTAGGGCCAATCAATGCTGGATAGAAGGAAAAAAGGTGGTCAACAGGCAATCTAGCTTTCAGTTTAACACTCCCTCGAGGATTTTCATTATCCTTTCCTTTTCTGTTCTCAAGGTTAGCTCTAGCGAGACTATTTCTAGCTCCAACTTCCTGGAGATAATGCACATCCACAATAGCCTTGCTCCTCCGACGTCAGTGTGCCCTTCCACCTGAGTAAGCAGAGTCCCGTCCTTTTTTCTATTATTTGTGACCTTTTCCTGGGTTAAAAGGTCACTCCTGAAGCAGACAGGTTTCACTTCTTACGGTGATTGCAGTGCAAAAAGCAGGCTTCTACCTTGTTAGAAGTGACATCACTGTACATTAAAGACATCATATCTCCTTTCATATTAAAATGCCTGTCAGTTCTGCTGCTCGCAGGCTGTAAATCTGCCACAGTATCCTGAGCTTGGGAGCTTTCATTATGAAAATATGGAAGATAAGCACTCTGCTTTACTGTCAAAAGGAAAAAGTAGTCTGGTAGTAATGAGGTTACTTTAAAAATAAAAACACAATTTCTTAAGCATAGATTATTTAATGTGGGGAAATTTTTGAAAGCAATCCTTTTCACTTTAATTCCTAAAAAAATTCAAGCTTAAAAAACAGTAGCAGTAAAGCATGAATATACAGTCCTGTCGAATTTATTAATGCATAGATTTTGCACTTGCTCATGCAGTAAATCATTAGATTTTCCCTTTGACTTTGGCCCTCCAGCCTTGAGAGAAATGACATACCAGAATTTAACCTGTTTTTCATCTTTATATCATATAGATACTAAAAGACTTGTATGCTCCGCAAGAAAGTGACAACATTCAGACGTTAAGTGTATGACCTTAGAAAATATAGACAGTAGAAAAATACCTCCTAAACAGCAAAGAAAATTATAAATAATTATTGATCATTTTCTCTCATGGCATCATTAGGATATTAATAATACCTTGCTATTACATAAACCTTTTCATCCATTGATCTGAAAGCACTTTAGATATATCATTCTTCTTGTTTTACAGAAGGGAAACTGAGACACAGAGAGGTGAGATAACCTGCCTTAACATTTGAGAGCAGCTCAGCAACAGAAGTGAGACCAGATCCTATGTCTCTAGACTAGCCTGTCCAATACTTGACTTGCTTATTTCAAACTGGACATTTGCATTGTTTGCTGGTGTACCCCTGAATTGTTCACACAGCATGTGATTATTCATTTATTATTCATTATTCAATAATGGGCTAAAATTATCACAGATATTTCTTTATTATTAAAAAAAATATATCCTTATCCATTTTGTGCGAAAATACTAATCCACTGCTATTCCCCATTCCCATCAGAATTCCTTCCAACTGGGGAAACTTCAGCATGTGAGCACGGCATGTGTATTTTCAAATTTCATCTTCCAAATGACATACTCCATTGTTGATACTCTGTTTGAGGAGCTGAAATGAGTGGCTCAAGAGTTATTTATGGACGATGAAGCCTTTCACCTCCAAGGCATTGATTTTAATGTCTGAACCCTACATCCAGAGACAGGAATATATATTTAGGCTGTGCTATGTGCATTATGTGAAATCAATTGGTAGTGTCAGTTCCAAGTAGACAAGAGCCCAGGTGAAAAGCATGGGAAAAAAAAAACCCTCAAGAAAAAAAAAATATATTTGCATGAGGAAGGTGAATGCATAAGAGAAATGTAGTAGCTGAGGAGATGGCATGGTTGGGATATGGTCTGATGAGGCGAGACCAGAGGATTCCACATATGTCACGGAGGCAGCCAGAGCGTGTGTCACTCCATGTGGAAGCATGTGGAGCTGGAAGTGAAATGAGACAAGAAACCAAAGAAAAGCAATGAATGCATGGTACGACCGCGGCTTGCTTCTTCACCTTCCAGTTTCTCCTGAATGCAGAGGGGATTTTCTTCCTCTTTGTAGAATGAAGTCCTCTGTTTATGTAGAGCAGAGCAGAGTGAAGTAATGAGAGCTGTAGTTCTTTAATGATCCAAGTCATAAGGATTTATAACCCGTTTTACAGCAATCTTGCCAACACCTTCCTAGCCACAAAAGACAGCAAGGACTACTGATCAGGCTTTTGTATCGTCTCTTTTCTCCTCAGAAGAGTCTTTTGAACCTTTTCAGTTTCACAGTCACAAATCTTGTCTCTGCTGAGCGTTTTCTTAGCGTTCTCCATTGTTTTCAACATCTATTCAGGCCCATCGGCAGTAGCAAATGTGCAGTTTTTAATGACAGGTGGTCTGGATTGCTACAAGCACTTTGCGCTACTGCCCTCTAAATTTTCTAGGTAGGATTAGGTGAGTGAAAAAAAACATGGATGTTGGTTTTGCCCTAAAGCTCCTACAATTCCTAGGACTAGTGGAGCTGCACTGATAGCACAGATGGCAGTTTTACCTGAAAGCCGAAGAAGGGACCACGGAACAGTGAGTCAGTTGTCCTGCATCATTGCCCTCTCCTAGAAGATAATATTAATTCGTACCTGCTATCACACATCTGGAGGAGTTAGTACATAACCTTCAATATTGGTTTATATCATTTTTCCAGTAATACATTTTTTCTTGTAAAAGCAGTCAAGACTAAAGTATATAGGAACATTTTCTTGCTTATGTGGAGACCAGGGAATCAGATCTGAACATTGTGTTTGAGGATATACTACCTCTGAAACTGCAGGCCCTGGGGACTGGGTCACAGGCAGACACACCATACTGACAGATCAATATTTATAGATAGCATCCTTATTTTTGCTAGTGTATCCATTGAATTTATAATAAAGTTTAAAAGACAAGAGAGCTGTATAATGTACTCAGTTAAAAAATAACTTTTGACTTAATACGAAACTTCATGCTTTTGTTCTATTCCTAACAAAACTGTTTATCTTGCATATATACAGTTTCTAGTCCTCCCTTTTGATTTTACCTATTTTTGTTGTTACATTACAAAATGATCACATGCCATTTTGTTCCCTTAACCTCAGAAATAATGATTTTGTAGTCAATGGCCAAGAACTGGGGCCACTGGAAAATACCAGCTCACAAATGCTCTAGGAGTGACCTAACATTGACATTAAATCACATTTTATTTCTAAAGAAATTGAGCTCTCCAGTTAGTAAAGGCACAGAAAGAACAGAGTGATTATACCACAATCTCCATTACTTTAAATACTTAATTGTTTTACTTCCTGGATTAACAGTAGATTAAATATTTATGTTTAAAATTAGTGAAACTAGGAATATTTGAGATTTTTCTGCATATATCTTCCCTACTTTCCCTCCACTTCAAAAATAATTTATACTAATAAAAATAGCTTCTTCCCTCTAATCAAATTTCTGTTAATTGAATGTGGGAACTGAGCCACTGAGGATGTGATTCACCCAAGGTCACCCTGGAAGCCTCTGGCACAGGCAAATGAGAACACGGGTGTTCTGAGTTCCAATAAACACCATCATTTTTGCCTGTTTCCAGTATCCTCACAATAGTAACATGTATCAGTCAGCAGAGTAAACATTGACTCTGTAGCCTCCACGTGTGACTTCCAGCCTGGCTAATATCCACAAAGGTGCTCCTCACATAGACAAACTGAATCATCCTTGTATACTTATTTTCCCTCTAACATTTGATGATTTTTTTTTAATTTGCATTTCAGTAGTGTCTAAGGAGGTTCTGCATACTGCACAAATATACAATAGCAACAAAAACAAAGGTTTGCAAGTCCAGAGCTTGAAACCTCGATCTCTTTTTTCATGCCTTCATTTTCCAGTATTTTTTCTTGGTATGTGTCAGCAAATGCTTTGAATTTCACAGAATTATCTACGATTGTTTTTTATATAAAGTTGTAGTCTATATCAATAAAAGTCAATTTGCTACTATTACAACTATTACTTAAACTGTGATAGCTGCTCCATACAGTGAAGTAGCACTACTGGGTTTAGGCTTATGTCTTACAATATCTGGAAGACTGAAATGTGTGGATGGACAAAAAAAAACCCACTCAATTTATTTTAGGCTTGATCCCTAATCCGCTGCTTGCTGAAATCCATGGAAAGGCTCTTGAGCTCGTTCTGAGGAGAGGCAAACACAAATTTTCCCCTATATGAAATACCTGTGGAGGGTCAGATAAATGGAAAAGTTGGGTTGAGAGGCTGGAAGAAGTCAGGTGATGGCAGATCCAGTCAGTTCCCAAAAAGAAATTTATTTGTCCTATGAGTCAGATGACACTTCTTCCCTAGAGCATCAGCTGGTTGCTGAAGTGGAAAGGGTCAGAGAGGGACAGAAAGGCGGCTGAACATTTTTTAATCTTCCTTCTTCACTGAATTTCAGAACAGGGTATGGATTGTTTTTACCACACTCCAAATTAGAGCTGCTTCATCTTTACTTCATATCCCCAGGTCTGCATCAGAATCATTTCTGGGGAGCTGGGAACTAACCATGCGGATGCTTTACACCAGCAGGTCAATTTAAAGTAACCACTTCAGCCCATGTCTGTGCTTAAACTTGACACCAGAGTTTTTAACCTGAAGTACGGAATTAGCATCATTGAGCTGACCATGGAAAACTTTACATTGAAATGTAATCTGGAATTGATATTCCACACTGGAAAAAATAGAGAACATGTGTTTCTTTAATGTAAATATTTTAGAAAGTCTAAACGCAAAAGGCTGTGTCCAATTCCAGCAGATTTTGGATGGAATCTAGCTAAGTGTTGCAGAAAGACTCAAACGGAGTGTCCAGCCTTAACTTAATAGAAAGCACAATTTTCACATGATCTGTCAAACTATATTTTAACTGGACAGAAAGTGGGAGAGACAAACATGTGACAACAGGTAATCACATCACTTAATCCATAGAGGAGGACATGAACATCCCCAGGTGGTGAGCATAATGTGAGAACTTGAAGAAGACAGAATTTTATTAGGCTCTTCTATCTAAAATCTGTAGCACAAACCCAGTATTTTTTGATTAAGATCCAATTTAAAAATGCATTAACTTTTTAATTGAGAACATGGCTGGGAATCAGCAGTTCTGATGATCTTAGCATGGCACGGGAAATAATGTTGGATAACTAAGCCTTCATTTAAGGGGAAAAAATCTTTGATCTTTTACTGTATAGCGACAGATAGACTATCGTTCAAAGGCTGAAAGGCTTGAACTCTCCCATCCAAATGCATGCAAAGGGGCGTGTCAAACCTCTTAAGGCTCATGAAAAAGCTTGTCCCTTGGGGAAGCCAAGGAGAGCACTCCCAGGAACTCAGAGGGAGTCAAGTGAACTCTGAAAGCTTCTGGGGATCTTCTCTTTTTTTTCCGCAGACCTGAAAGTCTAGGAGGCAGAGAGAAAGCCTCAGGCTGAGTTCTCACATTATTCTCCCCAGCTCCCTGAAGACCTGCTGACAGCTCCCTGTTTACCGGGAAGTTTGCTGAGGAGGAAAAGGAGGGAGGTCCTAATACTTCCTTTCCATTGCTTCTTCCTGCACCCTTCAATTCCTTAATGTCCAATTCCTCGCCCTCAGGACATCAGAAGGCGGCTTCTAAGAAGCACAACTCATTGCAAAAGAACACAGCCCAGAAGGAAAAAAGAAAGGGACAGAGAGCACGGAGATGATGCCAGCTTTGGGAGAGTCACAAGGTCAGCTTCGGCAGTCCTGTGCCAAAGCGCAAATCTGGCACCGACCTATTCTCCGCGCAGAGCACAGCCTCTGATGACGCAAAGCGAGACACAGAGCCCTCGGCAGATCATACCCACTAGCTTGCTGTCAGACAACAGCCTGGGGGGCCGCAGCAATGAGGGGGAGGATAATCCCCGCTCTTCTGGCACAGGAGTTGTTTCAGGACTGAAAAGCAGACGAGCCACGCGGGTTGCGAAAGCTTTTTCGTCATGAGGAATCCCGTGGGACAGCTGTGGAGAAAGCATGTATGGTGCCTTCTTGATCCAAAGTGGGTGGAAGGGGTCTGCAGCCTAGGAATCTTATCCTGAATCCACTGGGGGAGTTTTGGATCAGGCCTGTGGGCTAACAGATTGTTCAGCAGCCAGGAGCCATTGCTGAGAAGTTTCTAAAACCAAGCTGTGACAACTATCAGTCTAATGGTTATATTTTGGGTACCAGCTCATCGAGACGGATTTGTTTTGAGATTTCAGGTGTATTTTCAATAACTTACAGAGGCATCCTTAGTACAGAGAAGTAATTAGCAAAGCTTCCACCAGCTTCAGTGGGAGCAGAATCTCACTTTCCACCTCTCAAACTCCAGAAATGTAACATAGTGTTTACTTCAGGGCTCTCAGGAAACCCTACAATAACAGCACTAATCTGGAATTGCAGAGCTTCTCCACCTCAACAATATTTCATAAAGGCTGACAAATCCTTCTGCCCCCACACTCTCAAGCTCTGAGCAAGAAAAGTTTCCCTGCATTTGGAACTCATTCTTGGCCTTTTATTTTATTGCATAATTTTCAGTTTTTTTCTTTCTTTTTTTTTCCTATTCTTTTCTTTCTAATCTAAGAAGGCACCAAAGTTGATTGTTAAAATGATGGGCTATGCTGTGATTGTGGCCAGAATGGTTTTGTCCTCTCTGACACAATTTTCAGGTGAGGACTGTTTATTATGTCGTCTTTTTTTCATCTACTGCTTGTAGCTGGGGATTATTTAGGCTGAATTCAAAATCTGCCACAGACATTCTTTTGTTATCTGCATTGCTGTTCCTCTGCATTTAACTTACATAAATGGTGTGCACTTCACAAGAAATAGAAAAATTGGATACTCCTTTTAACACATTCTGTGTTATATAGCCACCTCGCTCTATGGAAATGCTTTTATTTCAAGTAGCTGGGAGAGAAAAACCTTCCTAACTTTGAAGTGGGTTTTATTGCATTAAAGAGAGAGTAAGAGAGACTGTCAAATCCCATTTAATTTTTAAAGTTAACTGTGAAGTTTTAATTAAGTCCTCTGAACAAGGATTCTGCAATGCTTTATGTTTAAGAGTTAGCCATAGTACATGATCCACTGACTTCAGTCATTAAGTTCAGTTGACAAAGGCCAACACAACTCTTTTCTTTGTAACTTTGTAACCATTTATGTTTGAGGTGAAGATGTTAATATGGAAATTTTGTGAGCTGGGAATGACTACGAACTCTATCATTGTAATTTATGACCTTTCATCTAAGGCCAAATGTAAAGGCACTTGCAATTGTTCTATATCTCAAGGCCAGCACACAGCAGATGTATGAAATTTGGAGTGTTAGACATAAACTTTTATTACCAAATTATAAATAATTTCTACCACTTACAATGTTCACCTTTCAAGTTCATCTTGATTAAAACACAAGGGCAGCATCTCACTGATTTCCATGAGTTATACAGCTGAAAAAGCTCTGTCATAGTGCACTATGAAAGGATAAAGCAATGCAGTATCTAAAAGAATCTGATAGCAAGGTATGCAATGTTTTAGATCAAAATCCTTTTTCATCCAGATGATAAACAAACAAACAAAAGAGAATCATTAGCAAATGATGTCTTAATTCTATTTTCACTCTTGAAGCTTTGAAATCTTTAAGTCCACTGAATGTGGATTACGTAAATCCTTTGAAGACCACCTTCCTGAGGTCATTGGGGTTTTGTCACTCAGGAAATAACACATTCTTTAGGTTGCCTAATAACAGATGTGATGACATAATCTTCCTGAATGTACAAGATGGGAATTGTCTTCCCAGGTGCAAATCATGCTACACCAAAGTGTTCAGCAACATACGCCTTCCTGCACAAAGGTTAATTTACCACTAGAAACAGCACATGAGATTGCTTCAAGACCTCTGGCAAACTAAGGAAAATTACTTAAGATTTGGGTTCATGACTTGGTCTCAAACCATGAAAGAGGGGAGCTAAGGATACAAAACTTGACAATCTCAATGCCCGTGATTCAAAAATAGATGTGTTTGTGAGGTTAACAAGTGATGAAGCAGGAAAGTGGAAGGATTTTGTTGACTAACATCAAAAAACCAAAGTGTCCACACACATAGAAACTGTAACCAAATATATGCCTAAGCTAGCTATAAAGCAGCCTGTTGAGCAGAAGGCAAAATAGCTCATCAGGTTCTGATGGCTAGCAAAAAAAGGAAATACAAGCTATAAAGACAAACTCATAAGAAATAAAACAAAGAGGAAGGCTCCCAAACCATAAAATATCCCTAGCTGGACTTGCAAAATTGTCATGAAAGTCTACCAGTCCAAGGATGAAAAATCTACTTGCCCAGTCTATCACAGACATGGATAACAACACAAACCAGAACACTCCCTTATCAAAACATTACGCACTGAAGCCAGGCGGCCAAATAAAACTTTGCAAGCCTGCTGCCTGGAATAACTATTTTATGTTTCTTTTCTGCTTCAAGTACTAGATATAATCAAGCACAGTTGGATGCTCCTGATTAATATGATGGTTGCCTGGAAACACGGGCACAACATGGCACAACTTTCCTGGCCGTGCCTGTGCTTGAGCTCTGGGACAGTCAGGTGAACTTGGTCGGGTTTGCAGACCTCGACTCTTACAGCTTTTTAGTGTAAGCTTTGGGGAAAAAAAGTGTTACTGGATACGTGTTCAAGAAGAGAAGACAGAGAACTCTGGAAGAAAGAGGGAATACAAATCTGTCTTCTGACAAGCCATAGCACATTTTCTTCACATGACAAGAATGAAGAGTTTCACCAAGATACTAAATCAATAATGGAAGAATAAAAGAATCCACTCCAGAAGCTTTCACAGCTGATTAACTCCTGTCACGGTACTAAATCCCTTAAAAAAAAAAGAAAAAAAAAAAAGTATTTTCCAAACATTAGGGGATAGCTGAGAGAAAGGGGAAAAGATGAGTGAGAAGATGGGGAGAAGTAGAAGACAAAAGTTCAGCTTCTTGTTGTGCCATGTTCTTTCCAGGTGACATTTGAAAAAAAATCTCTCAGCTTTTATGTTCACTAATTCATCCGTAAAACAAACTGAACACCACTTTCCCCTCTAGTTCTGATAAGGACACTGGCACTGACGGCTACAAGATGCTCACTTTTATCTCTGGTAAAGCCCCTATAAGACAAGATCATTCTGGAATAAATAGGATTTCACTATAATAGAATATAATCATAAACTGGGCCGTGTCATTTTTTCCCATAAGAAATCGATGCGACGGTGTTTTGGGCCCAAGTGTAAGCAAGCCAGAAAGCACGAAGGCATCGGAGTTCCTCTCACGAAGCGCCCGCGGGTCCAGGGGGCAAACCCCTCGCAGCACGGCCGGGTGGGTTTGGGGGGGGGGGGCTCATACGAGGAATCAATCCCCGGTGCTTCCACGTCCCCACGGCGCTAAACCAGCCAGGGCTCGCCGCCTCTCACACACCGAGCGCCCCGCCCCAGGGAGCGGGGCTGGAGGAGCCCACCCAAAATCACGCACTCGGGTGGGAAACGCGCCCTGGGAGCTGCGGGGCCGAGGCCGGGACGGGCACCTCGCCCCGCACCGACCGGGCGGAGGCCGAGGCGAGCGGCCTAACCCCCGCCCGCCTTCC
>JAVJGG010000007.1:22069736-22091184 GCA_035590195.1 Aviceda cuculoides
CATACTGAACTCAAAACACAGCACTGCACCAGCTACTAGGAAGACAATTAACTCTATCCCAGCTGAAACCAGGACAGCCAGAAATGAGAACAAATACTTACAGTATGGGGCATGCTTTGGAGAGGGGGAACCTCTGTGCAGGCAATGGAGTCAGAACTTGTTTATATGTTGCAACAGTGCTCCCTGATAATCAAAGCCCAGTGGCTATATCCAGCACAGTTTTACATGGATTTATAGAATCCATCCAATTTATAAAATACCTTTTCTCCTTTTACATGCAGTCAGCCAAGAAAAAAAAAAAACACCTGAACGTTCCGATATTTCTTAGTCCTAGTGTTAATGCACTTAGCATCCAGATACTCAGAATATTTTCTTGTTCCTCTGGACAAAGCTATAAGTTAGGGTAATGTACCTCATGGTGAGGTTATTTAGCCAGATTTTTAAAATCAGTTTTTTGAAGCCCTGCTTTATGCTTTCGGTGGTTTATAGTAACTCCAGGAACAAAAATATTTCTAGTTGTGGATGGATGAACACAAGACAACTGTGTGAATGTAACATTGGCCCATTCTTTCCAAGTACCAGTAGCTCTAAAGCAAGGAGAGAATAGTAACATTTCAATTATCCAAGGGAGAGAACGTGGGTTGCAAGTTTTTAATTTTTTTTTTTTTTTTTTAAGATCAAGGAATAATTCTAAGTTATTTTGCAATCAGTAGTTAACCTTTCCACATGAAAGACTTCAGAAGCCACTACAGAACACACAACTAGAGATGCTCTTTATAATATGCTTCAATAATTTATCATTTTCTGACAAGGGTTTAAAAGGGTCCAGGATGTAAGTACAAATCGCCAGCTTGTTCTTCTGTAAGTGACTTCTTTTAAAAAAAGGAGGACGTACCTCCAAGTGGAGCGTGCAGTTTCTATTGGTTTTTTGTCATCTCTATGCAGCTGGCAGGTTATGGTATGCTTTCATTCCTGGAGACTGTCTGGGTTTGGTGGTTTGGTTTTTTGTTTGGTTGTTTTTTTCTTTTTTAAAAATTTAATATGGGGTTATTTTTTTCCCCCCTCTTCTTTCTCCACCCTTCTCCCCTCTTCCACCTACCCACCTATAACAACACATTTTGCACAGACTTTGATTTACTCTCATTTGCATTGCTAACTTTTTAACTGCAGTTGTGTTTCTACAAGTCTAGTTGTAGAACATTTTTTAGTTGTGATCTGCTACTTCAGATGGTCTAATCACATACTAAATCTGAACTTAGAAAATACTATGTAGTTCACATGCTGAGGGTTTTTTTTTAATGTATCATGATCATGAAGTCACTGTTTACTATGTAAGGTAGGAAAATTTGCATTAAAGATGAGCTGTTGTAATTCATATTCAAATTTTAGAAGTAGCTAAAGAAATTAAACATTTAATTCCCACAACCACTGACCTTTATTTACATTTTTTAATTTCCCCGCTTAAATCAGTTTTTAGCCCCTATGTTTAAATCAAATGTACATTTAATTTTGACTTCAATTAGGCAGTCCAGTGTTTGGATGTAGTCTGTTTTGAGTTGGAGGAACCATTCATCTTGGATTTATTTTACTTATCTTTTAGGTTTTGGTTTGACTTACTATATTCTGTAGGACAACATACCAGTTGCAAGTAAATCAGACACTGGCTGGGCAAGTTTCAGAATAGCACATGGAACACTATCCAAAGTTTAAGTTTTAAAGTGAGCCATCCCATTATATATGTATGTAAACGTCAAAGTAGAACAGTGTATTTCACAAACTCTTGATCCTTAAAAATGACTTAACCTAATTTATAAGATCTTTATCCCCTTGGGAGATACAAATACACTCTTACAAATGCAATATATCTTCACACACAAAAGACTGTATTAGATACTAATGCTCGTGTCCTTCATGTTACCTCATTTACCATATCCTAGTGCTCTTGCCCCAGTACCTGTGTATAAAATGGTTTTACTTGTGGATCAAGCTCATCTAGATGAGGACTGACAATGAAACACTCCTTGAGCAACCTGCAAGTGTTTGACCATCACTTGTCTTAGAAGAATGCACCCAAAATTAAGTAATCCAAACCTAACAAACAATTAATTGAATTTCAAAGGCTAAGGCTGCATTCACATACATAGTTAGTACTTTTATGCTATGAGATCACTTCATGAAACCAAGGCCATTCAACCACTACCCCACCCCCTTCCATGTGTTCATAGACTCTAGGAAGAGCAGAAACTCTGGACTTGCTACCTCCCCACATCCAGTGTAAGTTTTCTGCACTTGAAAAACCAAACTAAGCCACATCTTAAACAAAAGCCTGGCTGGGAGCAGCAGCACAACACAACCTGTGGAACTAGAGAAAGCAAGTCTGGAAGAAGGAGGAGGTAAGTACTCACTGCGTGGCAGGTGGGGCAGCCAGAAGCCAGGTTACTACTAAAGCCTGCAGTGCCCTGGAGTGCCCCTATATAAAGGGAGCAGAGCATGCTAGGAAGGTTTTGCTTTAAAGGTATACACTGATGACCACTCAGTTGTATGACTTGTTGCCATTTGGTTCCTCGTTCAAAGGGAATCTTAACACAAACCCTTCTGAACATTATTTATTGGAGTTCCTTCTATCTTCTTCACAAAGTTACAATGACAAAACAGCTACCCAAGACCCTTGCTGGGTACGACTTGCCCATTAAGTCCTAAGGCTGTTACCCAGTTCCATAAATCAGCTGTGCCCCACAGCTGCAGATTTCGGCTGCATTGTTCACAGTAGTCAAGAAAGTGTGAAAGTGTTTGCAAAGTGACGGCCTTCGAACGCTTGACTGATGGTGCCAAAGCAATGCCTGATCCTTAATATGCCAACCCATGCATGTGGCCAGCTCTAGCCCGGTGCCAGTTTTGAAAGCAAATACTGTGGAGCCAGTGGTTTCAAAGTCTCAAGTTCCTGTGCCAAACTTCTCCAAGGCTGAGAAATTGGGCAGGAGGAGGCTTTTCCTGAGCTGCTGTATTGATCCTGACTGAGGGATGTTTAGGAGTCAGTGATC
Source organism: Aviceda cuculoides (assembly GCA_035590195.1). Taxonomy (NCBI): domain Eukaryota; kingdom Metazoa; phylum Chordata; class Aves; order Accipitriformes; family Accipitridae; genus Aviceda; species Aviceda cuculoides. The sequence continues at coordinate 22,072,778 of JAVJGG010000007.1, forward strand.
CACACAGCAGCTTCAGGCTGGGCTGGGCTGCACGCCCAGCATGGCTTTCAGGTCTCCGTTGGGCTGCACGGACCCCTCGGCCACAGGACACCTCTGCCGGCTCATCGTAACAGCGTAGCTCACGGGCAGATCCCGCTCAGTACTGTGATTGCACCACCTGCCTGGCCTTGCCTTTATCTAACAGCAGCAACAAGTTCTCATGAGAACATCCTTTAGAAAGAGGGTTGTTTTCTTGTAAGAAAATTGTAAAATAGCTCAAGTGATGTAAAGGGAGAGCTGCTCTCCACAGATGGGGTTGCATCTTCTCTGCACAGCGCAACCTGGGAAAATCCGTCTGGGCTCCGTCTGATGCTACATGAATGCGGGGTGCCCAGCATCCGAAGGGATGTACAATTTACTTGCTGTCTGTATTCCTCATCTTACTGAAGCAGGCATTAAGCTATTGGTGGCTGGGCCTTTCTTATTAAGATCTAGAAAGAGACCTGCACCACCTTATCTCTCTCCTCAACCCCCTCCTCTAGTGCAGAACAGCTGCCCAGGTTGCAGTAGTTACCAAATAAAATAAAGTGTGGTTTGGGTTTTTTTTAGGCTGAATTTGTAAGGGAAGGAGGCTCACGTTGTAAGTTGCATGGATGTGTATGTGTCAGTTCATTCCCAGCAGTAACATCTGAATCTTCTGTCACTCTTCAGTAAGTGCGATAGAGGAATAGTAAGAATAGTCAACTGGATAGAAATGGAAAGACCTGCCAGTACTTCTGCCAACCTCCCGCCTAACTAGATGTCAGAGAAACATCCTCTTTTCCCAGGTCTCCCCAAACACAGAGCCACAGGCATGCAGAGGTCAACCCTGAGATGCCAGTCTGTAGGCATTGTTCTCCATTCTCCCTGTGGGACTACCATGGGTTTTTACTGCTCTCCTGCTGTGCATTTTTAACCGCTCTTCTCACAGTTGGCCACTCCTCTTTGTTTTAAAGATGACCTGAAATGTTCTTAAATAAGATGGTGCTGCCAGCTTTGTTGGCCTAATGAGCAGTTCCTTGTGAACTGGACTCAGCTAAGTGTTGCCACCTTCAAGCTCTCTACTTGATCAACCCACCCACTCTTCTGTACCCCCCCCCCCCAATGTTGTTCACAGGACTCAGGTGGCCGCTAGCTGACTGGGAAGGACTTTTAACTTGTTGTAACCCTTATTATCTTGCAGTAGCAAAGCATTTCTCAACCTGTCAATGAAGCAACCAGCTTGCTCTTGAGTGTCAGCCCTGGGTTGCTTACATCCATGCTCGCATTACGGACTGATCTCTACTGCACCTGCTCCACATCTACTGTCCCTGTTGTGCCCCAGTGATGTGGAGATGTAGAAGCAATCTGTAAGGAGGAGAAAGTTTCTGCATCAAAGAGCCTGCGATGTTACTGGGTTTATAATCCTTCTGTGCACTTCACTGATGAAATTTCAAGTTGTATTGTTTATAGTCTGTCTTAATTACCAAGCTATTAAAAAGCATGCAGTTTGCCCTAGTGCTATTTTAAAAACCCAGCTGTGGCGTGGTTTTTTTCTTCTAGAAATCCACTACACAAATGCTGCTGAAAAAACAATAGGCAGGGTGTAAGTTGTCTTATGTCCCTTCTCCTTGCCAGCTTCCTGCTAACAAAGAAATTTATGACAGGAAAAAGGCAAACCTCTTCTCTAGTGACAGCAGTGCCGCGTGGTCTTCTCATGTCTGTCTGGGCCCCATCGTCAGAGTGATGCGCAGAGCCTGGCTGAGCTCAAGTGACTCCGGCAGGTCAAAGCTCTGGCCAGAGAAGGCTGAGGCAATGCTGTCCTGGTGGGTGATGCAACCAGAGGCTATGGAGAGGGCTGTATTTCTTACTGGAAACATCTGCCTGTCACTTGGTATTCAAACATGCAGTTCAAGGCTGCTGGTAGGTGCTTGTGTCACAGTAATGACTGTGACAGGATTTTTCCATCTCTAAGGAAGAGATGGTTATGACATTTGGTTTGGGTGAGGCTTTGAAGCTACTGCGTTCCTCTGCTTGAGAGCAGGCAGCGAGGATGAACTCTGCGTAAGGCTGTATTTCAGATCAGCCCAGCTGCAGCTCTGCTGACTGGTACTGCTAAATCTGCGTACAGCAGCCCCCCGGCAGCGTGTCCTGCCCTGCCCAGAGACTGCCACCAGCTTCGGGGTGAGCAGAGCCAGGTCGGCGCTGCGGTACAGCCTATGCTGTTACAGGTGGGTTGGGTCTGGGTCTCGTTTCTTTGAAGCTCTTCTCCCTTCTCCCCGTAGCTTTGCGCAGAGCTGCAGGGAGCACCCGACACTGCTGTTTCAGGGTCTGCGCTCTGCTGCTCTTGCCCCTTTTTCAGGTGGAAGCCAGTGGAGAAACGGTCCTCACTGGAGCTGGCGTAATGAAAACGTGTACCCAATGCACGGCAGCAGCTGAAGAAGACCATGCAATGCCGTAACACTCTACCGTGATGCAAAGACCTACACTTACCTGGAATACTGTTATCAGACCTGGCCACTGTGCCAGAATAGCTGTGATGTGTTTGACGTTTCCCCTGCAGATTGTCTGGTCTGGAGCTGCTGCTTTATTACACTGGAATTATAAGCAAGGGATAGTTTAGCTTAGGAATAAGTTAGTAAGGAAAAGCTGTAAGAGACCAGCTGGTTTCGGGAAAGGATTAGTCATTAATATAGCATAAAGGTACTCTCTTTTGTGTATAAAATATGGGCAATTACAAACTGGAACAGGAGCAATAATGCAAACTTTTCCCCTCTTCCCCTGAACTACTTTCTGCTTCCACTGACAAAAGGAAAGAAAACTGTAGGACTCGCATTATATCTTGAAATTTGGTGACTATAAGGCCTCTTTCAAATGCAGAGGAGAGCGGGCTGCCGAGAGCCCAGTACAACCAGTTCCCATACTTTCAAACTGGTTAAACAGCTGAGAGCTGGGCTGTCAGCAGCAGTATCTCAGTGCCAGCCCAGCATCTTGTTTCAGTTCTGAAGGACAGGCTGTAGAGCAGGACAGGCTGATGGGAACAGCGCTAATAACTGGGGTGTCTGCAAGCCTGCCTCCAGTTTTCAGGGCATGCTCCGAGCAGAGATCACCACGATGCGCACTCCAGAGAGACTCCCACATCAGTCAGAGCCCAAGCAAGATCAAGGCATTGCTGGAGCTGCAGAACCAAAATGCAGTGGTGTCACCTACGTGTTGGTGTACCTCCTTTAGTCGTGGGACAGGACAGAGCTTTGTGGTGTCCTGCAGGGAGAGTGGCCTGAGCACCGACATGAACTCATTCAGCCATCAGACACATTTATCTGAGGAGGGGGAGGACTAAAGGGCACCAAGTGCTCTTTTGCTTCTCCGTCTTTAATAGCTGTCCTGCACCACAGGGCCAGCCCCCCTCCCAGTGGCCCTGGGACATCTGACGCTGCCTCTTAAGGGTCTGCTGGCTGAAGAAAAGCCAGCCATCCGATGGGATTGTTACTCCGTTCCTCTAGCTCTAGTCGGGGCTGCAAGCTGCCAGCAGTTCGTTCAGCATCTCCTGATGGCAGCTCTAACGATGACGAGAAATTGGACCCTAATTTCCATCCATTGCGAGCAAGGAGCCGCTGGCAGGGAGCGAGGCGAGCTTGGTGACAGTGGCCAGGCTTGGCCGAGAGTCCTGATCACCAGAGCAGTCTGCAGTGACAAGGCAGATACGAGGAGGAGCTGGGAAGCCCAGGGACAGGATCGGCTCCGTGGCTGGGCACCGGCACAGCTGCAGCATAGCTGGGGCAAGGAGCAGGGGTGTCAGCCTGGACTTAAATGCAGCTCATGTGCTGGGGGACAGTCACACATATCGGATGTTTAGTCCCCTGTGCTGGGTCTGGTGGGTTTGTGGGGTGTCAATGGCTCCTCCTGGCAGGGCTGGCATGTGGGATGCACCTTTCTAGCAAAATTCTGCTGTTACTGCCAAAATAACTCCCATATAAGTGTAAGAGACAAGGGCATGCTGCTCAGGGGTCACCGACTAGGGGGAGCTGACGTGGCTTTGCTTTGCAAAGATTTGGCGTGGAAGGGGGGAGCGTGGGGAGGGTAACGGGGCAAGCAAGAGGCTGATCCTCCCGCACCTCTGCAAAGGAGTCCCAGGGTGTCCCACACAAACCCCGTGCCTTGCTGCTGCTTCTTCCCCCGCCTCTAGTTGCCTTTGTTTTCACTGCAGAAGCTTGGAGATTTAAACGAAAAACAAACAAAAAAAAGAAGTGGGTGGGATGTGAAGAGGAAACTAATATGATTAAGGCAGGATTTGGGCACTGGCGGAGAGCTGCCGTAGGTGGTGGGTATTAGCAGTAACAGCTGCTGCGCTTCCCATTAGAGGAGAAAGGGAAGAAGGTCCCTGAAAGGATGGGTCTCTGGCAGGCCGGGAGCGCAGCGGCAGCGAGCCCGGTGGCGTACGTGTCCCGAGGTAAGCGATGGCGGCACCGGCACCCCCAGCCCGGACGGCCCTGGGGAGCAGGGCCCCGCTCCCGAGCGGTGAGGAGCACAGGCGGGCGGCCGGGGGAGGGATGGGAAATGGCGGCGAGGCCTGGGAAACACCCGAGGGAAAGAGCTGCTGCTCAGGGGTGCTTTCACCAGCTCCCGCAAGAAATCGTACCCAGCAAGAGAGGTTTCGGTGTGCCTAGAGGGAAGGCTGACTCCACGAGGAGGAGGCATCCTGATGCTGGTCCTGCAGGGGCTGGGATATTTAGCAAAGGCTCCTGTGACTCCCACAGGCATCTTCTGGCACATAACTGGCTGGAGCGGCATGATGCTCGGCTGTGGACGGTTAAACTGCATCCGTCTGCTTCAGGCTGGGCACAAACTCTTTCATGTGCAGCGGTGGTTTGTTAGTCAGCTGGCAAGTTTCAGAAGTGCTAGAGTCAGAAGTGTAAGCTAGACCTCCTCAGCCTCTGGTTTCCTCTAATTTATTTACATCTACTTATTGACTAAGCATAATGAAATCTAAGCCAGGAAAAGCTGCATGCTGAAAAGATGTTAGAAAGCACTACGTTAAAAGCAGGACTACCTGCCTTACAATATCCACTACAATACATACCACACGCTCGTCCTTCAGCTTCACTTTCAAAAGTGCATTCTGAAAAATCAGAATAACACAATACTCCAGCTAATCTGGAAACATGTTTTGTGCCAGCCACCAAAGCTGAGAGGTACTAAAGACATGGCATACCAAATATTAAAATTTGACCGTGTCAAAAAAAACCCGCTTGCTTGGATTAAAAATTGGAGAATAAGGAGAAATCTTGGCATTAGCCAAAACGGCTGCCCGCTTATCTCAGGCTTCCAAGGGTGACTTCAAAGACAGCATCGCTGCCATCTTGTCAGCAACAGCGAGCCCTGACCAAGAAGGACAAGCTGAAATGCCGCTGGGCGACCAGGGACGGGTCCGATGGTCCCCAGTGCCTCCCAGCCGTGACACGTGGGCTGCTAAAAGGTGCCTTGTGCTTCCGCAGGCCAGGGCGAAGGGCAGCCACGTGCTGTCCCCGAGGGGACACGGCTCTGTGCCGGCGGGGAGGGAGAGGCTCTGTGCTGGGCACCAGCCACACGATTGACAGGGCCTGCAGCAGCTCTGCAGGTCTAAGGGTAGAGGTTTTCTCCCATTGATCAAGTTGTACATTTGGGCTGGGAATGGTGGAGGGTGCTGAGCGTGGTCGTACAGAGCCTTCTCCTCCTCCTAAATGCCACAAGACTTTTTAGAGCAAATCTTCCCTGACCGCTCCCTCCATGGGTGACTTCACAAGAAATGCATCCTCCTGCGGGGGCCTCTCCCCTCCCAGCCTCAACAATTTACTTCAAATCATGCAATGCTGTGGATTACCAGAGTGGCTCCGTGCGCCACAGAGATCATTTATTCTCCTTCATTTAAAGGCTTTGGGAAGGGCAGCTCTGGAGCTCAGCTAATTCAAAGGCACCAGACAGGCTCACAGGTTGCTGAAGCCGATGCTTTGAAGTGAACCTGCCCGTTATTTTCCACCGTAGGATGGAGGACGGCAAGAGAGCCTACATCACCGTTGTTGGCTGGGCATGCACAACCCTGTGCTTGGTCTCCTACGCGGCCGCCTTCTCACACGGTGCGAGCCTTTCTGCCTGCACCGACATGATGCCCAGGCACCTGCGAGCGCAGCTGCACAGCCCCAGCAACAACTACGTTACTGTCCACACCAACATGTCCTTCTATGTCCCAGGTGACAAGGTGCCAGGTAAGGAACAGCTTCTCATTCCTGCATCTGAAAAATACATGATAACTAATCTCAAGTGATGGCATTAATCTTTGTGAGGGCTGGGAACAGAGGTAGCTGCTCCAAGTGAGCTACGCCACCTCTCTCATCATGAGGAAATGAGCAGATTTACAGAGGGATTTTGTTTGCAGCGCTTGGCCTAAGGTGTCTCAGGTGATGGCCGACTCCAGGTTTTTACCATGTTGCAGACTGTTTGCTGGAGGCAGCCAGTAGGTTTGGACACTTTGGGTGGAATTCATTTCTCTCAGCTGTGTCTCAACCATACTGGACCTCATCACACGCAACGGTGGGTGAGAGGCACCTCCAGAGGGTGAAGTCACCTTCCCTGCTCCTCTGCACTGCACAGAAGGGTCTGGGTGACTCGCCTGACTCTTGGGTACGGTTGGGCAGCGTGCCCCGTCCCCAGCATCGCCACTCTTGAGGCAGATACAGACAGAGCTGAGAGTCACCACTCCCCAGTCTGGCCACTTGCTTGCTCATCCCCACACAAAATAAAACCCCTCCAAGGGCTTCTGCATATGTACCTCCTGCCTTAAAAATGACTGCATGCTGCCTGATGCAATGTGGTTAGGAGCTTAAAATCAAGGGGCAGGGGGAAAGACTCAGGCAAATTTTGTGTGCAATTACATACTGCAGAGTTAATGGTGAAGTCTGGCCTCCTGCATCCAGCATGTCCAAGACAGACCATGAGGACAAAGACAGTAAGATGTTTTTGTTGTTGTTGCACAGGGTTTTCTTTTGGTTTCAGTGCTACCACTGGAAACTCCATTGCAAACAATTCACCACATAACTACAACACAAATCTCTGTGTCCCATGTTTTGTCTTGCAGTGACAGTGAGGAGCACCCGGGATTTTATGGGCTTTTTGCTTCAAGCTCGCAAAGTGTCTAACGATGAAATCGCTGGCACATTCATCTTCATCCCTCCTGGTTCCAAGCTGCTGACTTGCTTTGAAGATGGTGACACCGTCACCCACTCGGACAAATCACTGAAGAGAAACCTGTCCTTCGTATGGAAAGCACCAGACCAACCCATTGGAGACATCAAGTTTTTGTAAGAACATGCTGGTTGCTAACCAGCATTTGCATCTTCTCAGTTAAAGGCTTGGCTTTATTTTTCCATCGTACTTGTCCAGGACAGTGGTTTATGTATCTAGAACCCCATATAGCTAAATACTTATCAAATGCTGCAACAGTATCCCAGCTGGTACATAAATCACCATTTATATCTGCTGGGTAGTGTTGCTTTTTATTTACATGGTCACTATTTTCTCAGAATATATATACACTGGAAGACGACAGCCTAAGCACTTAGGAAATAGAAATATTAAGGCATAAAGAGGGAACTGTGATCATGTGGCCTGTCTTTCTAAATAACACAGCCCATAGGACTTCCCTGCCCTACAGGATAATCTTGTATATCACTTCTTTAAAAAAAAAAAATTAAAAATGAGTGGTTTTAAAAGAAGTTAAACATAAACAGAATTATTCACAGAAGGAAGAGACAGTGAGCGCTGGGTCAAAACTTGATATCTCTGTTTTGTACCAAAGTCCCAAACTGTCTAAGTATTTTGATTCTGATTTAGAATGAAATTAAACATCTTCTAACTGGCTGTCTTACAGGAAGCACAGCAACTTTTCCTTTTGGAAGAGATTAAATTGTTATGTTTTGACTTTACAAAACCACTTAGAAACTACTTGGCCAGATCCTTGGCTGCTCCCCAAAACATAAGCATCCTGGTGAGTGCTGTGGCTTGTGCATCTCATCATGATCCAACAAAAAGTCATAGAAACAGAAATATTTCTGCTTGGCATTTCCAATTTTTGCCCGTTGTCTTAGATTGGGAAATACTATTAAAAACACATACAACTCAAGCAACCAAGTAAACCCAACCCAAACCCAACACCACCTATTCCTAGCCACCCGCTCTGATGCTTCCTTCTCCCTCTGGCTTTTGACCCTCCAAGCTGATTTCTGATAGCCTCTCCCTTTTCTCCCTGTCACAGCATCTGGAAAAACTCCTTGTTAGGCTCAAAAATGCCTCATAAGTGTCATCTGGCACAGGAAAATCCAAGCTGGTTTCCCCTTAGCTAATTCTCAGAAGCAGCTGAGCAATCTGAGCTGAAATTCTCCCAAAATCTCTGGCTTAGATAAGGCTCTCTGGGTGAACAGCTAAAGGTTGGCCAATGCAGTTTTGGCACCTGACAAAAAGTAGAGGGTTAGGCGGGCTCAAATATCAGAGGGCTGAGAAGAGAGCCTTTTTTTTTCCCTACCTATTCTGCTGTTTGTACAAGTTACATTGACTTGTTTTAATTAGTAAATACCACTGTTGTTTCCTTGCCTACGGAAGATTATAAGCAGAGCTAGTCCAAGTTTTCCAAATGTACTTCTATCAACACAGCGAATATAATAGCTTTTTTTTTTTTTAATTTAAGTTCCCACACATTTTTTTGGCTGATCTTAATTATGAGTGGTGATTCTTCACCCTGTATCTTTCTTATGGGACCCAGTATCTTTTATTTGTAATATAAAACTTGTGACGGGCTAAGCCTTTAAAATACTTCTGCGTCACTTCTGTCTTCGGATTAAAGCAGTCCTTGTGATTAGCTAAACAGTTCGATGTTTAGTCCTTGTGATTAGCTAAATAGTTGGATGTTTTGTTAATGCTATAGAGCCAGTAAATTCTTACCTAATTATGTTTTAACAGCATCTCTGTAGTCCAGTCATACTTTGTTTACTGGGCAAAGATCGAATCTGCTATCGTGGCACAGCGAGGGCAAAACAAAACGCTTACCGGCAGTGGCAAGAAGCCTGACCCTGTAACCCCCACGCCCTCGCAGGGACCAGCCGACCCACACCCCACAGGTACGGCAAGCAAAGGTATGGGTTTCTTACCGACCGCTTCCCGCACAGTAGTTTTATGGCTTATTCCAGGAGAGCGTTGAACACAAGTGACCCAAGCAAGCTGGAGGGTCCCGTTTAACTCCTGTGGCCGTCGGGGAGATCAGCGATGGCCGTGGTGAGCTCCTTGAAGTGAGGGCATGGGTCAGCATTTGAGGTGATGGAGCCAGTTCCAAGCAGGGTACCAGAAAGATAAACAGGGTTGCCAGGTCTTACGATTTCAATGCAAATCCTAAAATACAACATACTTTACCCAAAATCTCAGCTCCTGAAGACAAGCAAGTGCAATTAGCAATGCTGCCTAAATAAAGGAATGCATTTGTCTTCAAATATGACTATTCCCCTTCAGGTTTGTATTTATGTTGCCTTTGGTCAGTAAAATGCTCCACAAATATACTTAAATCAGATGTGTTTCTCAGCAGTTTTGGCATGGCAGCTAAGACTGAGTTTTAATTATTTTACTTGACCATAATTTAGGTAGCGGACTTTGCTGCTTTACTTTGAATCTGGGTTCCCACTTAAAATTAAGTGACATGAAAACAAAAAGAGTCACTATTACCACCCTTCCTGGCAAACGTTAGCACCAAGTGGGATTTGAAATAAACAAACAGAAGACAATAGACTTTCGCTCCTCTCTCCCTGCTTCTTGTTTTGTCTCCATGCTGGACAAGGTCCCACCTCTCCCGTGGCTGCCACCGGCTCCCCTCCGCGCACCCCCGCGCCGCCTGCCAGCCCCACGGGCACCACGGCAACTCCGGCACCGGAGCCAGGTTTCGGTGTCGGGTCAGACGCCCATCCCGTTGCTGAGCCGAAGCAGTCAGCCTGGCCTTCACCGGCTGCGTCCGGTGGGAGCAGCGGGTCCAGCGGCCGGGGGCTGGAGCCGTCCCTCCCCACCCAAGACCCCGGCACAGTGGACGCCTTGCGAGGTTTCCTCTCCCAGGACAATGCCTCCGGCTACAGCACCTCCGACAGGTAAACTTGGTGGTGGGAAGAGCTGTTTCTCCAGCCCTTCTGGGGGAGGAAAATAGTACTAGTTTCCCTGCGGATGAGCGAGGGTCCATGTAGGAAGGTGTCTGCGGCTGGTGGGGAGGTGAGAGAGTGTTTTCTTGCTGAAATTTTGAGAAATAATCCCTTGGAGATTGCACATGACAGACAGTGACAGGGAGAAAATCCAAAGCTCTTAAAAACCTGACATTGACTGGTCAGCCCAGCAGAGGACTGGCCAGGTGGTTGAAAAATGTGATCAAAACTATTGACTGCTACAATATTTTTCTAAAAGTGCACGCAACAACTCAATGAAACAGTGAACTCAGCAGACCTATTTCTCTATCTGCAGGGAAAAGGAAGAAAGGATTCAAAGCAATTATGAAATTTGGGGTTGAGGATGTCCGCTCAGAAGTCTTAGAGGGTTTGGGCAGCATGAGCTTTCACGCAACAATTTATACTGTGCGTGAAAATGATGGAGACAGGAATAAATGATCAGGATTCATTAAAAATACAGCTCTGTATGGTCTGCATTGACTGCGTACGTCCCGAGGCTGCTCTCAGGAGCGGCACGCTTCGCCGGTGGTGCAGAGCCCAGGGATTCCTGCGTGAGCCACAGCGACAGGTCTCAATTACTAACCCTGCCTTTCCTCTGTCCATATATTAGAGCAGGAATCATTGCCAGTGCTGCCACCCCACGCTTGTGTTTGACGTGTAAAGAAGACGGGCAGGTAAGCAGTGGGGATGGGGAGGATGTCTTCTCCAAAGACAGAAAGGTCTAAGAGAAGATGAGGATAAAACCTCTCTACCGCTTCACAGCACCAAGCAGCCTGCGTAGGTCTCATAAGTGACTAAAACTACATTGAGACTGTTAAGAGTTTCAATTTGTTTTACTTTAACCGGGAATTGGTTTTTATATCTCTTTTTTGCTTTCCTTTTGAGCCTGCTGCCTGGGTTTCTAAGAGTCCTGCTGTAAAAACAATCTAAAATAACTTTTCCATATGTAGACATGACTACAGGCTGCTGGATGTTACTGGGCTGGGAACGTGTGTTTTATTCCTGTGAAAGGCTGAGATGTTCCTTTCCAGAGGTGCTGGATAGGTACCACTCGTGACATTCACCAGAGGTCAAAGACTTCATCTTTCCTGGAGATGGCCAAGGAAGCCATGTGCTTTCTGAGGGCAGGGTGAGCTTGGGAGGCTGGGTGGACTGGAAAGGCAGAGGTGGTGGTGATGGTGGTGGTGATGGGGTTAGACACAGGCACGGGATACACTCGCTGAAGACAGCTGGAAGAGCGGGAGCTGGCAGATGGGACGAGCGGGTGAGAGTGCCTTTTGGGAAGGGGTGACCTCAGGAGAAGGTGGCCAGAAGGGTGTGAAAGACTTCAGCCTCAGGGAGCGGGGTGGCTGTACATATGGAAGGAGATGTGGGAGCTGGAAAGGGCAAGCGAGGAATTAGGTAGAGAAAGAAAAGGAGAGCAAGAGGAGGGAGAGAAACTGCAGAATCCCAGGGCTGCGGAGGATGCTCAGATGGGAACTAGTGGAGAAGCTGGAAAGCAGGGATAGCTTAGAGACATGGGGTACAGAGTTAGGAGGGGAAGTCCAGTACACAGGGGATGGAGAGAAGAAAAATACAAGGAAAATAAAGAACTAGATCTGGGTTGCAGGATGCCATGGAAGGAAGACAAGTAATCTCACAGAAAATAAAAGAGGAAGGGGCTGTACAGCAGAGAATGAGGCAGAAATATTTAGGAAGGAGCGGAGGACAGAGAAGAAATAAAGGAGACATGTAGCATGAGCATCTGGCATAGCCATGGAGAGAAGTGGAGAAATGACAGAAGATGGTAACCAAAGGACAGGAAGAGTTATTGCACAAGCCAAGACCAGAAAAGCATAACAAAATAAAAATATTGAGAAATTAGGCAAGAAAGGAGAGAAGAAGTGTGAAAAGCAAGGAGAAATGAGATGAGATAGGGCAAGGACTTGCAAGGCAATTCCATTTTCTACCCCAAAGTCCCAAATGCTGCAGTATATCCCTACTGTATGGCATTTGCATTTTGAGTGCAAGTGATCCATACACATGCAATCCTAACTTTGCCAGCCAGCTACTTTACAGTTTGCAGTCCAGCCACTGCAAATCTTTTATTTACTACTGTATTTTACGAGCACCTTCAGAAACTGTCTCTTCCGCAAAGGATGCTCTGACCCTCCCCTACTTTGTTTCACAGCTTGCCAGGGCTCCTACCTCAGCTTTGTGCTCCTGTCACACTTTGTGCTCCTGTCACACTTTGTGCTCCTGTCACACTGTCTTCCCAGCAAGCTTTGGAAATTGCTAATGATGGTAGAGGGTGAGAGTTTCTCTGGTGTAATTAATGGATGTGTGAAAAAGCCTGCTGGGCTGGACAGGCTGGAGAGGTGCCAGCTACTGAGGGCCAGATCCAACTCTTGGTGGAGCCAAAGAAAAAACTCCAGTACATTTTACAGGTTTTGGATGGGGGCTCAGGTGCACAGCGGGAATGGAGAAATTCCTTGGGGGTCTCCTAAATTGTATGATTGTTTCACAGTTAGTCTTGGATGATGTCTGCAGCAAAGCCTGGGCTGCAGAACTGACATGGAGTGGCTGTAGTTTTGTGATGGATAAAATAAGGTGCATGGCACCAGGCAGAGCCCCTGGAAACAGGAGCAAGCAAGAACAGTCATTCCCACTAAAGTGGGTGGTTAAGCAACACTGAGAGGCAGCAGGTTTCAAACTGTCAGTGCAGACTGAGAAAGCAGGATGGGCTTTGGGGAGAGTTCACAGGTTGTATGTGAGTGCCCCAAACCCACTGATGTCAAAGGCCACCCCACGTCTCCTGGGTCCCTCTGCTCCGTGGTTTGATTCACAGCCTCAGAATGGCAATACTGAATCCCAGCAGGCCTGGTGTGACCCTAAACACAAAGCTTGGCCGGGAAGATCATGCCTGTACTTTCAGCCTGACCCTGGCATCATTCAAGGTGGGAATTGTTTATTAAGCAATTTTTTTTGTGATAATGATGCCTGTGAAAAATACCACCACCACCACCACCGTGGGAGTTGCAGACCTCTACTTAGGCAAAGCAGTGACCTTCTTCTCCACCTGTGCCCTTCACCTCTGCCCCTTCAACCCACTCTGCCTTGCCCCCTGGGACCAACTCCCACCGCCTCGTCCCTCCCATGGCAATTCTGATATGGATGGAGCAGGGCTGAATCCGCCTCATTTTCTAAAAGCTACTGAGTAACCAGGGGATGGAGCAGGGTTATTCCAAGGCCAGGGGGACAGCTGGGAGGCAGTAACGCAGAGCTGAACTGTACCGTGACATAGGTAGTGAGAACCTAATCAGTCTCCTTTCTCTTCCCTCACCGCACATCTCAAAGGCCAGTACCGAGAGCGGGGCCACCTTGAAAGCCACCCCATGTGTGACAGCGTCTCCTTCTGCCCCGCACATACACACTCACCTGGGTGACTCCACTGCCACAACAGCCTGGTTTGGTGATGCCAACGCTGACGGCAACTTGTCATCGGCTTCAAGGCAAATGGCCAAAAGAAAGACAGAACTGCAGTCAGAGGAGGCGGGTGCCAGGGGTGAGGAGGAGGAAGAGGTGGGTGGGAATACCCTGCCGTGGGTGACCAGACCAGCTCCCGAATCTGCTGTTCCTGGGAAGGGGGAAGACCCTGGCAGAGGGACCCGACTCCTAGCAGCCCAACTTGGCATCCTCCTGGTCTGCACCGCTGCCCTGGGCCTGGCGCTGGCAGCTGCCATGCGCTGTGTCTGTGCCCAGCATTGCCACAAGCGGACGGAGGTCTCCTTCGGCGAGCCAGACCCTGACGTCATCGCCGTCAGAGAAAATGGGGAGGTGATGCACTTCCGAAAGGTCCGGGAGAACAGCTTTGTGCTGGTGCAAGCCGAGTACAACTGGGTCAGCCCCTCGAGCAGCGGGAAGAAGACAATCATCTAACGTTTGCAATGCCAAAAGCAGTGCTACAGCAGCTGGCGTAGGTGAAAATAGCCTGGACTGCACAGCACAGGCTATGGGAAGCGGTGGTATAGTTCCTTTATGTGCCACCATATAGGTAAACAAACTTGAAGCAGCCAGTTCAGACGGAGGTGTTAGTTGAAAGTATCTAAGCTACAGCTGCTAAGAAAATAGAAGTTGATAGATTGTTCAGTGTGTTACACTTACCGCAATTAATATTGTATATCTGCTCATTAGCTGTCACTGCAGCTATGACACACACTTCTTCTGTTGCCTTAAGGGTGTAGCCAAAAATAGAAATTCTTCCTCTGCACTGTACTATTGTCTCCTGTTTAATCTCAGCAAAAGTTTCTAGTGTTATATTTCAGCAAAAGTTTCTAGTGTTATATTTCTTTCTAGGAATTAGAAACCCCTGATATAAACCCAGCCATTCTCATTTAGGAATTTACAGGTGTGATTCTGTGCACTTGGTGTATCTCAGATGACAAAATATGTGCCGGTAGATTTTAAGTTTCAATTTGAAAAGAAAAAGCAATAACTCACTAGTGGAGAACATTGATTCAAAGAACGCTGAATTGATCTACAGGAATGAAAGACAGGGTAGCGGACATCAGCTTTTGGGGGAGAAACATGCCTGCTCATCAGGTGCAAATGGAAGAAAGCCTTTTCTGTCCATTTGCACCTGATGAGGAAGCTTGTTGAAGCCTGGCAGCCAGCATTTTCTTCGTCTTTTACTTCGAGTCAGCTCAGTAACACTCTGTGCAGAAACACGCACTAAGAAGTACCCTTCCCAGGTCACCCTGGAGAACCCCAGCAAAGGCTGCGTGGAAAGTTAACGGCATCCTTGTACTCTGAGTTTGTGCAAAACTCTCTCTGACCATGTGGTTTTCTGCAGGAGGCCACGAAAACAGCCCTTGGAAAATATGAAGATCCTTCTAAGGAGAGGTGATGACAGCAAGGGTAAAGGTTTAATCTACGGCAGCTTTGAAAGAGCCAGAAATAGTCCCGATAAGAATCACCCCTTCTGGTGCCCTTTCTAGGGTGGAGGGGCTCAGGTGGTCCCCAAGCTGTGTAATGGGGGACAGACTTAAACTTTGGCGCTGCAGCTTATTTCACAGCCTGCAGCGATCCCCCCTGAGCTAAGCAGACAATGACGGGACCCCGATGGCTCACACATCCTTCCCGGTGACAACTTCCCCCTCTGTCAGGAGGGTCCCATGGCCACCTCCAACTAGCTGGCCATCTTCATGCTGGAGAGTCAGTCAAAGCTCTGCTCTCACCTCCTCCCTAACCTTGCCATTGACTTCAGACAAGACAGGTGGGACATAGAGGAGTTCTCCTACTCAAACCCCTACAACATGATGAATATAGCACATCTTTTGCTAATTGCACCTTCTGTTAGCATTCAGAAAGAGCTGGTTTCTGACCGTACCACTGTACTGGGAGTAGTGACATGACGCTTTGCTTTACACACACGGCCAAATTTCTATTGACTTAACTTCTAGGCCTAGTGAGCCTTGGGCAAAATAAATAAGAAAAGAAGTGTACTCACAAGTGCAGCTTGCAGAGACGAGCTTGATAGTCTTAACCATTGCACTTTGAAGAGAAAGACAGCCGCACCATGGCCCTTCCACTGCAGAGTAACCAAGGGTAGTGCTGTAATTGAAAAGATGTTTGGTTTAGGAGTCAAAATGAGTGGTTTTATGTTCAATAAATCGAGCTTAAGCACTACCTACTAGGAGGTCTACAGGATTTTAAATACAAGCCTAGACACTTACAATGGCATTCCTCTCCTGTGTCACGTGCCTTAGAAAGAAATCATGTTTCTGTAACCCAATGTAGCTGAACTGTGTAGCGACTAAAGCAGACTGCATGCAAGTCATTGTTAATGCAGCCAAAAAAATCCTAATTAACTGAGAAAATAGGTCAACAAACTCTTAAATCTTTAAAGAACTATCACATATTATTTTAAAAAGTTTCTTATGATGGCATAGCTGTTTATGAATAAATTACAAATACCTATGGCCTCTTCCACTGTCTCTCTAGATTTAATGTTACCAGACTGCTATAGCTATAAAACTGTAACCTTCCTCTCCCTACCTCTTTCCCCACGACCCAGCACCGTTTCTTGCCAGGCTGACCAGAGGTCTCATGGAGATGTTTGATTAGGACAGTGGCACTTCAACACCACTCTGCCTTCTGTCAAACTCTGCCTTCTGTTAAATTTATGCAGCTCCAGTATTATTAGTAGTAAAACCAGTAATGGTGAGCTCTGAGGGACACAGCTCCTTTGAATTAGTAATGAGTTTTGCTACTTTGTGGACTTGGCTGAGACCTAAAGTGCTTGTGTTTTTTTCCTTGACTTTGGAATGATGTTTTGTTTATTGTAGTTGCCATGACAAGAGGGATGGAGGTTTTATCTCTTCTTAAGGCTGTTAAAAACATGAGCACTGATTTATTTATTAAAAGGCAAACCATTCAAACACCCCCATTCTTAAGTGACTTGCTTTGTACGGATATTCATCTGTGCTTACATTTGGAACAGATTTAGGAGAAAAAAAATGACAGAATTAGGAAAAGAAAGACCATTCTAATATTTACTGGAGGGACAAGTGAAAGACTTGCCTTGTTTCCCTCTCTAGGTACATGACTATGTTGGTCACAGACGTTCTGCTGGAACCAGGGGATCTCAGTTCCTCCAGCACGGGTCAGCCTGCAGCCATCTGTGGCCCACATTAGGCTGCCATCCGTCAGCAAAGTGACAGGGCTTTGAGGCAGAATTACCAACCAAAGGTGTGGAAAGCTGCTCACATTCAGCTGTAATGCACACCTGTCCTGAGTCTGTCTCCCCATCAGCCAAACAGGCATCAGATGCAGTTTTGGCAGTGAAAACTCCAATGGCTTAAATCCTCTGATGCCATTACGACACTTGAGCTAGCCTAACTATAAAAAAAAAAAAAAAAAAAGATTTAGAAATAACTAACTTGCATACAGACATGTCTGTTCATCATGCCGTTACTTGTGTACTAATTTTCCCATCTTGTGTCACTGATTCCTGCTTTCCCTCTGCTCTACAAAAATATAAACCACTGCCCCTAAATCATCAGTCCTGCATGTCAAGCATATAACACCATTGCTGATTCTTATTGCTTTTCCATGGCATCTGAAATCAATTTGGTTTTGCCCATCATCAAGCCCGTCCATAAATCCATTCCCCCTCTGCTTTGGGGAAGATGCTGTCTCATGCCATGCTGCATCTGCTCCATTAAAGATGCCCGCCCCAACTGCAGTTAGCAGAGAATGGCAACCCACCAATACGTTAGTGGCACTAAATGTAATGTGGGGAGGTTAGACTGAGCAACGCTGTCGGCCCAAAGCTTAGTTAAGTCATCATGGACATTTCCTGCATTGGTTGAATTGTCACTAGTAAGCAAAAAAGCCAAACAGCTGCTGATTTGGTCAGCTCCAAAATGGGTGACAAGGCTCACAGGCGATGCCCCGGGGCCCTGTGGGCCCAGCTATCGTGGTCAGCGGGGATGTGCAAGCTCAGGCTCTCAGCAGAGGCAGCGCTCTCCCTAGAGCAGTGCAGGATGAGGCCCCAGGCATTATGGAGACCTGGCCGAGTGGCTTGGCCAGCCCTTTTGGCACAGTTTCTGTAACTACTTCAGACCACACGAACCAAGGGAGGCGAAGCAGCAAGGCCAGGAAGCCGGAGAGTAAAAAATTCAGCGCACCCCTGGCAAACTGAGCACAGGGATGCTGCCTTGGTGAGGGGTGAGGGTTCGTCCTCTCCCTCACCTCTGAGGGTTTGCCCCTGCTTCAAGCCAGATCCTTGGCGGAGCAACAGATGCACATCTTATTTATTCACTTAGATTTAAATGACAATGAGAAATGCCTGTAAAAAGATGAGGCAAATGTTCTAATGATTCCTGCAACATTCAGCTGCAAGAAGACAGCTGCTTAACAGCAAAAACCAACGACAAAGTCGTGACCCGACCTGCCGAGCTGGTGAACAGCAGAACAGCCCCCTCACTCCTCCTTGGCAACTCCCCCCCCCAAACTCTGCTGCCCTTGCCAGGGTCTCAAGGCTCAGTCTGAAAGTCGTCGTGCACAGACAGCTCTGCAGGGCTCCTTTCCCTTTCCTTTCCTTTCCTTTCCTTTCCTTTCCTTTCCTTTCCTTTCCTTTCCTCTTTCCTTTCCTTTCCTTTCCTTTCCTTTCCTTTCCTTTCCTTTCCTTTCCTTTCCTTTCCT
>JAVJGG010000007.1:22092684-22120943 GCA_035590195.1 Aviceda cuculoides
AAGCCGCCCCGGGGCCAGGCCTCGCGTCGGGCTTCGGTGCGCCGGGGGCCGGCGCGGAGCCCCTCGGAGGTGGCTGGGGAGAAGCGCGGAGACTCGGCTTGCCCGAGTGACCCAGCGGGCCTCGGTGAGCCGGGCGGGGGGGGTGCGCTGAACTCCCGCAGCCCGGCTAGGGCGGCTGCGTCGGGGACGGGCCCTGGGCCCTGACTGCCTGCCTGACTGACAGACGGACAGACGCTGAGAGAGGTGACGTGCAGCTCCTCAACTCCGCTGGCGGCTTCTGGCCTCTCAGAAGAGTCGGGGCAGTCCATCGTTCTGGGAGGGGAAATAGCCGAGCCTTTTATTAATACAGACCAGTTACCTCCAGTCTCCAGCTGTGGCCGAGTTGCAGAATCCCCGTTAAGGCAAAGGGTGCCGACACAACGCAGCGAGCTGAAGGAACACATTAATAGATTGCTAGAAAGTGAGATTCCACGCTCACCAGCTCTCCGTCGTTTTCTGAACTGCAAATGAAAAAAATAAGGCCCAAGACAGCCATCAGTCCAAATTTTTCACTTCAAGTCAAAGGACTGATTTGACTTTTGATCTTTAAAGGACAACTGTCATGATTTTAAAGCAATAACATGCAGAGGAGATGAATAGCACACTTGGTTATCTGCATGATTTATTTGGCAAAGCCTATTAGTTCTTTCTGGAGCAAATTAATAATTCTCATCTGTTTGTCAGTGGGAATTTAATGTAGGCTAAAAAGTCAGTGAGAGTTTTCTCCAGATGGAAGTCCGTTCAAAACAGATAAAAAAAGATGAATTTGAGAAAAAAGCTTAATAAAGTCTTCTTTAAACGAAAACCACTCAAGGCTGGACTGTTAATCAAAAGAACATTACTTACCTTACTCAGCATCATTGAAACCAGAGTCTGGCAGCAAGTTCTAAAAAAGAACCCTTTTCTCTTTCTTTACAGTCATAATTTATAACAGCTGAATTATTGGCTATAAATACTCTTTTCCTTCTGCTAATGTATTGTGCTTCTGGGATTGTTCACAGCAAACATTTTGTTGCTGAGACAATAAACTCCTAAATTGGGGCTTTTGAAAAAAATTTCAAGCAAATTCCAAGCACCAGCTATTCAAAGAATACCACTATGCCATCTTAACAGACTAAAAGTTTTGTTATATTTTCACTAGCATTGAAAAATATTGACATTTCTCACTAAATTTATTTTTTAAACATAGAAAGCTGCTGCTTGCAATACACTGGAGCACATTTATGTATAAACCCAACCTAAAAATTCAAACGGGATGAATTAGGAGAGAGAGTTTGGTCTTGAAAGTAAAGAGCTAGACAAGCAAAAAACATTCTTAAATACCTGTAAAATGTTAAATTATAGAACATAGAAGATAATGTTTTAATGTACATCCTCTTACACATGGAGAACAGATTTTCCTTCATGTAATATGCACCTTTAAAAAAAAAAACTACCTAAAAGACTTCAAAAAATCTGGTACCAGGAAGATTTGAGTTTTCTTGTTTCTTAAATGATGTCCCGATAGATAATTCAAATGAGATTATTTGGGAACATCAATGTGTGATAGTATAGCTATATACAGCTCTTTATGCCCTTTATAATCACAGATGTTACGTGTTAGTATTATGCATCACAAATACGTGTTACCTGATCAGAAACACGATAAAACCCAGGCTCCACAGACTGCAGCGCTTTTTATTCTGTTCTCCCGACTCACACAAAATCTCACGTATCACAACTCGGCAACGTTTTTACATTTGGAGGGGCCAGAAAGAGGGGAGTTTGTGAGCACAGGGTGGCAAAACCCCTGGCGCCCTGGGGAAGTACTGCTCCCACGCTGCTGCTCCCACGGCTGTGGGATTTGGCTCCGGCTTGGGGAGAGATCTGTGCGGGATGCTGGCGGGGGACAGCCAAGCTGAAAAGATACAGGCTTCCCACATTAACACTCCATGAGCTGCATCAAACAGAGTTATCATATTAGCTGGCTGAAATTGTGTCATACTCTTATTTTTAGTATGCTATTATGCCTCTGGGATATATTTTATTTATCAGGGAATTGGACCTAAACAGATATCGTAGCGCTTTTCTAAAGGGGGCTTTAGGCAACTCGCTGTGAGGTACCCGAGAGACTGCATGTATGTTTTGGGGAAGGGGCAGAGTGAATGCATGAGCCAAATACTGTACATGCATCTTTTTTAGTCCTGAGCCACTGTTTGGAAATTACAGTTAAGGAAATTACAGTTAATTTTTCAGACAAAGTGACCTAAGATATTTCACTGAAAAAAGATTTTTTGTCATTTTTATAAAGAAAAATAGAGGTTCTCCCAAAATTTCTCTAATTCAAAGCAACATTATGGAACAAACCAAGTGAGAATTTGCTGAAGAACTCGGCAAAACACATCAAGGAGTAATACGGGATTGCCCAAAGGACCAACAGTGACTATAATGGATACAGCAGTGAGCTGCAGGCCCACGTGCATGCGGGTGTTTCCGTCCAGGGGAGCTGTGAGTCTTAATGAAGAACATGAGAACCACAATTTGGGTAAAGTTCTTCAGTGTCAGCAAAAAAAAGCTGACTTCTGCTTCCCCAAGTAGCATCTCGGAAAGCTGCTCTGGTTTGTCAGTCATGGTTATCCCATCATGCTGCTACGGGATGGGGTCTCTAAGAGAGCATCTTCTTAGAGATCCTCTCCAAGCAGATGAGAGCATCATCTTGGTGATAACACCAACAGGTTCAGTTAGGGACAACTAACTAGGAGAAGTTAAAAAAAAAAGGGGGGGTGGTAGGTTGAAGATAGGGAAAAAAGACATTTTATCACTTATTTTATCACGCAGTGTTCACAAGAAGTGGCAAAACTACACTGGGAAGGCACCAGGAAATAAGATAGAATTTTGTAACCTGTTAGGTATGGGCTGTGCAGCAGACAAAGGACACTGATGGGAAAGGACTGCAGTCACAATGCTAAGAAACGGAGGGAACACAGAACTGCAAAAGCTTTTGTCAATAGAATTTCATACCCAATTATTGTCATGGGACTCTCAAATATTATTTCCTGCAATTCTTCTGGCAAAAGGCCAGTTGTCATATGACCTCCATAATTTTTTTAATTCTATCAATGAAACAGTCTTTCCTTCGAGGCAGCCTTTTAAGCAAGCTGATTTCCCTTAGAATTTGGAACTGTTTCATAAGAAAACTAACCATAAATAGCAAGTTTTCTCTTAGACACGAACTAATATCATCATGCTAACATCTGCAGGCCTTTGATTTTGTTACAGTTATGGAGCCCACCGACAGAGAATGCCACCCAAAGAGGCTTTTTCTTCTCCTTAACTGGGTGAAAAATGGTTGTGCCAGGTGGCAACTTTCAACACAGGTAAAGAGCGGACAATACGCACCAGCACAGGATCCTCAGGAGATGCACGGCCTCTTCTGTGTGCTGCGGCTGTTGGGTATCCGCTGTCTTTCTGCGCAGGGATCACAATCAATTTCTAATCTCATGCCTGCTTCTGGTCTGGGCTAGCAACACAGAGTCAGGGTTGATTTGAACCTACCAGATAGCCTAAGAATTAAGAGATTATTTTATTACTTAACGAATCCAGGTGCTGGGACCAGCTCAGTGGGGCTCTTTTCCGCATAACACCACCAAAGGCCTTCGATCAACCAGCCCTCCCTGCCCAAAACTGCAGTCAGTAGGATAGGTGGCAGGGAGCAGAGCCTGATCCAACAGCAGCTATTGCTCATTTTCTTGTCACTCTATAGGTCACTGGCTGGCGGAAACCTCTGCGGAAATGCATCTAAAAATATTTTGAAAACTTGGCCTCCACTGATGAGAAAATTAAGTGGTGACTCATGCTCCCATCAGCTCCAGACTTGATTACTGCAATTTGATGGACTGAGAAGCTGATATTCCACCGAGACTGCAATTTGCTTAGGGGAGCAGCCGAGAGGCCTCATTGGCACCAATTGCTTCCAACACATCTCTCTTGTCCTTTTAATCACTAACAAATTTAATTTCACTTCTCACTGAAGATCTCGCTCTCCACCTTTCTGGCAAGAGAACAATTTAGAGGCTGCTTTCATGACCTCTGCTACAGCTCTAGCTGCCAGCATGAAGCAGACCTGCCTGTAGCAATGCCTCGCACCTGCATTTCCCGGCCTTGCTTTTTCTAGTCCTGCACATCTAAAGCCATTGGACAGTCCTTGTCCACACTACTCCAGGAGCTTACTTACCATCCTGCAGGGTGTTCTCTGTTGAATGAGAATTTTGCAGAAACCATACCCATAAACTTTGAAGAATTTAACTCAAAATGCCTCCTCAAAGAAGTCACAGTCTAATGATCACAAGTGATAATGTGGTTTAAGCAGGAAAATGGCAAAGAGGAGACAACCTCCCTCTTCTGACATTGTTCTGATATGATGCTGTAGTTTTCATCTGGGAGATCAGGGCTACCCGTGGAAATAAGGACAAAAGAGACTTGGTTTGTTAGATGCTGGAAAGGGCAGGCCATCAAATCTAAAGTAAAATACTCTTCATTTACTCTCGTCATGTGAACAATGGCAGGGCTTTTCAAACAGCTTCCCTAGGGAGACCACTCTGCAGCTTAACAGCCCTTTCACTGGAGATGTGCAAGTGTAACCAGGGGCAGAATTTAGTCTCTTGTCTATTTAACGTGTTTGCGAGGGAGTGTATGTGTTTCTGGCACTTTATAATAATAGTAATATAAATGCATTTGGATTATAACAAAATGGAGAAACCATGATTTAGCCCTTTACTGTGTTGTAATTCCCAAATGCATCAACATCTATTTAAGTGCAAAATAGTCTACAGTTTACAAATACAAAGCTGTGATCGTCTGCTGTAAAGGTTCTGTATGAGATTATGATTCAATACAA
Source organism: Aviceda cuculoides (assembly GCA_035590195.1). NCBI lineage: Eukaryota > Metazoa > Chordata > Aves > Accipitriformes > Accipitridae > Aviceda > Aviceda cuculoides. Next base: position 22,097,600 of record JAVJGG010000007.1, read on the forward strand.
AACACAATTCAGTGTCTGAAATGTCATTTTTAATGTCAGAATAACATCCAAAAAGTAGCTCTTTCTCCATACGCAGTCTTTCAAAGAAATGTATACCAGGGACTTGGTCCTTTCTAGTGATTTCTACATATATAACTGCTCATCTCTTATGCACGTATGCACTTGCACATAAATAAATGTGCTTGCAGACAGACAATATTTCATCTTGCCTTCTAACCTCCTGCTGTCAAGATACGTCCACAGAAAACCATACACAAATAAAACTAACAGCTCCTCTTTCCCTGACTGCCAGAATAATGTAGGGGACTACTTCTGTAAAACCAAGCTGCTGGATTACTCTCTTTTTGCTCTGTGAACAAGCACAACTGCGCAGCTTCTGCTGAGATTGCCTTTTCTGTCATATAACCTATTTGCATTAACTAAAGGATCTGATCTATAAGAAAAAACACAACTGCAATTTTGATTTTAACTACATAAAAAATTCTTTATCTTGGACCTATTACTGGGGTCATCAAAAGCTTCTCAATTTAGTGCACAAAAAGGGAAACAAAATGAGTAACTCAACACGAAGTGCTAAAATTCCCTGTGACCTCTGAAGTGCTCTTCTATTGTTGGGGTGGTTTTTGCCTCTGCTATCATTAGATGGGATTGTAGTTATGCAGAAGATAAGAAGTGTTGATGATCAAGAAAATCCTTATGTTTTAACATGGGCGAAGTTCTCATTTGCCATCAGTTTCGCCTGATGATGTTCAATACCAGATATTTCTCAGTTAAATTTAAAGCCAAGAAGTTGAAAAGGTTCAGCACTGCTCTAACCCTCTACTTAAAAAAACTGGTGGAGTTCAATGAATTAGTTTTCGGTTGATGGTAATTTGCAATATTCTGAAGACTTTCTTTCCCCAAGTTTAGTTCATAAAATATTTCTGTACAGTTCACGGATTTTTTTATTTTTTTTTTAAAGAACAAGCAAACAGTTTAAAAGCTTACCCACAAAAGAACAAAACGTAGGTAACAGAGGTAAAAAGTTGACCCAGAGGATAAGTAATTTTATCTTGTTTTCCTAGTAACAGAATTAAATTCAAACCCATTCTGTTTATTGAAGACATATAAGGATAATAACAAGTCATAAACCAAATATCTTAACAGTCTTTAAACATAACAGAATTGATATGCATAATTAAGTTTCATTAAGTACGGATTTAAAATATGTATTTCAGTTTTGCTTTATATTCCCTTTAAACCAACACCTCCAACACTCATACACAATATTTAGGCTGCCCCAAGCAATCAACAAGGACTTTGTAAAGGCTCTAACAAAACTCCATCTTAAACCAGTTTGAAATATTCTTAAACGTAGAAAAAATTTCACAAAGAAAAAAAGGATGCATTCAGTGGAATCTAAGCAAGTTGTTGGATGCACTGAAAGTCGGAGATTCAGTACGTAGAGGTAGCTCAGTAAGGGTACTTGCAGTGTTCTGACTGTTTAGCACGGACACAACCACAGTAAGTTCCTGTATGCTTGAACTCTTCCTGTAGATTTAAAATAAGCGAGCACTCTTTCTGGGCCTGTTGCTTTGCCATTCAAAACCAACAGAGTCATCAATTTCAGTGGGATTAGGATTAAGTCCTTATATACTCTGGAAGTTCAGGTTTATGGAAAAGGGACAAAAAGAGACTGTCCTGAGTCTGGATTCCCTGCTGCAAGCAGAGTTTTTAAGCCCAGATAAAGGAATTCTTTTCCCTCATGGAGCCAGTTCCCAGTTAGCATGCTTAAGGAGGGGGAACCTTGAATTTGGCCCCAAGAACACGCACGCCGCTCCTTCCAGTTACCTCGTGGGTTGGCCCGTTGGTGGATCTGACCACGCTATCCAGGAACGCACTGACCAAAACTGTGAGCTCACTGCCCGCAGCCCTTTGCGTCGCTGGCTAGCGAGAAGAGAGCACAGCCCTGGGGAACAGGGGCGGTGGGCGGTGTCCCTCAGCCCTCCTGCCTGCTCAGTGCGCAGAGCTCGATCCCCCTTCCAGGGAATGAAAGAATACAGCCTGCTGCCACCTCACGTACCTTCGTTACGTGGTCGTTTTATTGGCGATGCTGTCAGCTCCCAGTAGCTTCTCATACAGATGGCAACAGAGCAGTCTTGCACTGACTGACCATCAGGCAAAGCACCAATGATTGGTACCAGATTGCTTTCCTGTTGTTCACAGGAATAACGGACTAGGAATAACAGAGTAGGTAAATCAAACATAGTTTTTTTCACTAAGGCAAAAGGATATGAATTTCACATGCCTATTGTCATACAAAAGATCTTTAGCTTGGGTAAATGGCTGTAGCCTTATCAGAGCTACGATAATTTACATCTATGTGCTAAAGATCTCCTCCTAGGTGTTTGCACTCAGTTGCACCGTTAACTGCAATGTTAACCATGACACACATGAAACTTCTGCATTTATATCGATCCCAGTTTGACCTATTTCCTTTGTTCCTTTTAATGTTTTAATGCACAATCACCAGCACAATTTTTGCAGATGGGTACACCTCAGAGTCTGGACTAGAGTATGCTTCTGAAATCTTAATCTCCCAGACAAGATGCAGCGCTGGCTGTATGTTTAAATATACGACTGTGCTCCTTTCTCTTCAACACTCCTCTTAGAAACAGTATTTTGTATTCTTTTTTTCTATAAGTTTATTAAAAAGAGTAACATTTTATTTTCAAAAAAAAGTTTTGACTGATTGTCAAATTAGCTAAGAGCATTTCTGTTACTGTGAGGATCCTTTTAATTGGCAAAAAAAAAAAAAAAAAAAAAATTGTCAACTTTCTTGTCCTCACAAGCTATTATTCATTACCAATGCAGCAGTACAGAAAACATAGGTTGGCTTGCTACAATAAAGGCTCTGTTTCAATATTAGCATCCTAAATTCTGTCACCACAGATCTCCGTGCATTGCACCGGGGGAAGGAAAAGAAAAAAGAAAAACAAAGATTTGTGTTCTTCAGGGGTAAATTATAAAAGATCTCCTAGCTGCAAACACAAATACTTCACTCATAACCCAAGCACCAGACCATTTCTTTGAAGAAGCCTATGAGGCATTTAAGATATACAATGGCACAATATCATACAATGGAATTGAAAGAATTTTCTTGAGAAACCATTAACTTTGAAGGAATGTCTAGACAACTGTGTCAACAAATGCAAATAATTCATGCTTCTCAGCTTCTATCCAATGGATGGCCCCATGCTGAGTATACACAAACTCAGAAGAAAAAGGCATGTCACAGTCATATGACTAGGGAGTGTAAGAGAGTCACACAGAAATTCAAGTCAATCTTGAAAAAAGCCTTCAGAAAGCTCTTCCCCAGGGTAAGCCAGCAGTGGGATAGGCTTCTGGTCATTTTGGCTAGTTTAAAACAGAGACTTACAGCTGGTGCACCTGGCTTCAAAGCAGGGGCAATGGAAGAAACAGCTGTTAGTCATGACCATTCACTCAGTTAGAAAAATAAAAACTAAAGGACTCCAAAATACTGTACAACCTCTTGCAGTAACCAACAAAGTGGCTTCCTGAAACAATGCTTTTTGCCAAAAATGCATCTGTAAGGCACTTAACAGGTATCTTTTTAATATATATATATATATATAAAAAAATAAAATATGCACTGAAGCAACATTCACGAATACCCAGTTGTCTCAATTGTCTGTGTGTACAGTATAGTACATATATACATTCACTGTGACACAGGCTGTCTCCGTAATTATACCTTCACGGGTGCTTTGGGCTGCCTGGTTAACTTCAGTGCCTGTGAACAGCAAACAAAACAGTCACTCTTTTATGTTCTTAAAAGACAACCAACAGCACAAGACAAGATTTTTATTTATAAGGGGCAACAAGACGCTGCATGTACTTCTGGGAGGCCAAGTGAGGAGTCAGCACGCAGGTGACAGGCCACTCTCAGTTTTGCGATGATGTTTTTATCTCTGATAGCACATCACAACCTCCTCCCATACAGATAGCCCTAACAGAGGAACCACAAGGAATATGGCTATGGTGCCAGTGAAGGAAGTGGAGGTGGGTCTCAGATGTCTTTTAGAAAGCAACTATTTGGACCCCACTCAAACCACTTGTGGCACAGATACAAGAGTTTCTGACCCACTTAGGGAAAGACTGCGAAGAAAATTTCTGCCAACACCTTTGTGTTCCCTCGCCTCCTTCCATGTGGCTCGAAGCCTGCTGCAGTGGTGGATGTCACACACCTCTGATGTTTATACCTTCCCTTCTGAGAAAAGGTAAGAATAAGCCAAAATCCATCAGTCCAGAGGTGATCTTATGCCAGGGGACACCTGATGTCTCTGTAGCTCTAGGCTGCTCCTACTGAGGAGGAGAGAAACCACATGCCTTTATTTGATGGCAGGGTCCAGCTCTGTGTTCCCCGCAGGGTCGGCCAACTATGGTAGCCGAACTATTTATTTAGCGTGCGACACAAGTTCAACTGAAATGATAGGTGACCATGCTTCTAGCTTGGCAGGAAGCAGCCTCTCTAACTTAGGAGGCAGATGTGGCAGGCTTCAAAGGTGTTAGGTTTTCAGCTGCTCCTGCACACCGATGTGGTCGCTGTGAAGGATGCCTGTTGTTGGTGTGCTCTGCAACAAAAAAGCTCAGTGCTTTCTTGTGCAGGACAAATAGGCCCAAGTGAGAGGGAAATTCATGATATTTGCAAATTCCCCAAATTTGGAACCTCGGTTTTCCTTAGCCTTTTGGGTGAAGTGCCCTGACAGACTGGCATTTGCCTGTCAATCAAGAGACTTAAAATTTCTGGAGGGTTAGCTAACCAAGCAATTTTCAGTCTGAGAGATGTCTGATGGGTCGTCTTATTGTAGATATTAACCTTTAATATTGTATATTTAAAGCTTGTAAGCACTGCTTGAAAAACGCTCCAGCACAAATGTAAACCCTTAAAAAAAATCCAAACCTTTAAAAATAGATAGACTATATTCCCCTCAGAAACACCAGCTTTCAGAAACACCAGCATTTAACTATTGTTAAATCTAGCCATTTGAGATTAGTCTTTTGGATATTATTCAGCAAGAGACTTTGGAGAGAGACATCATTCTGCATTTTGTATGGGGAAACGATTTTTTAACTTTGTAGTTTGGCAGATTCTGCTGCCATATTTACAAACTAGAAATACCTTACTGTAGATGAACCTCTAAATATTTAAATTCAATTTCATACAACCAGATCACATGTACTATCATAATTAAGTAAGAATGTCACTGCAGTTGAGTACTGAGACTGGATAACCGTCTTCCCCTGCAAGAGAGATGCCAAAATGAAGCCAAGGTGTTTATAGAAAATAAACATCAAGGGTGATGATGACATGTTTATTTTCAAAGCGGGATACCATTATCCAGTCACAACATTCACTTCTATTATACTTATTGCAACTGTACCAGACCCAACCTCATTGATTTTTTTCAAAGAGTAATTAAAATAACATTTGTGAATAATACAGAAGACCAACTGAAGAAACTGCTGCTACAGAACAACAATCCCCCAAAGTGGTTCTACGGTAGCATTACAGTCTGATTAGCACAGGAGGTTTATTTGATGCTTAATGAATAAGAAACTAGTGCTGGTGAACTGTAAATCTCTCCAGTACTGGTTGACTTTTCTGATGCCCTGTTCAAAGGCTGTGTTAACTTGCAGCAACTGACAGCAGCCCCTAAAGGCCATCACCACCCCTGAGGATCAGGGAGGTCTGGATGAGCTCCAGCCCCACTCCTGGTCTTGGCAGCAGAGAGCAGTTAGATGCTGAAGAGAAGCCAGCATTGCAGGGATCATTCTGTCACCAGTAGTGTCAACTTCAGGCTATCTTTCTCCAGGGATAGCATGGAATTTTCTTTATGCAACCTGTGATGTCTCCTGATAACTTCTGATTAAAAAAAAATTATGACTTGCAGACTGATGGAGAAATGACATATGATTGTCAAATTTTCATTTTCAGATGCTCAGATAAGTATATCTTAACAGGTCTGATTTCTGGACTCAGTTCCTGAAAACTGAGTTTTCCTGCTTTTTACAATTCAGGTTAACCAAAAGTGAAGCCACATAAAAATTATTGATTTGGGGAATTTTAGCATTCAAGTTAGCAAGGTGACTTCAGTGAAGTGAAGCTGGTAAAATGGCAGCCTGTTGAGTTTTGCTGAAAATTGGAAACATGGAAGTTACAAAAAAAAATCTCTCCACTGACAAGTGGAGAATGCAGGGTACTGGTGGCGCTGGGCTTCCCACAGCAGGTCTCAATCTTCACCTAAAATGTCTGTCAAAGACTGCTTCGGTTGCCACAGCTTCTTGATCCTTATTATCTCAGAATGTTAAAGACTGCATTAATATCAGTTGCATGTACTATCTTTCTGCAAGGTGGTTACTACTGCTCTGAGAACCTGACTAAAACCATTGCAATTATTTCATATAGATCACAGAATGGCTGTCAGATGTCAATAGCTTCAATTTGTACTGAAATAAGCATAATGTGAATCAGCGATGTCGTTGCAAAAACCTCTACGTTATAGTCTATAATCCTATGAGCCATTCCATGCCATAATTTTAACATGAAATGTGATGCATCAGACTCCTGTAGTCTTCTTGCTGTTGTAAAGGGTGACCCAAGTAGAAAGAAAATAAATTAAAAAGTTTTCATCCTGCTTCAATTCAATTCAGAAAGTGCCCTCATTTTACCTGATTTCCCCACTTCCCATGCGAGTGGACAGATCTTTGTCAATTCTCCGCAACAGAGATCCAAAGCTGTGATTATTAGCTAAAGACAGAGCCATTCTTATTGGGCGTAGCCCGAATTCATAATTTGAACTAACCATAGAGGTCTAACGTCAAGATTCGAACCTTTTCAGAGCCAAGGGGGATGAAGTTCAGCATTTTTTGATACTACTGTGACTATCGCTGTCATGAAGGAAGTAAAGAAACAGGAAAATCCCTACCATGGGATCTCCAAGAAGGAATCTGAGGAGTTTAAGACGTGTTTAGGTATTTTTTGACTCATAGCACACTTTCCATTATAAATCAGAACCAGCAATTCTTACCTTTTGCCTAGAAACCATCCAAGATTTTATTGTTGGTACCAACAGGCTGCCAAGAAGAATCTGAGCAGGATGATAGATGAGCAAGGGGACGGAAATTAAGGACAGGTGCTCATAACCCGCAAATACTATCTTCAGCATTGGAATCCCTGCAGGCAGAAAAACAGGAGACAGACTCTCACCTCAGACTCTGAGCTCCAGATAAAAGCAAAGAATTTTATGTTGCATTGACATTTCACAAAAAAAAAAACCCAACCCAAAGAAACAAAATGAAGACTCAGAAGTTTTATATAAAAAAAACCAACCCAAACAAACCAACAAGAACATGAACAAAAAAAACACACAGCAGAGAAAGTTATGTGGCAGAAAGGAAGGAGTAGGGGAATGCCATAAAAGATCTTTTCTAATTATGCTAGTAGCTGTCAAACTCCTGCTGAAGACTTGATATAAAATACATTCTGCTATAGCGTGACTGTTGGGTTGCTGAGCATAGTTCTGTACTGCTTATTTGCTACTTCCTCTCACTGTGCTCTGTTTCGTGTTTTCATGTTTGTCCTCCATCCAACCTGCCCGACTCTTGCTTGTAACCTTTCTTCAGTCTGTTCACCCCTGGAGAAGGGCTGCATTTTACTGGCATACTCCCTGCCAGCCGGTGAGTATCCAAATGACAGCCTTCCCGGCTTTGACTGATTCATGCAGTCAAGGTAGAGTGTCAAGTACTCTGCAGGTGAATGCTCATGTCTTAGAGAACAAAACTCTCTGCTCTACCTGTATGTTTCAGAAGAGATACAGCATGAGACAGAAAAGGTTTAGTGAACTGGGTGAGCAATATGAAGTGGTCATGCCTATTGAAGAGTTAGGGAGCTGCTGGAGTACAGAAGTTGCTAGATGCTGGAAGAAGGGCGTGTTAAGAGCTAGAGATGGGCCATTTTTCCTAAGAGCTTGAATTTGCGCTCAACAGTGCTAATTCTATTAGACATCTCCATGCATAATCTTCCCACTCGATGATGTGATATGTAAAATTAAATTCGATTTAGTTTTGCAGTAATGAAACCGATTATGTTTACTTTGAACATGTTATTGCTCAAAATTATCTGTTTAAATCTTGGAACTTGGAGCTATGATGCTCCACAAAGCACAGGTATAGGCAAAACTTGCAGCCATCTCTATCTTGCTTGACCAGGCACTGGCATAGTCACCAACAAGAGCAGCTGCGATTCCTCAGGAGCCCCCTGAGAACATACCTTATTTTGTCCCTCATCTTAAATGTCATTCTAGGAATTTTCTGCCAGCATCAACCTTGCAGAGAAGCAGACTACGCACAGTTTTCACAGAGCTTATCTGTGCGTCTCCTCTTTTAGCAATAACAAACAGCTGAGCTCTGTGTCACATGCTCTCCATTCCCCCATTAGTAGATGTTTCAGATCAGCCAAAGTTGCCATGTTTACATAATCTTTTCTCAATGCCTTAGATAAAATTCCCATTCTCAACATCCTTTCAGGTCTCCCTTAATAAAAGTTGCATCCTCCCTATGTGAGGAGACAGCTTATTCGTTGAATATTACCACTCCACCAGTGCCCCATTATTGCTGACACATGTCTAGACTTGCTGAAAACTTCATGATATTTCCACAGCACTATTTCTTGTAATTATTTTTATTAACTTCATCGCATTACACCACTAACATTCTCATCCCCATACTAGTAGCCTTTACATGGATATTTCCAGGGAAAGATTAAATCAAATAGCTAAAGGCTTGCATGTTTAATTTCAATATTATAATTACCTTCAAAATAACATCATGAACCTATCACACAGAAGGGCTGCTTATTATAACACTAATTTCTGGGGCTTGGGAATAGATAGTATTTGGATAGAAATTAAATGGGCATTTGCATTTTCTTAAGGATTGTAATTTACTTCAAATGTCCATCATACTGTTTTTGTAAACAGATAAAGGTTTTATTGCCTGTTTCCAAGTCTCAACTTGACCCTTGTGAGTCCTTTTCTGTTCTCTAACAATAGAAAAATAAACTAGAGTTCCAAGCTATGAACATGCTATATTTATGTTCGTAAGACAGTACCTGGTGTTTTGGTAGTGCAATTTCATCCATAGATCCAAAAACACTTTAGTAAGCTGAACAGGACTCCTACAGAGAATCAGAGAACACTAAAATGACTAGCCTAAGATCACACAGAAAACTAACGGCAGAGACGTGAACAGAATGGATCCAAAGTGACTTCGACATGCTTTAAATTACTGTACATTTTATGAAATAAAAGATGAGAAATTCTAGCCTAAAAGGTAAATTCTCTAGAGGAAAGCTATTTCAGTAAACTAGGAAAAGAAAATTAAAGTTGTCAAATATAAATACAAAATACTATAATTAGTGTGACAATATAATTAGATCACTGGGTGGAAAGAGGTTCTTAATTCACAGCTTATTTAAATACATGTCACAACAATAGGTTCCTGTAAGCTACTAATGTGCAGTTAAAGTTCCTGGTTTTTACTGGGAAAAACTAACTGGTGAAAAGCAGAAATAGTAATAATTTTTGCAGGTAAGCATTAGTTCAATAGAAAGAAAAAGCCCTGTTGCCTTCTTATGCACTTTCTGATTTTTATAATTCCAACTCTGCCAGTATGCAACTCTCTCAGAAAATATTTCATGACTGAGATCCACAGACTAGTCACAAATGCTTGTGTCAGTAACACAACCACAAAGCTAAACAAAACAGCATGGGTTTTATTTATTTTCAAAAATGTTGTGTGAACTTTTTCGTAGCAATACATAGTAACTGCAAGCATCAGTATGACTGCTAATGTCTTCCAAATACATAAAACTCATGCAAATTCCTAATTAGGAAAAACATATTATAATAGTTACTTTTCACTTTCTTAAAAAAAAACCCACACCTTTTTTTTTTATTTATATATATATATATATATATGTGTGTGTGTGTGTGTGTATAAAATACTTGGGAATACTTGGAAAGAAACCCAAACAAAATGAAAACCAAATCCCAGCCAAAGGAAGAAAAGTGACGTTACAATGCCTGGGCCAATGCTGTATGCTGAATCTTAGCCCATAATGCATTTTCAAGATGAGATCATGAAGTAGCACTAAGAGAAGCTGTAACAGAAACACTGACTGAAAGTGTAGTGACATGAACAGGTGCGGCTATAAAAAAAAACCGAATGAAGTGGGTGAGATGAGTTTAAATCTTTCAGATAGATAGCAAGGACTGAAGGTGCTAACCAAAATGGATATGGTTATCTTTATTTTGGGCTGTCCGCTCCTCTTTTCTTCATCTTTTATAGCACATTGCTTCCAGTGCTAATGGAGTATGATAGCTACACTAAGTGTAAGATAAATAAAATTTTGCACAGGATCAAATCACATATATTAAACCCCAGATCACTACTTTAGTGTTAAGTTTCCTCAAAGTACACAGCAGCTCCTCCCTTCCCCCACCCCCCAATACCACTAGGGTATTTATTTGCCATCTGGAGCATTAAAGCCTGTATAAAGAATAATGCCTGTAAGGATTTTTCGTTTTGTTTTCACAGAGGCATTAATCTTGCTTATCTGCATTTCAGGGTAATTGGGCTGACTTCTATGGGTCTTCATCTTGATTGACACTGGAGGAGAAACACTAGCATTATCAGCTTATATAGACAATCTTTTCGTCAAGTTTTAAGACTGCTGCCATGGTCTGAAGGCTCATGCCACAAACACCCATTCATGTTGCTGTGGTTTATTAAGTTATAGGCTTCCAGCAGCTTGGTTCAACTCCTCTGCCAAACACCCTCACTCACTACATGTCATGAGAACTGAATGACAAAGTGCTCCTCTGTGGTTTGGTGCCAACTTGGGCAGCTTTACTCAAAGTCGGGGTGTAACAAACTGCTGAGTTGCCAAAATCTTTTAAATAGCCTTGTTGTGTGATTGTCTGTCCAAGTCCTGGATGAGAGCTGACCAAACACTGTGACAGGCGCAAATCAGGGTTGTATCCCATCCTCCTCCAAAGAAAGAAGAAATGTGGTACCCAGCTGGGTGAGAAAACAGCACCTCACCCGACCAGGATGACAGAGAGCTGTAGCAGAAGGAAGGAAGCACTGAGATCATCCCTTATAAACAAGATCATTGGTATTCCTAGCTTTTTACCCTGGATTTCCCTCTTCTCCTTTGCTTGGCTATGTCTCTCCTACCAGTGCTCCCCCATGTTCCCATCTTCCTCCTTGCTCTTTGGCTCGGGTATTCAGAGGCTCTTTTTGTTTTCCTGTTTGTATTTTCTCCCTTCTTCCTTCTTCCTCCTGTTCTCCACTCCCATGCTTCTAGCCTACTTGGTTTTGCTTCCCAAGACCTTTGATTCTGCTCACTTGCAGCAGTGTGAATTTTGGGTACTTCCACTAAAATCACTAAGCGCAGTGGGTACGAAAATCACAGTCTCACTGCAACTGAGAGAAGTGTGTTAGGCCTGTGATATGCAGCACATTTCATTCTTCTCCCTGTTTGCGTCCTCACTCAGCCCATTTCACGTAAGAACTCTGCAAACCTGAGGAAGAGCTACCAGGAGAAAAGCTATTTATCTGTGACCTTCAACAACGGCAACGAAGAGTAGAGAGGACTGCTCTTACAGTCTGGTATAGGAAAGCCCTGTTTGCTCTCCGTTGCTCCAGGGTATTCCAGTTTGGCTCCCAGGCAGTGGTTTATCAGCCCTGGTCAAAGACCACTGTTTCTCTAGTAGCCTGCAAAACTGAAAGGTATTTATCCTTCCTCCAGCTTTGCACCCAGTATAACCTCCCACATCCTCCCTTTTCCCCTTTGCTACTTTCACATTTCGTAGTCACCTTCTTAAAAGGCCCATGAAAATATTATGCTGTACTTCACTACATTTAGTTAACTGTAAAATAATAATAATAAAAAATCCTAAAAGATTTGAAGGTATTTTTAAGAGAATTTAAATACAGGACTCTTTTCATCTAGCTATCACTGTAGTAATATAAATGAAGCAAATTAATTTTAATGCTCCAAGGTACTGATTCTGTGTCACTGTCACTGACAGGATCCAACTAGACTTTATGAGATGGCATTTGACTTTATGGAAGTGAGCACTATGCACGCATTTACAATTTTACAGGGACTTTAAGCTGTCATGCTGAAAAATGTTTATAAAACATTAATCAAAAAATGCCTCTTTAATACAATGCATTGTCTGAAAGATGTTAGAAGGCACATATTGTAAATGGATTCTTTTTCTGACTAAAGTAATTTCTACCAAAAGCCTTTCCCCACTGCTATACAAGTACACAGTGTGGGGAGATAAAGAGCACTTTCTCAGCACATTACTACCTGATCCAAACACTTGGGAAATCACTAATGTACAGCATGCCATATTTCCATGTCACACATGACACATTTGTCTAAAATTACCCAACAGAGTTTGACATTGCAGCATATTCCATAGCAGAGCTTTCAACTGACATCTGCCAAGTAAGAACTTCAAGTAGGAGCTTTCTTCTTCTAACAAGCAAGTAGGAGTTTTCTTTTATCCTATACCCATGATGGAAGTGATAAAACAATAAGTACTGGAAATCAGACTTTTTTTCTATTTTAGTATGTTTATTTTATGCTCACTGAATGTGTAAGCGCCCCTTAAAGCACTGTTTCATCATTTGCTGTTTTCTATCACATTGCAATGGGTTCAGAGAACTTAACAGAACATTTTTTATTACCACTGAAACATAGGCCATTATCTCTCGCACCCAAAGCAGAATTAGTGCTAGATGCTCTACTTACATACTTCACTGTATAGATTTTTCCCCTTCAGTGTCTTCATAACAAACAATTTATCCTAAAAATTTATTGCTTACATTACTGAAACACATTCCAAATCACAAAATGCTGCAGCGTTTCTTAGGAAAAGAGGTTTAGGGCAAAACAAAGAGGTCATCACTAGGGCTATGGAACCACCAGGCATTCTGGAATCAGAATGCCAAACAACCCTCACAGAGGCAGTGGAAATACTCTGAAGAAAAGCCTTAGCCTCTGGATTTTCAGTTCTCCCTTGTACTCATCTACGCATTTCAGAATTCTCAGTTGCCATAATCTTCAAGTGCAATATACAAAGTGAATCAAGTGTATGACGGTAGCTTCTCTGACACTCTCCATGCTACTCTCTTCCTGAAGGATCCTCTCAGGGGCTGATGTGAAGGGAGCATTAGTAGGTCAAATAGCTATTTTTTTTTTTCAACTGAGAAAAGGCCTGTAAAGAGGGCCATATATTGCATTAAACCCTTCCTCAGCTGCCAGAGCAGGGGGGTTCTGAGCTTACCCCTGCAAAGACAGTGCCAAACGAACACCTGAAATTTTACCGCCAAGTTTCAGAATAGTATTGCATGCAGCCCAGTGACTGCATGGTGGGAAAGGGCAGTGAGATCTGGGCAAAACCCAGTTTAGAGGATTAGAAAAAGGATGTTCATGCAGATAGCTGCCAGAACGGCAAGATGCTGCTAATTTCATTTAAAAACTTTCTTAAGGATTTCCCTGTTTCTTCCCAGGCAAATCACATTGCTATGGTTAGTTTTGAGGAGACAGAAGTTTATATACCATGCCTATCCTCTGTGAAGGCTAGTCAGGAACAGAAGATGTTTCTTGCCCTTGTTCAGACTCTGTTACAACATACTGAGATCATGATAGGAGATGCTTTTGACAAATTAACTGGTTAAGGATTCTTTTTCCTATATCCATGCCCTCTCCAAAGCATGCATTGAACTCAAGTTAAATGCTCTTCCCTCAGGACCAGTTTCTTTCAGGTATGGGAATAGCTGAATGGTATCTGACAACCCATAACAATATAAATATTCGCTTGCTACATAACAATACAAATATTCGCTTGAGTATTCCCATTTCGGCTGAAGCACCTTCCAATGTAATATGAAATCACATTACATTGGAGGGAGAGCAGATTACTTGAAGCTGAGCCTAAAACAGGCAGCCAAGCTCTTCCCCAGGTGAAAAATTCCTCAGAGGAATATTTGGTAGTCCTTTTCCAGCCCCACTCCAGCTGCAACTCTGAGATTTCTTTTGCTTTTAGCCCTAACCAAGAGATCCTAGACCTTATGATCATTTTGTATTCTGCAAAAGAATCAAGGCTGAGAGAAGTAATAGACAACCTTTGCTACGCTCTTGTCCAGAACGAAATAACAGTGTCAAGGTAAGATTCCATCTGCAGTGGCTACACAATAGTTTACAACGGTGCAATGGTTTTTGGCACTTTTGGTTCAATCACAGCTTGGTGATGAAGCCTAGTGTTGCCATAGAAATCTGACTTTTGCCAGTAGGTATAAAGAGATCATCCATCAGCACAACCGCAACTGCCTCCAGGTGATACGATACTTGGTCTCTGACTGGGAAGGATCTGCAATGTTTGTAGCAGTTGGGTCTACATTCCCCTTGCTTTTTTGCCCACATACATGCTTATGAAGACTTGTGCTTAAAATATTTTCAAAGAAAAAAAGACAATTTTTTTCAGCATGTTTCCATATTTCAGGTCAGTGATAAGTGTCATAGAAAACAAAAAAACAGGCTCACAAAGTGGTCAAAACAAACATCTGAGGGGGAGGTTTTACAAGGGACTGGTGAGACATTAAGGCAGTCTGGAAGAGCTGCAGAGGAAAACTGCAGAATGGAAGGCTATCCTAGTTCAGTTTGGAGGTCTGCATGGACCCTAATCTTCAAAAACATTTTCATCTTCATCCCTATCCTTAGGAAAGAACAATGATTTACCAGAATATTCAACAAGCCCTCGCATTACATTAAATGACTCCCCTGTTTCGGAGGACTAGAATTATTGGGAAGGCTCTGTACAAAATCAGAGCAATATGGTCACATATTGGCCATATAGTTATGCTAGGATGCAAGAATTTCATTAAGACCCATACTATGTTGTAAGAGACTGGACTGGTCTAGTATTTAAGTAAAGGAGGAGAAGGAGGAAGAGAGAATGAGAATGAATGAGAAATAAGAAATTTCTTTTGCCATGACCCTAACAAGAATAAAAAATAAGAAAACCTAATAGCTTTGAATGCTTTTACTAACTCTTGTTCTTCAGGTAACTGGCTCACTATATTCATCACAGAAATCAGTAATTTAAGTGCAATGTCAGTACAGTTACTAGGAAACAGCACATCTTGACACTATCAAAGTTTTAAGTAAATAAAAATGTAATAGCTGGGAGGAAGAGAAAGAAAGTACAGTTCGTCTATTTTTGGGTTTTCAACGGCTGCATTCAGATTGGAAGTGATGTTTAATGAACAACATAGGCAATCTTACCAGCTGCTAACAATGAAACATTTAACACCAACAACTGAAGACTAGTGCCTTAGACTCCAAAACACCTCCACCTGTCTGACAATATGGTAGAAGTAATTAGTTAACAGGGAATTCAAGAATGAATTGAACCACCATAAGTCATATTTTAAAATATGACTTATCCGTGATTTGGCACCACAATGAAGGCATAGCAATGTTGTCACTACAATGCTTTTTTTTATTGCTTGGGTATCAGTTCACTCTTCATACACATAACATACTCAAGGCACAGGGCAAATTCTTCCTTGTAATTCGCTAGCAATATCTGAGCTATGAAGTTTAAATGAATGGAATTTAAACACTTCCCTCCCTTCTCTATAATTCTTACAGCCAACACTTTTTGAAGGTTTAATAGGTTAAATGACCTACTAATGAAAGGAGTTCTGGACAAGGAAATTGACAAATGTCCTAAAAACACAAAGCTGAGGTTTGATTGATTATTTCCTTGAACATTACTGCCCTTTCCACACATAGTTGAGGCTAAGATTTCTCAGCATTAAAGTTTTGATTATGTGGATTTTATTTACACATATTATTAAAAGAGCCATTATAAATGTTTTACAGTTGTTCTTATTGTATTTGTAAGCACAAGCAGGAAAGGATTATGCTCCAAACTGTTTCATACTATCTTTTAATTAGATTTTTTAAAAGCTTTTTTTCTCCTGAAACCTTGACGCAAAGGAAAACATGCTACACAAATTCATTACAGGTGGTAAAACAAGACAACACGTACTTCTTTTCATAAAGAAAAAATGTTAGGAATACTAGCATAATTTCTCTTTTTAATTCTCTCTTCATTTGATTTCTGTAGCCAAGAAAAGAAGATACGAGGCCAGAAAAGCTTTAATGCTCCAGTCATTTGGGAAAGCATTTTGGGAAAACAGCTCACTACCTAGAAATACTGAGGGATACTATTTCCTATTCTGAAACTCTATGGACTAGGGTTATGTGCTTGCAGTGGTCATGGCAGCCTTTAGAGGAGGATCCCTCTGCCAGATTCCCAAGACTATCCTGTAATAAGAGATTTCTAAGTCTGGCCGCTGCTGCTGATTTTTCACATCTTTGCACCCACTGTTTTAGAAGTGTCTGGAGTCAGCAGCTCAGACTGGCTGCCAGAAGGTGCACTGAGAGCAGCAAATGTAGATGCAACTCTCTCAGGGACACTCAACATCATCTTCAATACTCGCCAGCTTTAGTATGGGTGACACTTGTAGCTTCTGCCAGCTTGAGGTAAAAAAAAAAATAATCTTGAGTCATGTCCAAACGTGGATCTTCCCAAGGGTAACCTGTCAGCTGTCTGCTGAATATAATGTAGTTTCTTAAAGTAGATAAATTAACTTTAACTGTTTTTGGTGGGGAGGAGAGCTCTTGTGTCATTATCATTTTACAGATGGATATGTGTGTTTATTTTTTGTTGGTTTTTTTTTTTTTTTATTATAAAGAGGTATGAGCTTGCTGTCATTAAAAACCTGCAATCTGGTTTTTATTGTCTGATCCAATTATGTGTACATCTGGGAAGACACACAACCAAATAAATAATTGGAGAGGTGCAACTCTGAAATGACAATTGTTATTCATCGATCTCTTTCTGCAAGTCGAGATTGAGAGATGTAAACTTCAAGTGAATGAGATCTCCTGGGTGAGATTCTTCAGTTCAAACACAGTAAACAACTGTTGTCCTCTGATGCACATTTTAGTACTGCTGGAGGCAAACTTTCTAAATATGAATAAAAAACCTACTACTGGCAGAGTATACAGATGAAAAGGAAGCCCTGGGAGCTGGTACAGAATTTCTTGCCACATTCTAAGTCTAATCAAAGAAACATACATTTCAGGTCAGAAAGGAAAGGAGATTCCCTAATTTACTCTAGTATTTCCCCTTCTAGAATCACAGAGAGATCAAAATTGAGTAAACTGCAATAGATTAGACATGCTATATTGTGAATCTTGTGATTAAAAACCAAGGGACAATCAGGTACTCTGTGTCCAAAAGCCAGTATAACTCACTGGACTATGCCATTTCCCACTTTCAGATTGGCCTGCCAGCACATTCCCTTCCTGAAAATACAGCCCCTAGGGATACTCTAGTCCGAAGGAGACAAACAAGGGGTGCTTGCCCAGCCACATATATGAGTAGCAAGGAAAAATAAAAGAGATACTCTGGCACAGACTATCCCAAAGACCACAGCCTACTCAAAACTGTCAGTTTGACTTCTTGTGGAGACAGCCCCTTCAAGCGAGTGGTGGCCTTAGTATTATAGAAATGCTTACACATGCAAAACGGCATCTCACCTCCGGTAGATTTCTCTGTGTAAGCAGGAAACATTCATACTATTCCCAGTTACAGCAATCTTTGGTTTTGATAATATTCTGATACGGTAACCATACTGGAAATAGCAGCATTGCCCAGGCATTCTTTGGGGTCTACTGAGAAAGAAGACATGCCAATTACATGGTAATATCCTGACTGATAATATTGTTTGTTGAGAACCAAACGTTGGTTCTAGAAGACTGCCGAGCTAGGAAAGGCAATCCACCTGTCCTCAAGTTGGGCTACAAAAAAAGATGCTAACATGAGAGAAGTGCAGTAGATCCAGGTGCTTCGTCTCTCCCCGCTATCATCTCATGTAATGCGAATCCTTCGGTTCTTATTTTCCAGAGACAGAGAGAGGACAAAGAGAAGGGGAATCACAGAGCAGAAGAAAAAGCCCAGCCAATCACTTGCTGCTCCTTCCAAGCAAATGCTGGCCAGAGACTGAAAAGATGAGAAAAACTTTCCATTTTGGCCCAAAGAATCACTGTATCAAAAGTCATCAAAAGTTCTAGCGGCCACTAAGCCCCCTGGGTTCTCAGAAACAGGAACGGGAGAGAGTTTCTAACTCTGGCGGTAGTGAGGGGTACATATTGGCCCAGACACAGCCTCCACAAGACACTCACTCTTTCAAGCATATTCTTCCCACCAGCTTCCCTCCTGCCCCAAGGGTCAGCACCCACCAGTTCTAGGCAGAGGAGTAGCCAGATCATTTTCACTTACATTGGTCTATCGGACACTGGGGGAAGAAATGAGACTAAAAGTCTGTAACAGGTAAGAAAATATGCAAATTCAAGCACTAACACCACCAAGAAGTATGATACGATGTCAGCAGTAATGTCTCCTGTTCAACACCCACAGGAAAATTTTAAAATTAAAGGAGACGCTATAAAAAGTCTTACTTTCGAAACTTTCAGAGAGCAATTAACCAGGATTATTTTCTAGATCTTTTTGTAAAAGTAGAGGAATTATTCACACATTTATAGCTAGTCACAGTTAGTACCTTGATGAATAATCACCTTAGAGGACAATTCTTTGCCAGAAGCAGCGAAAAACCACCACATTTAAAAAATACCACAGAGTATTGTCTGAATACTCACTTAGGGCAATGCACCTGATTTTACCATCTTACTTTCTATTATACAATTAAGAGATGCCTCCTTTTTAAAATCAAAATTATCTACCTTTTATCTTAACACAAGTTAGAACATTTTGGCATTTTTCTATCTCAAGGAGAAAGGTGGTTATCACCACACAATAAGAAAAGTCTGCGCTTGATTAGTACACCATTTCACAAAGTTTACGTATAAGAAAAAACAGATGAAGCAAAAACCCAGCTAATATTAAACAGCAGTGGTCTAGGCTGTGCAAATGTATTATTTATCTCTGAAAAATCTTGTAAGGAGGTATCTGTAGAAAACATGAGCAAACTATAGATAGCTGTGAGCAGATTGGAGCTATATGTGAGCACGATGCACTCTGTCACATTGTGCAGCTGGGGAACTCGGGGGAAGGCACGGGCTGATTAATCCATAGCCTAGACGATTCACTCACAGACAACTGAGTTGTCTGTGAATCTACTTGTGCATTACAGCAGGCTTTTAAGAATTGTTCAAGTACAAACTATCAGTTCTGTACTCATGCAGTAAGAAGCTGAGTATTTAAAAAACAAATCTGAATTAAATTAGAACAATACAAAAGAAAGTTAGCGCTTTGGCTTTTATTTGCAAAATGAACTCTATTCTTTCCCAAAAATATTTTGTAGCCTAGAAACTTTGATTACATTACTTTAAGAATTCCATAGTGAAAGAACTACCACATTGATAAATCCAAATGAGGAAAAATGCATTCTCCATCTCAAACAATAGCCTGATTTTATTATAAGGTTGGGTTATTTTTGTTGTTTTGGTTTGTTTTTTTACCAATCTGCTATTCATCATACCTACAGTACTAACACTGACACTTGTGGTAGCCAAAATAGGTAACGGTACTCTATTTTTTGCTGATAAAATAATTTTACATAGCAAATACAAAGAATTAAAGTGAAAATGTTTATTGACATTCCTGCATTTTACTTTTGGAAGTTGTAACTTCTAGCTAGCAACTCACTCTCTGCAAAAAATAAAATAATGTTCTTTACTTGGCTGCAACTTTTGGGTAGGTGCAAGCAACAACTGCAGTATTTTTTTAGATGTGCCACACTGATAGCTCTGCACTTCCTTGAGGCCTCTTCTCACTGAATGAACTCCAGGGAATGGCATCATGTCGGGCTTTCCAGATGGATTATGTGAAGCCATAGCTCAATGTCATTTTCAATAGCAAGGCTCATAATTAAAGGTCAAATAGTCACTTCATCTGCAATCAATCAATAGAAGAAGTACTAATACTAAGTACTAATCAATCAATGGCAAATGCACTAATAAAAGCCATGCATCAAACGTCCGCATATGTGTGTGCTCACATGTACTGTGCATATATGTGAGTAGGGGGAAGGAGAGAAAGAGAACAAAGTGTGGGTGAATATGCCAGAGGGCACTGTGAATACTGTATTCATCTTCACTCCTTGTAAGTTTATATCCTGCTTCACTCATTAAGTGAAATAGAAATACATATTAGTTTTTCTGCATATGTGATGCACTGTATTCAAAAAACTGCCAGGACACCCACCTCTATGCAGAAATATCGGCTTGTGTTCCTACCAAAGGCACCTACCCTGTGTAATTTGTCCTTACACAAACATGCCCCGCACTCTGATCTTTGAGACAAAAAGTGTGTCAACTGTTCTGTCTACAAAATAAAACCCAGCATATGGGAACAGCACTCATCTCCGTGCAGAGCAAGCACTTATTCATGGATTCAACAGTGGAAGTGGCAGTTGGCCTCATGAGCATGCACTGCATGGGAATTAGTTGGTTTCATAATATGGTGTGGGAGAAAGTGACTTATAAAAGTCTTCTCATGCCTCTCCTATTACCACTTCTAAAGCTTTAAAGCTGTCAGCTCTTCTCCCACTTTAGTCGGTGCCATTCTAAGCTCCCCAGGGAAAGGGCCAGACGTACCTATTTGGAGTTTCACCTGCCAAGCTGAGAGAAATCAGTTTCAAAGCGAAAGAACAAGTGTTGGGGGGTCATTTATACACTACCACTGGAATCTTGAAGACAAACAAAGCAGAGCCCCACAACGGATGTGAAACCAGACCCTGAGCTGTGTGTGTGCTTTCAGGCATTGTAATGACAGAGGGACTCTGCTACAAGAGAACAGAAGGTTTCTCGGTACATGGTTTATAGCAAACACCTCTGGACAAGTAGAAATGTGACAGAACAACAAAAGAGTAAGGGCCAAAATGCCTACGTCTGTTCTTGTTTCTGCTACGATCAGGGTGGACAAGACTGTGCTGTGGGTAGATTTAATTGTCATTCAGAAATGGCTGATCCTTAAAAACAAAGTAGATCTACTCTGCTTTCACCTTCTGCGAAAGAATAAGTGCTAGCTGCTCTGGTTAACATTCCCATTTACATCATGAGCTCAGGGGCATGCCTCATCGCTGTACAGCTTTATAAAACCTGATGCTCCCTACTGACATAGAAGCGTGTCTTTATGTAGCTCTATCTTATCTGGACCTGGTGCTAATATCGAACAGAGTAAAATACCAGTGGTCTCAAAACCGGCCAGCTTGAAACTGATACACAGCGGGCACGCCTGCGTAGTGCACACACTGCATTCAAGATTCAAGACATCAATAGGCAACATATTCCAAAGCTAAACTGTTTTACACTAGACAGGTTTCCTTGATTATTAGCTTGAATCATCATCAATGTAACAAAGTCCTTCCCTTTTCAAAGTCCAGTGTGAAAGAGTTACTTTCTTCCTTCTTTGCATCAACCTTTTGAAGATCACTACTGCATTTCAGGCTGTCTTCTCCCAACAATCCCAGTTGTTTCAACTCTCCTCTGGGGTCACATTTTTGAGATCTATGATCATTCATGGCACTCTCCTCCGATCTCTTTCCACTTGGTCCACATAATTTTTGAACTGTGGAGCCCAAAACATCATGCGAATGTCAAAAGCCATAATGTTCTCAAGCCATACAACTTTTGCTACTTCTCTGCAACAGGACCTTGTGTGAAAGGAAGTTAGGTTAGTTTGGTATGATATGAATTTGACAAATCTATGGGGCTGTTACTAATTTCCTTGTTTCTTCCTACACTGTTAAAATAATTTGATTATTTGTTTCAGTAGTTTTCTACAAAATGAAGTTAAACTCACTGATCTATAACTCCTCGTCCCCTCCTCGTTTCCATTGTGAAAAAGAGGCATTATGTTTGCCTTTTTCTTGTCTTCAGGATCTCCTTCACTTCCCACAGACTTTGAAGGGCACTTGCTAACAGTTCTGCAGCACAGGCCTGGCTGAAGCAAAGAACCCTGAGATGAGTTTCGCTATATCAAACTGACTTGGAAAACATCTCACCTAAGTCCTGACTTGTTCTTCCCCTGTTTCAGGCTGAGTTCTTACCTTTGTTATTGACACTAGCTGTGTTTCTCTTTGACAGATACAGTCGTGAAAAGGCATATATGCAGTCACGTATGCTTTATCAAACACATGTTTTCATATTTTGAAAAACAGTAAGAAAATATTCTAGTCATTTCACTGACTGAACATAATGGATGAAGCAGTAGCAAGTGGCTGTAAGCATAACTGATTTAGCAGTATTTTGTGAATTTTCATCAGAACATCTTATTCTCACTAAGGGGTCATAAGTGACAAATATCTCAATGATGTTTTGATAAATTAATTCTAATAAATAAAACTATCCAAAATATCTGCAGACTTAAAAGAAACACATACATTTTGCTCATGTTAAGCAAAAGACAGTATTGTCTATTCGTGGTTTCTGAATACACTACACGCTTTGATTTTCACTTGTACATCCCAGCTTTTAGGTGTACGATTTTATTGTGAGACTGGGCAGAAACACCTTACAATCTTTTCAGTAACAAACCTGAAATTTTATCAGTATTGGATTAGGCAACAGAACAGCATAAGAACAGAAAGAAAAATCCAGCTTTCCATAAATAAGGTGGTCTTACTGTATAGCCTCTAAAATCTCAGCTGAGAAGACTATGTTGACTGCCCTGTAATAAGCATTTATTTTATCTGTGCAAGAATATTATCCCTCTCTTAGTATCATACTGGTAACATTACTTGTCACACTAAAACCAAAACCATTTAAGCAGAAAAGCCAGCAACCAATAACATTTTTTTTTTCCAACACAGCAAGGTATGAATGTTACTGTTGTTTTGCTCAAAAGCTTATCTCCTGACTTACCCAGGGTGAGGGATTTGTGTGTGGAACAGAAAATGATAGCCACTGTGTCTGCTGGTGTGAAACTAGAGTTATTCCTAGAAAAGAAAGAGTTTTAATAACCTCTGATAACAAAAACCTTCTTAAAACATCATTGATCAAATACATTACTTTGAGGATCCATATGCACATTCACATCACTTTGATCAGGTCTAGTGACAGAAATAATTCTACCCACAAATGAACAGTAGTGTTTGATTTTTT
>JAVJGG010000007.1:22120953-22144407 GCA_035590195.1 Aviceda cuculoides
TGTGCTCCCGTGTGAAGGAGATGAATTCTGAGCACATGATATGTAGGACACAACTTTATTCCAGCAAACGTGCTATAATACAGCAATGGCTAGCTTCCCTATGTAAAAAAAAGAGAATGACCTACGATTTCTTTTCCTAGTATGCAATGTTAACAAAATGCTCAATTTAGATAGTATATTGAGTCTACACTATGAGCACGGCTTAGAATATGTAGTTATCTTCCACTTCAGAGAAAAACTGCATCTAAAGGTTTACACACTGGGAGTAAGGCCAGGAAGGATGGAAAAATGACATACAGAGACAGGTATATGACTGGACAACGCATCACCCTTTGGTTCAAATTAGGAATCATTGTATAAGATTCTAAATATTTACCACACTGGGTTGGTTCCTACTTACGGCATTTTAGATTTTACAGTTAGGACATATCTTCCCCCCAGGTTAGGTCTAGTAGTTCAAACGTTATTTAAAAATGCCTTCTAAGGTCAGGGTGTGATCTTGTCACAGAGAAATCTTCTTGTGGCACTATAAAAGCATAAGTAGCTCTAAGACATTGCACCCTTCTTTGTGATTCTCCCTTACGGATATTGTATAATTTATATAAAGCATATGTCTGGAGTCTGCTGTATTATGGCACTTCCCATTCAGCAGAGTGCTGCTAAGAAAAATACTCCAGTAAGCCTAAGTGAGAGGACACTGGTGGATACTCTGACCGGCTCAAGTGATGCACTAAGCCATTGGCTAACACCATTCTCACAGTACTATTTTTTGAGAAGTGAATGTACAACAGTTCTTCCTGGTTGATATTTAAAAGGAAAAAAAAATAGCGCTACCAAACATTAGTTCAGGACAACTGTCTTTTAAGAATCACCATATAAACGTAACAAATTTGACATATACAGAGAAGACTGAATTGCCAGCCCAGCAAATATATTTTGAGATGTAAAAAGTCAAACTGAGTTCTCTCTCTCATATGTCATCAGCATGTCTGCAGGGCAAATTATACCTTCAGTGACATCTGTGCAAATCCATTTTTTTCAGTGGATGAGGTATAGCAGTGATTGATTGAGATTTAACAACTCTGTAATTAACACACAAGAAAGGACAGAATTCAGGTCCTGCTCTCTTAGCCTATGAAACTCTAACAGAGAAAATGCAGTAAGGACAATATGAAATACCAAAATGAGGTCACCCCTATTCAGAAACCTGCCCTTACAGATTTGCATAAACTGTATCACCCAAGCCAAAGATACCATACAAAACAAATATTCAATGGTTCTCATTCAGCACACTCAATTACCTTGTAGAGAAGAGGAAAGTCAAAACCATGAAGCTCATCTGAACAGAAAATACTGAAAGAGAAACAAGTTAGAATTAGACTTAGATCACATAAAAGATCACTTAAATCTCTGCAATTGCTGTGTACATGCCTTTTGCTCCCCTACAACAGGTCAGAAGCTAGGCTGGACCAAGTCTGTCCAGAGAAATCCAATGACAGACAACCTTTAAAGACTGTCTGAAAGAACAGTAAGTATCGTTATATCCAAGGCAGCTAGAGCTGATATCGTGGCTACACAAGTTCTTCCTGAGGTAACTCTTCTGAATCAAGTATTTCTTGTCACAATGAATGGCAGGAAAGTTCACTACTGCATGCTGCACATCTGTTTGCACTAGTTTTGCTTATTGGGTTGACAATATAAAATCTCTCAGACACGTTCTGGTTGCCAAGTATTTAAATTTAGTCCCTTTCTATTTAACAGGAGAAAGTACAATGTGTAACCATGATCACAATAAATATTCTCGTGCACTGGGTATATTTACTCTCCTGATGAATGATCACCATTAAGAGAAGATCATCACAGACATTTTAATTCCCTCTGAGACAAAGGCTAATTCCTGAACTGAGCAGTGTACATCAGACAAAGCAGCTTTCGTTCCAGCTCAGCCAGCTTTGTAAGTGCGGACGGTTTTTGAGCATCCTGAGGGCAGCTCTCCTCTCTGCCAGCTCTCCTGACACCCACAGGGGTTGTGGGATGCACCGAGCCCACCCTTGGTCGGTGGAGATGTGGGGAGAAGAGGGCAGCTTCCCCGCTGCGCTGCGAGTAGCTGCTGGGACTGCAGAGACGGAGCATCGTGCCGGAGCACAGGAACTCCCCAGGGAGCTGGAGGAGAAACCCTGTGACCTGCACAGACCTTTTCTGAGAGTGTTTGTGGGTTATGGAGGAAGGGCTTTTACTTGCAGCAGAATCTGGGGTGGGTCCTCTCCCTTTTCCTTGCAAAACTCCTGAATGCAATAAGGCTAATGTGTCCCATGGGGCAGTGCAAGCCAAGACAATACTTTGATTTTTGTTCCCAGTTTACAACTGGGAAACGTGGCAGGGATATTAGCTATTACCAGTGACATTTTCCATTCTCTTACATACATTTCCCAGGATGTATAAATGTCACCTCAGCATGCACTTAATTCTTCCTTCATGAACTAAGGAAGCTACCCATTGTTCCTGAATTACAATTTTTCTGTAACTAAGTACATTAATTTAATATGCACAGGAAAAAAAAAATCCCTCAATACATATAATTTTGTAAAGCAATAAGCATGTGTTGCTACCAATTATCCCTTGTGCATATTTTGCTGTGGCTAGAATATTAACATACAAATTACATAAAAACATTAATCAGCAGAATAATAAATGCAGTTTCATCTCAAAATCCTCATGCTAATTTCACATCCTGGTATAACACAACACACACATCCAGCCAACCCATCCAATGGCAGTACAGAAACTTTTTCTAGAATACAATGTGCATATCTCACAACTTCCTTATTTTTTGGTTTTAGAAATATTTTGGGAAAAAAACAAATGTCTGGTATGTTCCAAGCAGTTTCAATGCTTATGTTAACATTCTTACTAAGAAACTCCAGTTATGCACACTGGCAATGAAAATGTATATATAATGATTTTCATGTATTGCACTGCAAATGATATATATAATTACACATGGCACAAATGCAGAGTTGTCTTGCACAGAAATAAAAGAAAGGACAAGAAAGGCAATGGAAGCAACTACTCTACACCAGCTGTTCAAGCAAGAACATGCCTTTTTAACTAAAAAAGAACTTTTTTTTTCCCCAAAGTAGCGGTCAGCATAGTAACATGAAATTACTTCATTCTGAGTTTCTCTGCCTGTTTGACTTGTCAGAGTCGAAAATTTCCATATCCTTTTTTTTTGCTGACAACTCTGGACTGATTTAAGTGCATCTCAGATGTGGTCCTTCTCAGGTGCCTACGTAAGCAAGTATTTCCTCCATTTTGAAAAAAAGCTCCTTAGCATGGCTTCCTCCTTCTCCGCTTTCAGAACGAAGTATCTATACAGTACCATTTATAATTCCATGTAGTATTTTACAAATGTATCATGTTTCATATCAAAAAAATTGCCACAATTAGGATAGAATAAAAACTGACCCACAAAGGGCAGGGGCAAATTTCCTACTGACTGTTTAGTGCAGGTTGGATTTATAGAAGTCACATTATTTGTATTAAACAGAAACATGTGAATATACACACGCTTCAAGGTAGGTAAGATGCATTGATTTCTTGAAATCTACCAGTTTTAGAGTGTATGAGATGTGATTTATACTGTAGTATACTGAGTTACCTCTCCCCCAAGCAAATTGAAACTCCTGTCTCTGGACAGTCTGAAGCAAGATGTGAATTTCCTACTGGGAGAGGAGACAGTGCCTGTATACCACTGCCTTTCCCTGGGAGGCAGTGATCTGCAAGTATATTTTTAACTGATGGCAAGGATACCAGCAGTCTATTCTCATGTGTATGTTATTTAGGGCTGAATGACTGCAGTGCTTCTAAAACGAACTCTGCAAGAAATGTGTTCATCCACAGAAATATATCAACACATTCAAACTCCCAGCTAGCTTCTAGGTTTATAATACGGTAAGGAAGAACTATTTAAAAAGTTATAACAGTGCTTCTGAGTTACAGCTCAAACCCAAATCTTTCCTTTCAGTTTGGAACGCAACATCTGTGCATTTATGGTTGTTTAATAACAAAGAAGCCAAAACAGAATGGTCATAAACACTTGGAAAGTAATACCGTGCCCCTTTAGAAAGGGAGGACCACTGAGCAACCTCAGGCACACCTAAATAGCAGGGTTAATCCCTCTCTAAACGCTTACTCAACCCCCTAAAAGCATCCAGCCCCTGAGAAGTCTGGTAATCTGGTTTACCAGACGCATTAGAAGCACAAACTCTGGCCCTGTGCCAGTATCCCCACAGCCCCACCCTTTCCAGTACATATAGCTCATTACACACCTGAAACACAGATAAAAGAGATGCTTTAAGTCTGAACTTACTTATGAACACTATTATAATCAAGCTAAATTTATCGAGGTCAATATTTGGATTGGCAAAAGTATCACAGAACGTTGTGTAGATGATCATCAGGAGCACACAGCTGCTGATAGTGCCAAATGGAGGCTTCTTCCTTTCAAGCCAGTCCTTGATGTATCTTCGGACAATCTGAAACACAGAAACCAACAGGTTGCCTCTTTTCAAAGATGCAGGGAGCCAAGTTGGGCATCACAAAGTGAATCTGACAGCAGAAAGACACAAAGAGAAGAGAGTAATTTGGATGACGGCCACAGTGGATTTCAAAGCTTCCCTGCCACACAACTCTTCTTCTGGGGAATTTAACATTTGTAGTGCAACTTCCACTGGGCGTCCATAATGAGAGTATATTTTCAAGTACATTCAAATCCATCCTTAATCATGCCAAATGTTCTTTGCTAGCTGTCACTGAGACATGCCCATTAAGCCTCCCCAAAGTTTATCTCCTCTGCTGATACTAATGGATGTATGTAATTATCACAGTCCCCTTTGCATCAACAGACAATTCCAAGTGCAACTTTGGGAATCTTAAAAATCTGACATCTTCAGGAATTTCATGACGGTAGATAATCGAAAGTGATCCATGGAACATTTTAATATTTAAATAGCTAGCAATGCACCAGAAGTTTTTAATTAAATTATAACTCAAGCTTGAAAAGCAAAAGTGCATGTGTTGTGGGAGTTTAAATAATTCAAACCCTGAATATCTAGAGTTTTTGTAAATCCAAAGACAAATGCCATTTGCACGCTTTTAGAATACCAGAATTAACACACGAAAACAAGGAAACCTACTGTACTTAGTGGAACTTTTGCACTTTCAGGAAACAGAATCTCAAGTTGTTTTTCAAGAATTTTTTAGAAACAACTATAAATTTTAAAGTAACTTCAACTTTCAAATTATGCCAAATACTACAGGACTAAGCCTCAGCAGATACAATGCTTCTACTTCAGCCCTGCCTGAGGAGTTGTTTTCAGTTCTTCTCTTTACTTTATTCAGTTTGAAAAAACTTTTTAAAGCTTTTATCATACAGCTGCCACTCGTGTTAATTTTTCAGCAATCACACCATCTTGCCTAATTTCTCCTGAGAACTCCCGATGTTTTCTGTTACCAGGCTCTTTCAGAAATAATAGCAGGAGATCCTGCAACATTTCTACCAGAGGGCTCTAAAGGTGTCTCGTTACCTTCCCATAGCGGTACCATTAACGAACATCACCACTATTAGTTTAATAATACAGAAGACTTTAGAGGTATTCAAGATTAATACCAAAGCATCATCGCCAACGCTACCCCAGGACCTTTTCACACACTACCTGCCAAAGCTGCGGGACTGAGCTCACAGCTGCCGGTTTTCCTCAGCGCCTTCCCCGCTTGTCTGCAAGTCTCTCAATAGCGAAGTCCTGGAAGGAGCTATCCCAGTGACCACAGCAAAAAGACTTCATCGACCACATGGCAGGGAACGTACTAAAAATTTGGCACGTGGGGTTCACGCAAAGCTAAGCAGGCTGAAGACCAGCACTTACCTCCCAGCACTGCTAAGCTGATGAAGAATAATGGGTTTACAGGAAACCACGTAAGGGAATGCTCAACACCCCAGTGAAAACACTCAACTCTAAAATTTCACACTTGCCAGATGTTAAAGAGAGAACACAACTCTCAATATATGGCTAAACTTCTGAAAGAAGATTCAGTGAAGCTCCTTCAGCCACATCCTTATAAGCTACCAGGTAGGAATAAGACACTGCATTGATGAAAGGCAAAAAGGCCAAGTGAAGATATTTAGTGTGCAGTGTGAAAGACATCAAGTGGGAAGACCAGATCAGTCTAATCTGAGCAGATTGGAATTCTGTAATTATCAGAAGCAAAAAGAAAAGCCTATCACCTCTAAAGTGAGTGTTTTCTAAAGAGCTTTAAAAAAAAAATCCTATTATTCCCTCAATTAAAGTCGCACTGAGGAAAAAGAAAAGCTATGTAAGACCACCTATTTATTTGTGGTCCTTCCAGAAGATTTATACTGAAAGTAACAAGATGCTGAAAAAGAAAAGTGATGGTTAATTATGCCACAGTACAACTTATACTGGAGGTATTTATTATGAAAACTACAACCTTGTTTCTGTACAAGGTCTAATTATAACATACATGACAATAATACCTGTAAACACATATTTATCATGGACTGACATATAAGAGGAAAAAAAAAAATTTAAAACCAAAACTGCAAGCAGTATTTCCTCAAAATCTCCAATTGGCTGTTATCTTCTTTAAATATCCACCTCTATCTAGTCTGGAATTATTGTGAATCAACAACCATAAATATGAATATGGCTTCTTTCTGAACATTGCATTTTTAAAAAAATGACATAGTCGGACCCTGAAGAACTAAATTGTGGCTTCAGGAAATCATCTAATCAACCCAGTGTCATCCTAAATATATACTGTAAAAACACAGACAAAATACATTGTCTCTAACACAGAATCCCATACATTTTCATCTTCTCGCAGGGTTCAGGACGACCTATAATTTCAGAGATTGATTCAATCTATGATCACTGATTCAAGGTAATCTAAATTCTTGTACAACTTAAGAGGGGAGAAATATAACCCTACAGGTATCTGTAAAAACTTAACTAGATTTTTCACAGGGAAGCTCATCTCAGCTGATTCATTTTGACTGAAAACCAATCCACTTGTTACTTATTTATGCCCTGCAGAGTTGTTTCAGGACAAGGATGCCTTTTAATTCTTAACCCAATTCTATAGTTTTTCAGGGTTAATGCAGAACTTTAAAAAAATTGTGAAGATTTGTAACGAAATAATGATAAATCCCACAAATACAATAAAGATGACACACAATAAAGTACAGAGCCAGCCAGCCAGAGAACCTTGTTGTTCTGTGGTGCCGGCACTCTCTGACAGGAAGCCTAATAGAGGCTGAAAAGCCACAAGCAATGCAGATTGAAATGATTAAATAAAGAATCTCGTAGGTAATTCGGAGCCTGGGCAGAGATATTAAGCTACATTTGTCTGCAAACACAGCAAAAGCTATCATGATAATTTTTGCATGTTACAGCCTGGTAACGAAGGTTGCCAGACTCGGGCACCGTACTGGTATGCCACCTCTCAGTTGAAATAACAAAGTCCAGTATTTTGAAGTACGTACCAGTACAGCGGGGGATGAGGGAGGGACAAGCACCGAAGAAACAAGCAGTTGAGAAAATGTCTGAACTGATACTCCTGTGAAAAGATGAACTTACAGCCTGGGGTAGAAATATGAATGACCGACATCTAAAATAGATCCACCAGACTGGCACACTGATGGAAAAGAGCAAAAAGAGGAGTACTCTTCAGATGCAATAATTCCATAGTTCCTAGTGAAAGGGCATTCCTCAAATAAAAAATGCAGTTAAAAACATCAGGAGGGACAGGGAGAGGGAGGCAGAGCTGTTGAAAGAATAATCATTATGTGAAACATAAAAGCATTTAAAAATGTACTTTACAGGGAGAAATGCTGCAGGACGCTACCACGTTGTGGAGAATGCATGCACAATCTCAAGGCCTTGCAACCCGTATCCCTGCTGAGACTCCTGCAGAATTACTTCTGCAAGGAGGGCTTCGGGCCCTCTGGTCCTATGGTAGGGATCACAATGAACTGCAAAGATTTTTGTGCAGATTTAAATGCCAGTCCCAAAGAGCAGGGAATTCCTGATGGCTGACCTGGAGGTTGCACGTGAAAGAACAACACATGGTGGATCCTCCCCTCAAACTATGGTTTAGAGGGGAGAAGAAAGGAAGAGAAGTAAAACCTTGCAGTAGGTGATATTTTATAAAAAACCTGCATGATGAAAGGTGCTGATAAACTCACAGAAAAGTTAGATGTTAAAAGAACATAACCGTGTCCATCAGGCAGCTACCTCGTGGTGACTACATCCTGGCAAAGGTTTTTGGAAAGGCATCAACTCAAATTTGCTTCAAAACAATTCCAGGCTCAAACCTTGCTCTTGCCCAGGATTTAATTTTTAACAACAAAGGAATGTAATTACACATGAATTAACAGTAGTGTCCCCATTTCAATTTAGTTCTTCTACCAGAATGGTTACATCCACAGTATTTTTCCTCCAGACTGCTCCGTATCCTGCCATAACCTCCTTGTCTAAACACTAGCCTCCCTAAGCAAATGGGCTTACTGCTCATATGCTTAATTCACTTAACATCCCCTGTACAAAGAAACACAATCTGGTATTCCAGGAAAGCAGGTAGATGATGCTCATCCGTTATAAGATCATACATGAAAACAGCAGAAGATATATTATAGAAAAACAATTCACGTATCTAATTATACCTTCATAACAGTCACACTGTATACCCAGAGAAACTTGTCAGTAAAATACAGCTAGACTGTTTCCACTTGCCTGGTCAAGTGCTGGACATACAAGATAAAAAATGTAATAAACTATGTAATTCATTAACGTTCATTATTAATTGAACTAAATAGGGCAAGGAGCTCCCCCCTATGTATATGGAATGGAATAGTTTCTGACATTTGTAATACAGTACATCTTTCAAAAATTATCTAGATCTTCAACTTAATTTTTTTAAAAACCCATGAAATAAAAAAAAAACTAGGGGAAATGGTT
This sequence comes from Aviceda cuculoides, assembly GCA_035590195.1. Taxonomy (NCBI): domain Eukaryota; kingdom Metazoa; phylum Chordata; class Aves; order Accipitriformes; family Accipitridae; genus Aviceda; species Aviceda cuculoides. The sequence continues at coordinate 22,129,989 of JAVJGG010000007.1, forward strand.
ATGAAGTCACCTTTTCTGTTTCCATTATACACACAAGAGTATCTCTTGGTATTTACATCATTACACAAAGTAGATTTTTCCTTATTCTATCAACTCTTTTGGACTGATTTAATCTTTAACAGAATTTACAATGTTTTTACTGCACTTCTGGTCCTCTTGTTTTTATGTGTTGGTATGTACTTCTGAATACGGGGAAGAACACCTGGGGCTTTACCATTTCAACAAAGAAACACAAGTCACTTTTTCCTTGTGTCAAAACACACAAGGAAACAAGCTGAAACTATGCTGGATTGTCACTATGCCTAAATGTAGCAGTTACCTTATTTACTTTGTCTTTTAAGGTAAGATTCTAACTCACTATTACTACTTATAGCAACAGACCTTTGCAATGAACTCTGCAATGCAAAATTTTCTTTTGAAAAGCTTTCAGTCAGGCTAGATATTTGCAACAGTTCAATAACTTCTCAACGTCTCTTCTTATACAGTGATGGCAAACCAAGAAAGCCAACAGCATGGAATATTGGGAACTACTTCAGTGAAGCTGGAAGATATGAAAGGGGGAAAAAAAAGTGAACTAAGATGACAGTCACTGTGAAAACCAGTAGAAAGAATCAGATACTGGAATGGAAGGGAGATTATGTGGGTTGTAGAAATGACATAAATAAGATGGAACATCCTTCACGTATTTCCATAGCATAGCCACCCTCCATATATCCAAGGTCCGAGGTCCACATTGCAGTTCAAATGCACAGACCCTTTTGCAAAGCAGAGCTCATATCGCTTCAGCCAGACCCTGTCCTGACAATTTTATATGGACTGTACCTGTGTGAAGGCACGCATTCTCACCTGTTCCTGTATACTGCTATGAAGTCCCAAACTTTGTACTGGTTCACTCACCTTTCTATACCTTCTAGGACATCAACCAAATGTCAAATCTATCCTTATTCTACAAAGTGTGCAATCTAGTATTTCTTTTCTGAAGATGGGATAGGAAAAAAAATGTTTTTGCAATCTGCAAAAAAAATATTTTTTACAAGCATCTTGTTGTCTTTCCTCAGCTTACCAAACTCCCCTAAAAGCTATCTTACTCCATTATGTCAGTCAGTTTACTCCCAAGAGATAGCTCCTGACACATATATGCCTTCAAAGCTAGCTTTATAAAACCCACACGAGGCCATTTTCCAAATTAACTTTCACGTTTTGGGGTAATTTACAACTGTTGCTTTAAAACCTTACAAACAGGTGCATCATGGCATAAATGTAAAGGCAGCCTGTAGCAGCTGTACATGTTTTCTTCATATTTTGTATTTCTGTGGAGACTAGGTTCTGTTCCCTGTTGGAGTCAAGCGTCAGAAGGGAGCGAACTGTGGTCTGAAGGCTGTTTATCTGCCATCTCAGTTTTCTGCAACAAGCTTCTAGAAGTGCTCTTCTCCCAGGGTACCGCTCCTCCTCCCTGCAGCTCCCCTGGACTTGGAAGAGAAAGTAGGGCTACTTCCATGTGGATTTAAGTTACAAGAACAAAAGGATTTGACACTGTTCTCTTTTTATAACAGTTTCTTTACCTATTGTTTCCTCCACCCACCCACTGTAAACAAACATTAGGCTTAGGTGAATAGTACCTTCTACTCCCTAGCAACTGCCACCTACCTTTCCCTTTCAATTTCTTATTCTTTAAAAATAAATACATTGCTAAGCTTTTTAGTCTCAATTTCACTGACAACTTGTATTGCAACACAGCACCCTTTTAGAGTTGTGTTTATAAGCACACCTCCCAAATGCTGATAGGGTTCCTCTGGAACATTTTGGGCAACGATGCAGAAAGCACTTAAAATCCTTTACTTGTAGGACATCAAGACTTTTTTGTGTGACTAGATTCAGCGAGGATTTCTGTACAACTGGCTTCATTTTATAGATTTGGGAAGAAGAACTACTTAGAATCATAACATTAATTTTAGCTTTAGTTAAGGTCTGTATAATGTGAAGTGCCCACTTTACGCTGGCAGACAAATTACCAATGGGGCAACTAGAGAATGCATGAATGATAATGTACAGACAAGCTTTTTATTATTTATTCATAGAAAACAGTGGGTTTTGGTGTGCTGCTTTGAAAAATGTTCAAACTAGTAGAATATAATGAAAGCACAGTGAAAATTCTATTTCATTAACATTTAATCATAAATCGCTCTTTAATACAAAACATAAAATAAAAGTCTGTCATAAGCATTTAGGTGTAGAGAATGGAGAAAGTCTGCAAAAAGGGGAAAGGAAATATGGCAGTGGTTTTCACTGTTCCTGTTATCTGTCACTTCAGAAGAAAAAAATAAGCAAAGAAACAACAGACTTTGGCCAAATCTCACAACTGGTCATGAAGAAACTTCTTAGACATTTCTCGAAACCTTACATTTTGCTGACTAAAAGTATTACCAACATCTATAGACAAGGAAACAATTATTTTAGCAAAATCACAACAGCTCAGGAGCAGCAATCTTCATCAGAACTCTGCTACCCAGGAAAAAAAATAACCAGAACTTCAAGATGCCAGAGCAAATTAAAAAATCTTTTCCATGAAATACCTAGTACCATGTTTATCATATAACAAGCGTTCTCAAATTCCCCTTAGAGGTACACAGGAGTGGTGCACAAATAACAAGCTCTTACACACTACAGATCTTCAAGGCTTATAGAACATTAGATCTTTATAAAATACTATAGATGATGTCACTTTTCAAGACCTCGTCAGAGATGCCTTATTTGTTACTCTATAAATACAAATGCAATATTACATTATCAATACTGATTTGAGGAACATCACAGTGTCAATTAGCAAAACACATCTGAAGACACAGAAGATGCAGGCCACAACATTTTTTTAGGTTTAGACAACCTGCACATCTCTGACAAAGAACAGTGATTCTCTTTACTGAAGACCATCTATCAGTAACTGCTATCTCCAAGACTCAGTGCCTTTCTGATAACACAGTATCTTCCTCGTCCTTTAACAGTTCGTTCTTCACCTAATAAACGGCAGCCACCACCTGAGCACAGCCTGTACCTGCAGCCCCTTACACATTTCGTTGTCAGCGGCTAGAAAAGCGTGTTTGACTCCTGCCAACAACAGTCTTGCCACACTGAAAAAATTGTTAGAGAAACAGTAGAAAATAAGCATCAATTACACTATTGTGACTTCTCTCTCCCAGCCATCATTAAAAATTCTGACAAGTCAGCCAAGCAACCAAAACTCTTGATACATTTTGCCATAAAGCAAACAAAAAACCCCAAACAAAACAAATCTAAAAGCACCTTCTCATCCGCTTTGCTTATATCCCAGGGGCTGCTCAAACAGCCAGCTCTGCAGCCTGCTCAGGAAACGAGCGTTTAGGCAACACAGGTTCTCCCAGAGGCGAGATTTTTTTAAAGGAAAATAAAGCCCTTGGAGAATGCTTCCTTTAAGCAGCCTATTCTGTTTAACACTGATGCGGATCGAGGGTAAAGCCTGCGTTGATCACAGCTGAGTTAGGAAGGCTGAACAGAAGCAATCCTCCAAGCGGGCAGGTTCCAAACTCGGGTTTTTTTCCCCAGTCAAGTTCTTTGCTACCAGGTAACCTTACCAGGCATTCTTCCGCTGACTTTTCTACTGAACAGTATGACTGTGCATGGTAAGGAGTTGACATTGTGGGCATGAAATGATAAATTAGAAGTAACTGCTGAAACCATCATTCATGAGTTGTGGGCCATTATCTCTTAATGCATCTGTAATCCCAGGGCGAGCAACTTGTGATTCACAAAGCAGCACCATGTTGCTGCGCCGCAGGTTGTGCAACAGTTCGGTAATGAGTGAGTAGTGGTCCACAAAGTAAATGCAAACCCTCCCATTTAATCGGAACTGATCCATGTCACCTCCGGATGAAAGGCAAGCAGACCTATCACTGTATCTCTTGGTGTCAGTCCTTTTCTTGCTTATTGTTTCCCCCTGATTACTGCACGTTATTTTTGGATATCCACCTTAAAAAATGGCTTCTATTCCTATCTAGGCAGGTTGGTTTACTATTGTACAGTTCTACCTAATCAAGAAAATCAATTTAAACTACCCTTGGCATTTTTAATCTGTAGCTATCCTTAGCATTTCCTCTCTTCCATACCCTCTGAACAGATATAATCAAGTGCAATAACTTTAGAAACAAAGTCTTTACGCTTAGAAGAATGTGAGCTATTTCTGTTGATCATTCATTTCCAGAAACTGCTTCAAACACTTCTGAAGAAGAATCATCCTATTTCTTGTTGAAGTGTATTTATAAAAACCAAACTCTTACATAAATTTGTGATTGAGTTACACAAGCTTTAGGATTCTCTATCAGAACTCCTAAATCACATCTGTTCCCAGTTCAGTCTCATCACAACTCTGATTTTGAACTTAAGATCATTCTGAGCACTTATATGCTTATTGCTCAATTCATGTTATTTAGCCTTATTACTTGGTGAAGCCAAAAAAAACCCCAACTCCACCAGTTATCTCACATATCAATTTCTTGTAACATCCTCCCAAAGTAACATGCCATTATATGTATAGATGAAAGTCCTCTTGAAATTTTGCAATCACTTTGTCTAGCAATCTCCCATCATCTTCAGACTTATTACATTGCAGTATAGATTGCTGATACTCCACCACTATAGGTTACTTTATTGCTAGATCTGCTCCCACGCTATTTGTTTCCTAGAAATTTCTAACTAAGGCTTGCAACTAATAGCTTCCAGTTTTTGGACCTTTCAGAACGAGAGGATTCAAGTGCTTTTGCTTGTCCCCTTTTGGTGGAGACTTAATTTAGATGAGATAAGAATATGATACACAGGTAGGTTCATTAGCAACCCTTTGTGGTCTTAATTAATAAGGAGATTCTTAGGCATTTAACTCAAAGCACATGAGCAATTCAATAGCCTTCAGGGACACAGAGGTTACGCCCATTTTCCACATGGTACGGTTACAGCCAGGTTACGCAGGTACTGATGCTGGTGGCTACTGTCATGCTTATCATGCTCATCTTCTTGTAAGGCTTTAATGGGGATTTTTTTGACCGCATAAGAAACAAACTTTACTAGGGCTTCAGGAAGGTACAGTACCTGCCGATTTTGAAACTTGCAATTATATTTCGATACAAGACTGACTGCCTGTTCTACATAGCACAGGCAATGTCAGATATTCTTAACCTTGTCCAGGGTGCTCCTTTACAGACTCCACTTTCATTTGCCTACATTTTAACCATGCTTTCCATTTCAAAGCCTGCTTTAGGCTGACAAAATTCAGAAAGTTCCAGCTGAACCCAGAGTTAAACTGGATGCTACAATCAGCGACAGTACCCCTTGGGAATGAACTGCAAATCCCACTGATATTCCCTTCTTGCATTCTGAATGCTTGAGAACAATGAATACTTACAAGTATGTAAGAATTAGGCTTCAGGTGTTTTGGTGTTCAAGAATAATGGACACCTGTGACAACTTTTGGTCTTAATATAGCAATTTACCACCATGATGTGGAAGAAAAAAAAATTAATATTAACATTTGTGAAACAAACAGATACCACAGATACAAGTGTCTCAGAAAATCTTATATTGCAATTAGTATCTTTACATTCAGTGAAAGATTTCTATCATATGCCATGAAAAAATAAGGCCTTGTGTTACAATATGAACAATGAGTATAAAATGAAATATTGAACAGCTGCTCGTTCCATGAATACCCTCCATCCAGTGTAACAAATGATAGAGGAGTCATGCAGAAAGAATAGTTTGCAATTGTGCAATTAAAACCCTTATTGTAAAGCATATGCAAAATGGCTCGAGCAGCCTTAATTTTATGATTTCTTAACTTCTGACTGCTTAGCCCTTACATGTTTTTTAACGTTGAGAATTTTTTATTCCTGTAATTAGCAGTAGATACTACACAGGGAGAATTTCCTTCATCATCCAGGCAAAGGGCATGTGACAAAAGGACTATATAGTATTCTCAAAGCTCATTTGTATGGGGCTGGAATTTCTCACAGTCTGGGCTGCCATTTTTCCCACTTTATGTTCACAAACTCCCTTCTCGATATGCAGCAGCGTATGTTTGTGGTAGTGAGGGACAGATGCTCAATCTCAACAAAGATCAATGTGGCTCCAGGGAGCACTGGAGCATCTTTTCTCTGATATTAGACTTCACTATCCTGAGGCTGTTCCTATGTGGCAGCTTATCAGGTTGCCAGTCTGTCTTTAAGATAGCTCTCTTTATCTTATTTTTTTAAATAAGAATGTATATTTAAAAGACATACCTGTCCAATAATAAGGGGGACTACGACAGTCATGAACAGCTGTGAGAATATAGATGTAAAAGGCACAGAGGAGGATGATCCAAGCTACAAAATAAAAATATACCATTAATATTGCACTTTTCTTAGTATCTGCAAATTTCATACATAGGTATTACACATTAGTATACATTTTATTTTACACATAAAAACTTGGAAGTATGTGCACAAACTTGGAAGTATATGCACACATGTTTAATTGTTAAGTCCCAATAAAGCATTTGGTATTCCACAATTCCACAATAACAAAACTGAAACAATCTCTGGTTGATTACTTTATAACCTAAGGTAATAGTTCCATCAATATTCATTTAATTGAAACCCTGCTACACATATATGCCAAGTAAATTATATAAGCATTTGTAGGATGATAGTCTAAAAAGACAGGGAATGAATCTTCCTAACTAAACAGTTAGCTCAACTAACTTACCGTTTATACAAATACCATGCAACCAAAATTGGTGTAGTTATTTCAATAAATAAGTAAAAATAATTAAAAAAAATTAAGACATTCATATGTTTTATTTCAATGATGTTAAGAGATCTACTGAAAGTATATAACTTCTTTCATTAAGATGACTAAACTGTGACAGGCTTAGTCTTCAAATAGGTGATCTCTTTAATTATGATTGTAAATGTTAAAAGTACTTTTTTTAAAGATGTGGGTGGAAAAGGTGAACAAGCACAGTGGGATTTTTGCAACCTACTTCAGAATGCTAAAGAAAATACGCAGTATTTTTTACATTCTGATTGGACTTGTTTCATGCTAGGTCATTGAAAAGTTTCCTTTAATGTAATTTAACATATCTTTAACAGCAACAGAATATACATTAATAAACATATAGTAAGAAGACTTAAATAGCCTTGTCAGAGCTTCCACATACAACCATTTGCTTCATGATAAGGGTAAATGACATAACATTGAGGATTTCACAGATCCACATTATTTTAAATTTTCCACTTCACTTTAAAGATCCTCAAAACAATGACAGAATTCAGAATCTTTGCAGCTCCACGTAAAAGATACTGATTTCCTAAAACATTCTCACATACGTCATTCTCATAAATTACACTCAGATTGCATTATGCTTTTGACACTTATCTTCCTTTTAAAGCTACCTGCAGGCATGATAGACAAGGTGATCACACAGTCTAGTCACTTCCTATAACTCTGCCTAGAAAAATCAACATATGGCCATAAAAATGTGTTTGGCATAAAAACAGATTCTTCAGAAATTCAATGAAAGGAAAAATCAGAAATTTCACATACTGAAGTATTTTACTTTATTCAGAAACATACAACTGCAACCTTTACCTACAGAACATAATCTGATGAGAAAACGCCAATTATACCACCTTTGCAGTGGTTTACATGCATACGCACTGCTTTTTGTAAATGCCATTTGTAAATGTACTGCTTGGGAAAATGGTGAACATGTCTACGGGGCTGTCTGTATGCAAGCTGAGCTTTTGGTGCACGCAAATGGCACCAGAACTGAGAAACAGCACGAAATGGAATTAACTTCTGATGCTAGGAAATCATGGAACTTTTGAGTGTTGCTTGGTCAGCTTAGAGTTTAAGAGAGTGAGACCAGACCAAATCTACTTTTTCTTTAAACATACTCCACCACTTGCTTTCATATGTCCCTTTCTGAATACACTCTAAGTATAGAGCCTTAGGCAGAACGTGTGGGATATGGCTGTTTCTTACGCGTTACCTTAACTGGCAACATCGGGTAAGACTCAGTCTGGCCATTTAATAAATTACAGCATCTCACCCCCATCACCTCTGATTTTAACGATGTGGGCACAGAAGACAGCTGGAGGGGACCTGAAGACGATGTCATCACTGAGACTTTCGGTCTGCAAGTAGGGTGCAAGTGACAGCACCGAGGTTAAGGAGCCTAAATTTCCCATGGAGTCAAGAGGGAGAAGTAAAGGCTTGCATTGCAGGGGAACATTCGGATCACCCACATGGGTACCTGAAGTCAGGCAGTATAGCTACTCCATTCCCAAGGGACATAAGGTTCTCTGCATGATTCCTTGCAGAAAGCGGAGCAGAAAACTCCATCATACCACTCATGATCTCCTTGTTGTTTTAATTCTTATAAGTAGCTTCTGAAATTTTAAAAGGTTCATAGTTTTTCAAATTGTATTTGGACTTACTTTTTGCTATTTGCTGAGGAGCTAAAAGCATTACTTACTATGTATTCAAGGAAGCTTTTTCAAGTGAAAGTGAAGATTTTTAAATTTTAAAATCTGCTTGGGTCACAGAGGAATGAATCTAACCAAGCAGTCCGCATGCCAGGACCCTCTGCATAGCTTCATGAAACTATGACACTTTGGCAGTGGCTCTTGTGCACTTTTATAAAAACATTGATTGGACTTCTCTCACTACTTTAAAGTTTTATGCTCAGTGGATGCATAATCAGTTTCTAAGTCAGGAATGAAAAACTGTTCAACAATATAACACACTGCTGAAAAAGGCAGCCATTCAAACAGCAACAGTCTTGCCAGCTTTTTTAAATATTACTCCAAATGGAGTATCTTCAAGCTGTTATGGATTCTTAAGCACTTGGTATATGTAAGGATATGTTTTGTTTGGGGTGTGGGGTTTTGGGGTTTTTTGGTTGGTTGGTTGGTTTTTTTACATAATTATAAACTGAATTACAGGTACTGTGCTGCGATGCTAAACCAATTTACCTAGGAAAAGTAAAATTATTTTATTCAAAGAAACAATCTACATCAGGATATCAGAGTATGGTTCTTCGCCTTGTTAGCTTCACCCCACCCACTCAGGCTCACTTCACTGTCATCCGGACCACCAAAAGGCAGATATTTCAGGTAACCATCTCACCCTGACTACATTTTAAACAAAACAGAAATCTTCATATCAGTCCAAAATGTCAAAATGAATAAAATAAAACATTTATCTTTTTTAAAAAAAAGGTTCATTAACCCTCCTTTTGCCCAGAGGAAGTGAGTTCTTCAACTACATCTGGCTTGTAGGGAAAAAAACCTCTCCTCCTTGTAGAAAAAGTCAACTTTTTCTGCTTCTGAGTCCTCCACTGCATGATCTTACGACCACACTATTTTTGATCCTGTTTCAGTTGCATAGTTGACAATTAAATTCTTCCGCCAGTCTCCAGCACCTTCATTAGTTTCTACAGAACAGCATGGAGCTAGCTTTTTTCTTGGGTCCTTAAGGGGTCCTAAGACTCTGCTATACCACACTTGGGCACAGGGGTTTGGAGCAGTGTGTCCGCTAGGCTCTGCCCCTGCTTCATGGACAGCTATGGTATTAGACTTCCCTGTCCCACCTGTCGTACTGACATTAAGTCTTCAAACAGACTTCTGAACTTTATTTCCCTTCTGTATATTATGACAATAACTACAGTGGACTGGTTTTTATCAGAATCTATCTGTTAGACCACGTCTATAAACTCTTCTATTACCTTAATCTTAAATTTATTCTCACAGAAACACAGAACGTAAGATAAAGGCTGAAGAAAAAAGAAGGCAGGAACTCCTCATCACACAGAAGAAAAAGATTTTTTAACCCAGACCCTGGACACACAGCTAACCATGCAGAATCACAAGTGCTAAAGGACCCACAGCTAATGGCTGCATAACTGGCCAGGACTGCCTCAACATTTGTAAAACGCAAACTCATCAGTCTCACAAACAGTAAGTGTTTCATGGATTCAGACATCGCTTGGGTTCCAGACTTCCTTTGCACTTGGATATTTTCATCACATCCATTTTGACAAAGTAGTGAGAAATGAAGAACAGAGGAAACAAAAAGCTTGATATAATGTTAATCAAACCTTCTTACACATTTACAAATATTCTGTCTGAATGAATAAGTACGATTTTGCTCAGGTTTTAGTTGGATCAAGCAAAGTTCTCTGCTCCATTTGTTGTCATGAAACAAAGTTTTTTAAAAAACCACTTAGATGATCTGCGTTGCACCAAAATTAGCTTTATGCTAAAATGTCTGATTATATTTGGCTGTCCTCCTTGTTATAATAATCTCCATGCCTAAAAATGAACCCTTCTTAACAGGCAAACAAACAGAATAAGTACTGTAAGAACTGGTATAAAAACATCATAGAATCAAACTGCTGATTTATAGCTATAAAAAAATGTTCAGATTGGAATCTCTTCTGGAAGATGAAATGCACTATTTAATGAAAAATTTATCACAAATTTTCATGCCAGTATATTGTCTATGCTTGTTTTAGAACTTTTTTTAAAACAAAAGTTTGATACTGTAAAGTGCTTATCTGCTATTCTGGATAGCAGCATTTCAGTTAAAAGTTTATTAATAAAGCCAGGCCTGCTTGAATAGATTCACTATTCAAAAAAATACCCTGACAATTCTTGCTTATGGAAGGGCACTTTTCACTTAAATAATCTGAGTGATTTCAGAAGGACAACTCAGATGAGCAGGAGCTGCACCTTCTGCAAGTGTTTGCTGGATATGGCTGTAATGAAAGAGAATTCCAGGCAAATCTTCCCAAAGAATTCTGTCACCATGCAGTACTTCAAACCTGACCTGCGGCATTCTTGCTAATTTAGTCCTAGACCTTTCTTCACAAGAGACTGCCTGTTTTAAAAAAACTCCCGGCAAATAGTTTAGTGGGTTTCTTTATGAGTCTGTGGGAGAAACATTAGCTTATTCTTAATTGATAAGCTATATTTAACTGGTTGCGGTAAAAACAAAAAGCAAACCCCAGCTAAACAAAAGAAACCTTCCTTGCATAAAAACCAATTCCACTTCCCGGCCCAGACTGCCTCCATAAGCCAGATGCTCCATTCTTACCCTTCTGGCCGACCAGGCAGGTACCACTGTGGGTGCTTCCCCATCTACAACTGCCACTGACTTAGAAGAAACACATCTCCTACCAGTCACACCAAACTATAATCCAGTGCCGCATGTGCTGCACGTATTGAGTCCACTTTGGAGGCAGCTGTCGTTTGGGGCCTTACTCTTCCACTGTTCTCCTGCAATTAAGAGATTTCCGCAAGTTGTGTCTTTGTGCTCTTCATACACCACCAGCCAGCTTCGGCCTCGTCATTTGTTGAGCACAGAGGAGGAACCGAGGCTGGGGTGAGAACAGGGCAGAACTGAGAGGAGAGTCATGGGCTGCTCTCTCATGTGAGATGTTTAAGCTTTTCTCTTCCACCTTCAGGTCGGGCTACTCTGACACTCATGTTTTTAAATTTTGTGTTTAAAGCTGTATCGCTGCTTTTGGTTACTCTCATCCAGTCCAGATTCAGCTGCCTTGGAGGCCTGTCTGGACCACCCCATGCACTAATCCCTTTATATCCTGTTGTGGATGACAGCCCCGTCACAGAAAGGACCCAGAAGGTGATGCACTTTTGAAAAAGATGTGCATGGGATCCAGTTCGGTAATGAGGGACAATGAACAAGAGTGACCAGCTGAACTAAGCCCTCCCTTGCTTTGGGCTATTTCCAGAACCCTTCTCCTAACCCAGTCATCGCGGTATGCTATGTTACGGCAGCAAAGTATGCACATCGCCCTCAGTAACCCAGGCACTTGGCAAATGGAAACGCTTTGGAGTGAGTACTTTGCAATGGGCAGTAACTGTGAGCATGCTGAGGCTCTGGGAAGTAGGAAGAGTCCATGCTCCTCTACGGGAACGACGCTGATGGGCACCTATGAGTTCCACGGTGCCCAGCTTTAGATTTCAGGTAGGAGGTTGAAAGAGATGAAAAGGTCGTTCCCACATAACATTTCACAGCCACCTAAACAGAGCTGGCAGGTCACTAGGATGCCCTTCCTACTCCACCGCTTTAAAGGCATTCAGACGGAGAGTGTTCAGGTATCTCGGCGGGTAAGGCAGAGAAGCTGTGTAAAAGATGCCAGCTGCCAGCAACCGACCAAGAGTCATTGGTACTGAAGTTGTCCACCTCTAATGGGTCCTAACAGCACGAGAGGGAAGGGAAGGGGAGGCGTATCACTGAGAACACAGCTTCTACAGCAAGAGAAGAAAGACAGTTTGGCATTCAAAAGCAAATAGGTTTCAATTTCCTAGCACTGGCAGAATCGGATGTATCAGAAAGAGCGTATTTGAATTTTAAAATAAAGCTTTTGATTCTGCCTATCAAAAACCGCAAGTTGTCTCTTGCCTCAGAGAAAGGGGCAAAAGGTACAACAGAGATCACGTTCAATGGTTTGGCAGTCATGTATTTTAACAAATAGATCTTTCATTGTTATTCATAAAGGCAGACATAAGTCTAGTTCTTCTAAAGAAAAGAGATGTTCTGGTCTTATGGTATATTTTGCAAATTCTTACATATTCTACGTGCTTCTGTGGCCATTGGAACTGATTTGGCACAAACAGAAAGAAACCTAGCCGTCTACATACACCTTTCAGTTTTGTTTAAAAAAAAATAAAAATGAGAAAAATCAAAGTTTCATAATCAGAAGTGTGGAAAAAGAAAAGCTGGCTTGGGCAAGGAGACTGTATATTTTGGGGTTCCCTTGTTAAAGTAATCACAGATGCTTAATCCTGTTCTGTGTTCCCCTATGACATATTAAATACCAAGCCAATTCAAACATACCTGTCAATTTTAAAGCCTTTTATAGACCTGTAAAAATAACCATAGGTATTCTCATTCTGGAATATACCAGAGCTATTCTTCCACTTTACCATGGTACAATGATTTTGAGGGCTAATGTAAAGAAATGAGATCGAGCATAACAACCCAAAGGCATCTAAATGGGGGTTAGGTGATTAACACCCTTGGAGAGCTGGGACTTAAGGACTAGTACCCCGAAATTTTGGTGCAAACAAAGGGGTGACTAACTGGAAATAAACAAAGTAGTAAATACAGGATAATTAAGAACCATGAATATTATATATCCATGAAAAAGGCAGGTGTGACGTACCAGAAGAAATACTTCAATCAAGGTAAGGAATACTTGTGACACTGCAGAAGGCCTGGATAAGCCCTTGCGAAGAACACTCTGCTGCTGCGTGCAATTCTTATTACCTGGGCTGAAGAAGGAGTTAAAACTGGAATGGATGCACAGAACACCTCAGAATAAGGGATTTGGTTGTTGGGTTTTTTTTTTTTTTTCACTTATGTTTTAAAGATTAGAAATGCATGGCTTGTTTAGCCTAGCTGACTGAAGACTGGGAAAGAGGACAGGATTGTACACTATGTCTGAGCCAGGGTGATAAATTTCAGAGAAGTGCTATTCAGGCGTATGATAACATTGGCAACAAAGACCAACGGGTAAAACAACTGTCACAAATACTGGAAATTAGGTTTCTGTTCATCAGAGACACAAGTTTCTAGTAGTGCAAGGTGGAGGGAGAGCGAAAATCCTTACTTTTATGTTGAATCGTGTTCAGTTTTTGAGATGAATTGCACAGCATGGAAGAAAGGTGGATTGAGTGAGTTGGGACGGGATCTTCCTGGTATCCTGGCTCTATGATCCTATTAAGATGTGTGTTTAGCTTCTGCTGTGTAGAAACATGATGTGTACTTAAAAGGCTCCTCTAGCATGATATAGATGAAAATTTCAAGAGCAAAACCAAGTAGAAAAGGAAGTCCTCCACAGAAACATTACCTATTTTAGAGTCTTCTACCTAGACAAATGTACAGTATTTTGTGTGTGTCAGGAAGAGGGAGGGCCCCTGTTATTCTCTGACTGTTATTTGTATGCAATTTATATAACAAAGACATAAAAGGTCAATTTGAAAAAGGAATAAAATTATTAAGCAAATATTTCACAACAGTCATTCAAAGTTCTGGTTAATTGTAAAGGATTTGGATCAGATCAGAGAGTTTTGTCTTCCCAGTGATTAAAGAGAAAGGAAATGGTGAGGTAAATAACCAGGTAGAAATAATGATGCACTTTAAATCTTCCACATGAATGAGTAGATCTGTTAACAGCTAATGCCCTATGCTGCTTCCCGCGGGGGGGGGGATTTCCACTCCGCGGGGCCCTCGTTCGCAAACGCCGCCCGCCCGCCGCGCTCCGGGCACAGGCCGCCCTGGGCTGGCGCTGCCCGGAACGGCCGCCTCAGCGCCGCCAGAAACC